>PVLD010001613.1:0-194096 GCA_004027595.1 Dinomys branickii | reverse complement strand
GTTGTAATTATGTGAACAAACTATGTTAGATCAATTAAAATAAAGTTTCTTTGACCTTCATTTGTTCATTCGTCTTTTTATATTTATCTGAATTTCTTATCCATATTATTTTCCTTCTTTTTAGAGAACTCTTTTACATTTTTTGCAAGTTAAGTCTACTGGCTACAAACTTTCTCAATATTTGCTAAGAAAGTCTTTTTTTTTTTTTTTTTTTTTGCTGTCGAATCAAACCCAGGACCTCATGCATGCTAAGCTGACACTTTACCATTGAGCTATGTCCCCAGGCCTCCTCCATTTTTAAGGATAATTTTGCAAAATGTTTGATTGTATATTCACTCTTCTTTTTCCCTTGAAAAGTATTTATTGAGTGGGGTGTTAGGCACTGTACTAGTGATTCACCTTTAGTTAATTCCCACAACTCTCAGACACAGATATCCTATTACAGATGCAAAAATTAGAATTGAGAGGTAAATAAGTTAGCCTGATACACAGCAAGTAAGTGGCAGAACCTAATTAAAATCTATTCTTAAAACTTTGACCTTCTCTTCTTTAGTGGACTCAGCTATTTCTTACCTATTCACATTAACAAATTTGTATTTCAGGACAAAAGCCTTCATGCTGGTGCTCAAAGTACCTTACAGGGAAGATGTTCACATGGAGAGCTTGGTCATCAGGACACCAAACTGTCTTCTCAGGAGAAAAACTGTGAACCTCTGGTAGGTTGAGATGATGCTTCTGGGTATTTTCATGTATGGCTGCTTTGCTGGGGATTATAGCTCAGAGGCCTAAGCACTTGCCTGACAAGCTTGAGGTTATGAGTTGGATTCCCAGTATCAAAAAAAAAAACAAAAAACAAACAAACATATACATATATGGCTGCTTTTAGTTCAAGTGAATGACATGATTTTCCTTGAAAAGCAAGGACACTGTAAATGTACTGAATTATACACCTAAAATGGTCAAAATGATAATTTTGTAATGCACAGTTTACATTTTATCACAAAAATAAAATAAAAACAAAAGCCAAAGGAAACAGATTTTCTTAAATTCTGTTCTCCTCATACTCACATTTTTCCAGAGTATGGAAAAAACTGAGTAAAATAGAAAGGGAGAACTTGTTTTTTGACATAATAGCCTTTCATTGTATATTTTAACTACATTTGCCTTTTTTCATCAATGCAAATATGTACAGGAGGAAAAATACCAATTATTAATTAGAGTTCTGCTATCCAGTGGGGTAGCTACAAGCTACATATTATCAAACACTCGACATATCTTGAATTAATATATATTGTAGTAAGAGTACTGATTCTTAGCTCAGTGCCTTATTAGTTTTGTGACCTTGGGCAAGTGACGACTTCTTTTGCTTTAATTTCCCACTAAGGGACATTTTCTGGGATTGTTATAGGCATTAAGTGAAGGACTAACATGTTTGTGCTAATCAGCAGTATAAATGTGTCTTTAGACACAGCACCAGGTTCTATGTGGTAAAGACCGTATTAACTGTGAATAGACTTTAGTAACTCATCGGGACTTGGGACTTCTACTGACACCAATAATCCAGGTATATTTTCACTTTTAGATTGTGGGAAAGCCCTTAGCTGTACTTTTTTTCCAGTCTTTTCTCCAACAATGTTTCAATATACACACGTGGGTGAGAAATTAGATGTGAATACTTAAAAGTTTCAGTCCGCAGCCAAAGTATAAGCATGCTATTAACTGATTTGAAATTCTCCCTTCTCAGAAACATACACACTTTTCCCAAACCCACTGTCCTCCTTTTTTTATTATCACAGGTTCCTAATGCTCCACCTGCTTATGAGAAACTCTCTGAAGAACGGTCACCACCACCTTATGCACCTTGAAAGCCAATGAGCTGCCTCAGAAAAGCTGAAATAATTTCCCTCACACTTTAGTTTTAATTCAGTACAGACATCTAATATTCCACTTCAGGAAGCTGTAACAACAATGCACATCTCTAGCAAGCGAATGTTAATTTTTTTGTTTTGTCTTTTTGAGTTAGGGTTTTACTATGCAGTTTAGGCTGGCCTTGAACTCACTTTGTAGCCCAGGCTGGACCTGAACTTGCAGCAATATTCCTGCCTCAGCCTCCTGAGTGCTGGGATTACATGGGTGCACCACCACACCTGGCCTAAACAAGTGTTAAATTCTAGATAGAACAATTAGCAGTACTAAGCAAATTAGAAAAAAATCAGAAATATTAAAATGAAAATCTTCATCAATAAACATTGTAATACCTGCTCTCTGTGCCAGTAGTAATGCTATCAAAACTTAAACCTCTTATTCTTCAAGGAATGGGTAGAACTCAGATGGGTGTTCCGCAAGTTTCTTATTTTTTAAATGGAGCTTTTGCTGATTTACCAACTATTCAGATTTTTAAACAAGTGATACTTTGAGACAAACAAGAACTGCATACAGAACTGTGGCAGGTGCTGTGAAGTTCTCACAAAGGGTACTGTCACGTTTATGACAGCTGATGGGACCATTTATCCCATCTGAACAATGTCAACCATAGTTCTTTGGGTTCTAAAATTCTATGACACTGTAACATATTGCAAAGATCCTATATCTCAAGTAATGCATATAATGCAGTTCTAATCACATTTTACTTCAAGACTCAATGTTATCATAATTAATAATAAAAATTTTGTGTTAACTGAAAGTGGTATTAGTATTTACATAAGTAAATGAGAATGTAGGCTGGTTTGTGTTTTGTGTATTGTCTTATACGGTTCCCTGGCAGTTTAGTTCTTTTTGGTTTCCGAATCCTTGTCACAAGAACATACAGAAGTTCTGGAGCGGTGTAATTGTTTTCATTAAATTTAGGGGGCCATATCTTCTCCACTTATCATTTACACAATTTAATTTTCTCAGTCAGCTCAATAAACTTTCTTTGGCTTTTAAAAAATATTTTGGTGGTACTTACGATGGCACTCAGGGCCTTCAGGTTGAGCTACATTCCCAGACCTTATCATTTTTTTGTTTTAAAGGTAGAGTCTCATTAAATCACTAAGTTGTCCAGGCTAGGCTCAAACCTGTAATCCTCCTGCCTCAGCCTCCCAGAGTGTTGGGATTACAGGTGCACACACCACTATCTGAGTCCAAAATTTGCATCACCACCCTAAAAGGAGAAAATCAGCATCATTTTTCGTAAGTATAGGTAACTTAAAAGTTTTTATTAAAACCTAAGAATAATGGTTGTAGATAGCTGTGAACCCAAGACCTACTTTCTTTGTTAAAGAGGGAGATGAACAAGAATCAGAGAAAACTTAAAAGCTGTCCTTGATACAGTCAGAAGGTTTGCAAATTTTAAAGAAATGTGTTATTTAATTCTGAGCCACTAAAACACCTAACATCACCCTGTGTCACAGGAAACATAAGCATAACGTTCACATTTTCCACCAAAGACGAGACTGAAGGGAAAAAAGGTAGAATAAAAAAGTGACATTCAACAAAACATTAAAATACCTTTCCCATTGTCCTAATTCTGTCATCTGTTACCCTTTAAGCTACAATTACCCCCATTGATCGCTTTTCAAAAAGTGATTTCTAAATGAAGAAAACTTCCTCAGGCATTTGGCCACCTCTTCCCCTCCTCACAAGACCTCTTCTGGGAGGCAGTCCTCCACATCAACAGAGAGCTGTCCACCTTGAGCTCTAGACCTCCCCGAGACACCCGCAGTGTCAGTTGCTGCCAGCTCTCTCCACGTGTGAGGGCTCTCCCCACGGAGTACTTCACAGTGTTGCACGTGTGAGAGACAGTGGTGCGCCGAGTCTGGCAGGGAGAAACTAGGAGATGGAGTGGGAGATATGAGATTCAGAAAGAAGCTGCGTGTAATGGTACATGCCTGTAATGCTAGCACTTGGGAGGCTGAGGCAGGAAGACAGCAAGTTTGAGCCTAGAGTGGGGAATTTAGTAAGACCCTGACTCAAAATAAAAGCTAAAACAGGACATGGGACATAACCCAGTGTGAATGTCCTGGGTTCAATCAGTATGGGAGGAAAAATGACCTGCTCCTTCACAAGGGCAGCCCCACTTCTAAAGACAACTCACAATGCATTTTACATTTCAAAATAGCAAAAAAGGAGTTTGAACATATTAATCGTAAAGCACGGTAAAGCTATAATGACTATGCTAATGACCCAAAGCTTATCATTACTCAGGACATCCCTGACTCAAAACATTCCACTGCACCTCAGAAATAGGCACCAGTATTATGACTATGTGTGGGAACAAAGCAAAGATCTGGATTGTGTTCCATGAGGGAAAAGCTCCGGAAGGGTGGTCGATAGTTTGGCTAAGTGAAAGTTCACTGAGCAAAGAAAATGCTAACAAATTGGCCGCAGCAGAGTTCAAAGGCCAGGTTTGTTCAAGTGGCCCTTGCTGTTCCACATCCAGCTTTGAGCAGACCCAAGACTAACTGGGGATCCTCTGGTCATCGGGTCCCTAAGGAAAGGGAAATGCTAAGTTGTAAGACCTCAGGCATCTGGGTCATAGCAGGTTTGATTCAGGTTAACAGCAACATCTGTTTTTTAATTTAAAATAATGTAATTTTTCTTATTAAACTGCTTTTTCTTTCTCTCTCTTTTTTTTTTTGGAGTCAGGGTCTCACTGTGTAGTTTAGGGTGGCTTTGAACTCACTATGTAGCTCAGGCTGGCCTCAAACTCGTGGCAATGCTTCCACCTCAGCCAAAGACAAAAATCACATGATCATCTCAATATATGCAGAAAAAGCTTTTGATAAAATCCAATACTCATTCATGATAAAATCCCTACACTATTCAGATTTTTAAACAAGTGATACTTTGACAAACAGAAACTGCATACAGAACTGTGGCAGGTGCTATGAAGTTCTCACAAAGGGTACTGTCACATGTTTATGACAGCTGATGGGACCATTTATCCCAACTAAACCCATCAGCTGGGTAATGTTGGATGTATCTCTTAACCTATCAAAAGTAATGTGACAATCAAACAATATACATAAAAGTAAATTTTGTAAATGAGGAAGTCTTGTACAAATGCTAGTTATTAATACAAATTTCCCATCCTTAATTCTTTTCAAGACTGTCATTTATATCATGTGCTCTTTCAATGAAACAAAAACACAGTTTAAAATGGTATTGAAACAAAGAAATTCCAGCAACTCAGTTTATTACATGCAGATTCTTCTGCATTGTTGCTAACAGTTCACTGGTCCAAAATTACTAAAATACTTAAAAAACTATACATTATGTAAACAAAACATAAATAAGACAGCATAGTTCTTTGTACATATATTTAGTACAGGTTGTTACGGATTTAGGAATATGTACAATTTTACACCATGGACTGCATTTTCACAATGCATAAATATATATATATATATATGTATATATATATTTCTTTTTACAGAAACAAAAATAAGATTTCACTAAGGACACAGAATATTATATCATAGATATGCTGCAATAGTCCAAATTCAAGAAACATATCAATGTAAGTGTGCAAAAGGCTAGCTTACTCTAAATTAGTCAAACTTGACTTTGTTCAACTTAATGTTATACAGACAGGTAAACCTTGACCATATACTTTAACCAAAGAAGCTTTGAAAACAACCTCATACCAGTGAGTGAAATGGAACACTTTTCTCTCCCCAAGAAAAAAATAGTCTTGGTGTAAGCTAATGAAAAGATACATTAAAATACGCACGTGCACACACACGTGCACACACACAATACACAAACATGTATAGTATGTTTTCAACAGTGTAATAAAGTTAAAATCTTTATGAGAGTTAAAAGAATGCCCCATTATTTAAAAACTGGCTCATGTAGTCTAAATTCAAGATGCAGCTGTGTCAGGCTTCTCTAAACCAGATGACTGAAAACCTGGGAAGACAGAGGTGGGATTTTGACTGGCAGATACAATCTGAGACAAAGATGGAGACAGTGAAGGAACTTTAGATTCTGGAGTATTTATGGTATTCAGAATGGCTCCTTCTGGGCTAACCAACAATTTTTTGACAGATGTGTCCAAATGAAACACTGAAGTGCTACTTGGCAGTGGAGGATTACTAGAGGAAATGGCAGAAACCAAAGATGTTTTTCCTAAAAGGGAGGCTGGAGGAGACTTAATTACTGAAGTCAATGGTACTGTTGGTGTAGGAGGGGAAACAGAAACTTTAGCAGGTGTGTTTATAATCTGTGGTGTTGTATGTACTGTGGGTAGAGAACTTGCATTTCCAAGAGAGTTGACAATTTTTGTAGAGCTTCTTAGAGGATGTTTTATAGGTTGCCCACCTGAAGAACTATTTGATGCTAGTGTGATCTTCTGGACAGGGTTATCTATTGCTGTAGTCTTAATGCCTTGGCCACTGTTAAGAACTAAAGGAGGCCCACATTTCGGATTAGATATAAGGAGAACATGGTTGCCAGCTCCAAGACCTTGTGGTGGAACAATAAACCGGGCTCCATTAATCAGGATCTGAGTTCCAGGTGCCAAAGGTGTGCTGGTGTTGATGACTATTTTTTGCTGAATACTAGGTTCACTGAATGGACTTGCTATTAGACTAGTTACACTTGACGGTGCTGTAGCAGTGTGACTGGGAGAGTCGCCTGGAACAGAACTGTAAGTGGGGGTTGATTTGACTAAAGCAGGGCACATGTGCTGGTTTGGCAGAGAAGTAAAACTGGAAATATTAATTATTTTACCTGGACTTGGTGAAAGGGACGACAATTCAGCTCGAGGTTTATTTGTGTTTACACTTGTTGGCACTGCTGTTGAAATCCCTGGTGACTGAAACTGCAGAGAAGTCCGAGATTGTCTTTTAGAAAGAGACACAAGTGTGGATCCTGGTATTGTTGCTGAATGCGGAACTGTGTCAATTCTGGGGGATGCAGTCACAGGTGTCGGCAAGGCAACCGTAACAGGGATTTGCAAAGCTGACGTCAAACATTTAGGAGTCACTGTTGGTTGTGCTGTTGAAATCAGAACAGATGATGCAAGATGTCCTGTTTTCACAGTTGATATAGCCACAGTGTTTCCCAGACTCGACGTGCAGCGTCTATTTGACAAAACAGGCATAAGTCTTGAAGAGGTATCATTTCCACTCACTGAAACAGGAGGGTGTGTACCAATGGAAGCAGAGGATGAGGTCACTGAAAGGGAACCCAAAGAAACATTTGCTCTTGTTACCGAAAACATGTTTATTGTTCTTGCTGTGGAAACCAATGATTCGTTGACAGGAGTAATATTCTGACTCACAAAATTTGAGCTTACTGGAATTGAATTACCACTTGTTGGCAATGGTAACACACAGGCCTTGTTACATTTGTCTTCTCCTTTCGGGGTTACGTTTTGTAATATATTAATTGATGGTATAGCTGGCGTATTGCCTGAAGGATTTACAATTGCTTGACCTATATTTAGTCCAATTTTCACATCTTTTATCTGAGACACAGTTTGTGAAGAATTTATTTTTATTGGTGCTCCCACTGTAGATGGAATTAACAATATTTGGGGTTGCTCGGAAGTTTTAACATATGTTTTATTCAAGGTGTGAGGAAGAGTTTGTTTTAATGGTTCTGCACCAACCGTTGGGGTTGAAGTGCCACTGGGAATTGGAGCATTAATGAAAACTAACTTTTGAGCAGATACACCTGTAGATGTCAGTGCAGGTGTCCCATTAACTGCACCTGTACCACTAGAGGGAAGAACAGACGGAGCCGACACTAGCATAAATTTATGAATGGGAGTCCCACTGACCATCTCTCCATTTGTTCCTGTTGCCTCTGATCTTGTAATACCGGGGTAACTTTTTGTAATGTAATCTATTTGTTGCTGTTTAGTTGGAGTATGAGTCACATTTGCACTGGTTTGTCCAAAATTTCCTGACACACTGATTACACTTACTGAACTATTTGTTGTGGATGGTAGTAGAGTGCTGGAAGAAAGAGAAGATTTCAAGGAAGAAGAGGTGATATGTGAAGTTTTATTTATCATGTGGCCCAAATTACCACTGCTGGTGGGTTGGCCTGACGTAAGTTTGAGATTTTTCCCCGTAGAGGGATTAAACCCACAGCGAACGGAAACAGAAGTTGGTGTTTGGCCAAAAGGTGGGAAACTAGATGATGTAGTCATTCCAGTTGCTTGTGAAAAAGTAGAGGATGATGAAGTTGTTGACTTTGGCACCAGAAATGCCTGAAGTTGAGGAGCAAAAGTGAAAACTGAACTTGAGGACAAGCTGGCAGGTGAATTCTGATCTGGATTGGATTGCACTTTTACAACTCCAGTGTTTCCACCTCGTGTCCTAACAAGAATTGATTGTGAATCTCTTATACACACAGTTTTCAGTTCTTGCTTTGTTTCAGAAGAATCAGCAGATTGTTGTACAAAACAGTTGGAATTACCAGAATTTGTAGATCCACTTAGTGTTGTGGCTGATAACAGAGGCTGAACTGTTGGGGAAATGGTGGGTGAAGCAATGGGCTGGAGAAATGTAGCTGCTGAAACTGCATTCTTGACTTTTCCAACCTCCTGGTGGCTAGGCTTTACTGGTGTTAATAAATTACTTACAGAAGTTACAGGTGACAATGGCTGTGATCTAGCACTACTCACATTTGATGAAGGTATAACAGTCTTGTCAAAAACTGTATTAGGTAGTTGGGTAGACATAGTTCCTGTTGAGCTGACAAGAACTGATGCTATGGAAGAGTTTACATTTGCTGTCTGTGGGAAAGATGAACAATGCTGTTCTGTACCTTTTTGTTGAAGTGGCAGTATTTCTTTTGTAACTGTTTTTCCTTCCTTGTGCTGAATCACAAAATTTTTAGGTAGAATAAGAACTTGCTGCATGAGCTTTTCTCCTGTTTTAGAATCCACCACAGGCTGCATCTGAATCTTTACAGAGTTATTGTGAAGGTCTACTGGCAACCACTGGCCACAGGGCATTTTATATACCATCTGTAAAGGACCTTTTGTACTGGTGAGGCAGGTCAATGCTGGTTTTATGGGGCTTGCTTCTGCAGGAGATACAATTGGTTTTTCCACAGAAGGAGTACATCTACTTGTGGAAGGGGGCAGTTGATTTGTTAAGGTCACTTTGTTCCCAATGTTCTTTGCAAGCAAGGCCTGAATAGGTTTGGTCCCTTTCTGCAGAGCAGACACTGGTAGTGAATCCACTGAGGCAGATAAATCTGGAAACAGTAGCTCTGTATGCTTTGATTCATTCAAACAGTCAATCTGCATATCACCTTCTAAATTCTCAATTATTGTCTCATTTGTGCTTAACTTTGCTTTCTTCCTTGGAGAAAGCTCTTTTGTGCTATCATCCAGATAATTAGTTTGTTTGGACTGTCGCTTAAGTGTTTTAGGCAGTGTCTTCAGTACATCTTTAGAAGGTAATTCCTTTTTCAATGGCTTGCTTCTGGCCATAGGAACATCTGTTTCTGATAACTTCATATCATCTGAAAATTGTAAAGACAAGAATTTTGTTTATAGAAAACAGCTAGCAATAACACCAATTAAAAGTCAAAAAGTCAATCTGACAATTTATTAAGAAATCTACTATAGGGTGATTCAAAAGCTTTAAGAAGAGAATGAAACAATGTCAAATCGACTAAGAGCATGTGATTTGCAATGAAGAATGACATGCTTATAGTGTGGAGTCAGGGACTGGCTCCAGAAACTCCTAGAACTGTAATAATGACTCCTAGAAAATGTCTTACAAGGGCATGTGCAGTACTTCTTCAAAACCTAATGAATTTTCCCACTCAATTATACTCTGACCAAACTGGGCCTGGTGGCACATGCCTATAATCGCACAACTCTAGGACGTTAAGGCAGGAAGATCACAAATTGAAGCTTAATATGGGCAATTCAGCAACACAGCAAAACAGTTTCCAATCAAAAAATAAAGGGTTAGGGATGTAGCTAGATGTGAAGGTCCTGGGTTAAATCTCCAGTAGCACAAAACAAAACAAAACCCAACCTAACCCAACCCCCAAACAAAATAAAAACAGTAAAACACATTGAGCAGGTTATTTTTTGCTTTCACAATAAATAAAAACTTCACTTTGTCTAATGATAACTATAAAACACTTTTAATATCTACCTGAATCAAAGTGATCTTTCTCCAGGATATCTAGAGATTCTGTTGAGTCTACAGATTTACTGATTTCTACTTTAGGAGATTCTTTACCAGGATCTCCTTCACATTCTTCAGTAATCCACAGTTCTCTAGTAAATTTATCATGATCAGGCTGTCTTCTGAAATCATCGTAGTCTTTCTTTAGGCGGCTCCTGAAATTAAAACACCAACATAACAAACAATGCATATATAGTAAACTCTTGGAATGTACACTAACTTTATATATTGAAATGTTTTTAGCTGTCACTAAACTTTTCTTTTTTGAAATAAGCTAAATTGTCCAGGCTGGCCTTTAATTTGTAGTTCTGCCTCAGTCTCCTGGGATTATAGGCATGTACCACTGCACCTGGAAAAAACGATGTTTTAATCTTAAATGTGTCTAAAATGTTTAATCTGGTCTTGTCAGTAAGTAACTGCTCAGGAAGACAAAATATAGAGTGCAGGGGTAGAAACTTCAAAGATTGTATCTGTACATTACTGAATAAAGTTTGAAACACCACATTTGTCTTTCTATAAAGGCTACTGTGAGACTTAGTGAGAAACAGATAATTTTTTTCTAGCTGCATAGACAAATGGATTTGAGACTGTCTTAAAATTATGAACCACAGTACAGTTTAAAAGCTCATTTAAAAAAGTTAAAGAAGAAATCCTAAGTGACAGTAATGATTTCTGTGACTACTGTACACAGTATAACAAATAAATCCATCATTTAATCCAAGGATTGGTTAATAATTACTCTCAGTTTATTTAAGTCTTTAATTGCTTAAAGATTTTATGGGCAGTGAGACAGGAGAAGAGTGACCCAAGGATGACTATAAAATGAATTTCCCTTTGCAACCTGTAAGACTAGAATGAGGAAATAGCTACGGGGGGACAGTATAAAGCTTTTTTTCCTTTCCCACTCTCAGTCTTAACTAATAACTGCTTTTTATTTCCTGGGTTATGGGAGCAATCAGAGAAGAATTTCACATGTTCACACTTATCTGCAACTTACCTTAATTCATGTTCATATTCATCTTCCTATCTAAACTAACACTTCAAATTATATGCATCCCCTGTTGGCTATTCAGGGGTATCATTATCAAATGTCCCTTCTTTCACCTGAGTCTAGTTTTGAGTTTCTCTACTAGATCATTCGATCAATAACAAAACATGTTACTTCTCCCTTTAATTCATTAAAAGTAAAACAAAAGTCAAAATACCCTTTTTACTCCAACTTATCCTTCAAGGCATTGCCAGATTTCTTTACCAGACTTACAGTAAAACACCATAAAAGAAGATTTTTCAATAAATCTTATTCTTCAACTCCCTCAATCCATCATGAGCAGTGTCCCTTTTTGAAATATTTTTTTCACCTGGTTCCAAGGCACAGAGGCAACTATCTTGGCTATCTTCCTGTCTTTCTAAGTACTTCTTCAAAGTCTCTCCTGAAAGAATCCTAACTCAACTGCCTCACCTTTAAATGCTGGAATATTCAGTGTCCAGGTGATTTCTAAAATCTCATGGCTTTAAATATAACTGGTGCTAGGCATGGTGGCACACACCTATAATCCCAGCATTTGGGAGGCTAAGGCAGGATTGCTGTGAGTTTGAGGCCATCCTGGGCTACAAAGTGAGTTGGAAGCCAGACTGAACTGCACAGTGAAACCCTGTCTGAAAAAGACAATATATATCTACCTGGTAAGCTGACAACTTCTATATTTGTATCTTTGTCTGCCTGAGTCCCTTGAACTATCACTGATATGCTGAACTATCTCGTTAACACCCATTACATGTCTAGGATGCATACCAAAGTTAACATGGTGAAATATAGAGACTATTTAATCTCTATGATGCCCCAATCTGCTACTCCTTTAATCTCTTAATTAATGGAACATCCATAATGCTAGTTGTTTAGAGCAAAAATACCATTTTCATTCCTCACTTTCTCTTACAGCTCCTACCTTGAAACCAATTCTACCAATCCTACTTTCACGATATATCCAGAATCCTGGGCTGGGGATTTAGTTCAGTGGCATAAGCGCCTGCCTGGCAAGAGCAAGGTCCTGAGTTCAATTCCCGGTACCAAAACAAAATAAAACAAAAAACACTATATCCAGAATCTAACCACTCCTTGTCATCTGCACCACTACTGTCCTTGACCGATTTTTTTCCCCTTATTACTACTATAGTGTAACTGTTTTCTCTGCTTTTATTTTTCACACTCATTTCAACATACCAGCTAGAGTGAGTGCTTTAAAATTGGGGTAAAGGCTGAGGATGTAGCTTGCTGGTAAAGTGCCTACCTATCATGTGCAATGTCCTGGAATTGATCTCTAGTACAACAAACAAATGAACAAACAAAAACAAAGGAACAGGTAAGAACCTGTCCCTTCTCTGCTTAAATCTTTCAAATGGCTTCTCATCTCATTTAATGTAAGAACCAAAGACCTTAAAAGTCCTACATGACCTGACAAGTTTTCTGTTTATTCCTCTCATTTCTTCCTTTTTCAATGGTAGCGAAGTTTCACATTTATTAAAGGAAGAAAAGCATTAGAAGGGTAGGGGAAAGTGGTCTCTGTAGAGTGAGTTTAGGCAGAGTAAAAAGCAAGGAAAAAATAAAAATACACTCTACAGAGCAGGATGAGATATCACAAAGAGACATGACAGTACCCCTCCCTTCTTACCATGATGTGTCTCATTTACGCTGCTCAGTTTATCCTTGTCTATCTCCATTTCTTTTAAATAAACATGTTTCCAATCTTGGATATTTTGCACTTTCTATTCTCCCTTGGATAGACACATGGTTCTCTCCCTTGTTTCCTTTAGGAATAATCTTCACCCTATCCCAAAAAGGCATTTTCTATCCCTTTTACCTTGCTGTTTTAAAATTTTACTTTATTTTTTTGGTACCGGGAATTGAACTCAGGACCTTGCAGGCAGGCCCTGGCTGCTGAGCTATATAAGCAGCCCAATCTTGCTTTATTTTTCTGCAGAGCATTTATCATCATCTGGTCACTTGGCCTATTTCTTCTATTAGAATATGTATCACACGTATGTATGTCAGGGCTTTGTTTAATCAATATGGTTTCCCACAGCTTAGGAAGTAACCTTGGACACAGTGGGCACTCAAAAACATCTGCTGCATCACAAATGAATGGGAAATTACTAAATGATTCTAGGATCTTCCCAAAATCATATATCAAGAGCCCTAGAAAGTAAAACACTATAAAACTTTAATTACCTGTTTCTTTGAAAAGCCTTCATTAACTTTGGTTCCCATGGCAGCAACTCATTTAAAAGACGTATCAATGTGCTATGCAATTCTTTTACAGCTTGCCTCCGATGATACCATTTGCCCTAAAAACACAATTTTTAAAGTAAATTCCTTACATTTAATATAAAAAGTTAACATCAAGCATTATCTCCTTAGTTATAAATACAATAAAATTTCTAATAGTGCATCAAAAAATTTTTTTCTCAGAAGCATGGAGGGGGAAATATCCTATAAGAAACCTTATTAATTTTCGATACTACAAGAGAAATCAAAAACCCATCTCATCCAACCAGGAGGAGACAAAAATTTGCAAAAATTTTTTGAATTGTATTAGTTGTCTTTTAATAAAATCACTTTGCTAAATACATATAAAGAGCCCTGGGTTTGCTCTCCAATACTGCAAAAGAAACAAATGGAAGGAAGGAAGGAAGGAAGGAAGGAAGGAAGGAAGGAAGGAAGGAGGGAGGGAGGGAGGGAGGGCGGGCGGGCGGGCGGAAGAGAGGGAAGAAGGGAAGACAGGAGGAAGGAAGGACTCAAACATTTAAAATCATTAAATAAATAATATGGCTCATTTAGTGAGGTTTTTGTAATTGTTCCCAAAGAGTGGTTGTTGGTGGTGAGAAAAGCTAGGTTTGTTATTGTATCCAAAAGCAGTCTTCATAACAAAGTTCCTTAGGAAATTTTGTAGTTATTTTATTTTTTGGTACTGGAATCAAACTCATGACCTCACGTTTGCCAGGCAGGCGCTTATGCCACTGAGCTATATTCCTGGCTGTAGTTATTTTAATAGTTTGCAGCACAGAGAAGTAACCAAAACAGTCGATGATTTTCAACACTACATTAAAAGTAATGATTTCTGATGCCCCCTCCATCTGCTAAGTACTATCTTATGCATTTTACATATCTATCTCTATCTACATACATCTCCACATATATTTGTCTCTATATATCTACATGTATGTAAATAGAGACACACAGATACACATATGTAGGTAGGATGAACTCTAGCATTTATGTAAACCTTTTTGAGATGTATAAACTGTTACATTCACTTCGCAAATGGTGAATATAAGGCTTAGAGAGGTTAAATGATTTGTTTAAATTCTATGACTATAAATTATTAAATGGTTAAATGATTTAAGTTCTATGACCTGCATCTCCATGATTGTGGGGTCCAAGGTCTTGGAACTACATTACAACCTCTAAAAGTGCATCACATGAATTCAATCTGACATAGGTTATAAAAACCTCTAGTACACAGTGGGTAGAATTGTTTGACTACCATAGGAACAAAACAAATTGCAGCAGTGAGGCCAACCCCTGGTTCTCAGTAAGTGCACACCTACCATCACCATGCTCTATGTTTTAAAACTGCTTTCAGAGTTAATTCACTTATCATATAATCCATATTTTATTTCTAACAATACACAATTATATGCTATAGATAATACTTAGTATGCATAAGATTAGACTTCATTCTATAAACAACTAAGTCAATTTATATTTATGTAGAACAGGAAGACAAAAAATTACCAGGATCTAGAGCAAAAAATAGAAATGTGTGCATGAATTTTCCAATTTTACATATATAAAAACGTCCGTATTTTGAAATTTTAGTCACATATAAGCCTAAGTGATTAACAAGTTTTATCAAAAAATATTTGTTATAAACCAGCAAGTGTTTATCTACATAAACACCTATATTTCTATCACTGAGGTTTTTATATTTTAGAAGGAGAATTGGTTTGAATAGAAACATTTGGCATTATACATGCACATGCATAAAATGAACATGAAACATATTCATTAATTCTTTTGGGTCTCAATGGCATGACAAATCAGAGTATTAAGAATAATCAAAAAAACTAGTTTATGTCATGTATTAACCTAAATAGGACTCTTTGTTGAATTGTGTTCCAAAAGTGTAAGACTGAAGTTAACAATGGGTACAAAGAAGGGGGGGAAATCAAGACATATCATGTACAGATACAAATTCCCTATAATGAATGTGGTCACTACGTATATTTAAATTATACCTAATTGAAATGAACTAAAGAAATCAGAATGATGGGTTCCATATTGAAAGTTTATTTTTGTCAAATAAATTTTGCAATAGTATAACCTTATTTCTAGCCCACAAACACAAACATTAAGTGGATAAACAATGAAACTGAAGAAGAAATAACTTGCACCTAGGGAAAACAAATTGAAGAACACAAACAGGCAATGACGGCCACCCTAAATCTTTTGTAGAGTGAGGTGGTTTTGTTTCAGTGAATAACAGGCAATAGATTTTTCCCTTTAATGAGACCTATAAATAACATTTTTCTACTCAACTACTGGTTCAAAGGTGAAATGGATACAGTGGAAGTACATTTTCCAAAACATTAAGCAAGAAAGAAGAACAAGGAATATTCTCTTTGTGGTATAACTGGTTGGAAAAATATTAAAAAGCTAGGGAACTTCATGCATGGTGAATTCCTCTTCGGAGGTTAGAGTTATCACAGGCTAAATGGTTGCTGTCTGGAATAGCCTGGCAGCAATGGGTGGAGGCTACAGAAGACCTTAGGGTCTAGGTAGACAAGGAACAGGATGACACAGACACTCCATATAGCTGATTAACAACATTTGAAGACATCTGCTGGCTGTAGTGCATCTTTGCTAAATTAAAAACTTAATTTTTGTAAAAGAGTTTTAAAAGGATTAGGAAGATTTTATGTCTTTTGATTATTGATTTTTAATACACATCTAGAAAGTATACCAATGAATTAGCAGACTGCACGCAAGGAACTCAAATGTTAATCAGCGAATAGATTTTTAACTTTCAGATAACTCTCTTACCCACTGACCTGTTCTGAAATGTTTATGGCCTTCTAACTTTGTGTAGGTTTTGTAAGTTTCTTCCCTTTCTTTATATTATCTATTATCTACTTGAGGTAGTGATGGTGTACTGTTTTATTTATCACTTGAAAATGCATACTTAATCATTTAATATTGGAAAATGAATCAAAAAGTTTATTATTTTCATAACATAACTACAGAAAGTGAAGATCAATAAAGTACCTTGCTTAGGACATAAAAAGAATAAAATAACCTCCACAAAGGGCATTCCTATACCCTGCCATGGGATATGAGAGTCCGTAAGTTTTTATGTTGATTAAGAGGGGGGCTCAGAATCACTGCTCTGGGAATGGTATCAGTGGCTTTAATCGCCGCTGGGAAAAACAATTCACACTACTTGTTTCATGCATCCAACTTCATTGGTCATAACATTAAATTTATAACTGGATGTGGTATAATCCCAGCACTTTGAAGGGTGAGGCAGGGGGCTCACAGGTCCGAGTCTAACCCAGTCAATTCAGACTCAGTGAGACTGTCTCAAAATTTAAAGAAAAAAAAAATGCTGAGGATATAATTCACTGTGAAGGCCCTAGTTTCAATCCCCAATACCACAACAAAACAAAAGAAAAAACCATGATGGTTACGATAGAAATCAAAATAAAACAGGGCCAGGGATATAACTCAGCAGCACGGTACCTGCCTGGCAAGTGCAAGGCCCTGAGTTTGATTCCTGGTACCAAAAAAAAGAGTGAGTGACAAAATAAAGCAATAACACTGTTCCTTTCTATTTAGTATTGATCTCAATGGTGCATACTATACAGTGAATTAGTGTAAAGGAGAGTTACAGATTTCTAAAAGAAATTACAGTTGCTAAGAATCTGCATTATCTTGGGTCTAACATAAAAACTAATTTAAAATCAAAGAAATATTTATTCAATTTTAAGCTATTAGTAATAAACCAGCAATAATTTTTCTGACTGATCAATTTTATATACACAAATTAAAAAATCAACCATAATTTTCATGTTTATTCTTGCATGAACTTATCAAATGTTAAAGGGGAAATCAAAGGGCATAATTTTACAGAAGAAAATTGTCTAAAGTCACACAAAAAAGTATTTTAAGACAGAAACAGACTTTAGATTAGAAATCTATCTCTCCTGACTTTCTAAGTCTGACTTATTTCACTTAATATGATGGTCACCAGTTCTATACATGCAGATATCTTTGTAATGCAAGAATTAAAATATCTAAAATTTATTTTTTAGTTACTACAGTATTAAAATTACAGTGACCTAAAATTTCAAAGCAAATGAAAACAAAAGGAAAACAGCAAGCTCTCTCCTCTCTGCACACAAAGAGTGCTGATGTAATAAGAAAGTGAGGTTCTTACAGTCTATGGATGATGTGCACCCACTTTTGTCTGCATTGATACAGAAGCAAAGACAAAGATGGTGATGAAGTAAAAGATGATTTTAAGAGTAATACTATAACTTCTAACAAAAATCCATTTAATACGATTTATGTATTAATTTTAGTCTTGACTTTACAAACAAGTAGAGGAAGGAATATGGGGACTGATGAAGTGTTTGCAATATTAGAATTCCATTTTCAGGCATAAAAAATATTTTCTGCCAAGCATGGTGGCGCATGCCTGTAATCCCAGCACTCAGGATGGCTGAGGCAGGAGGATCGTGAGTTTAAGGCCAGCCTGAACCACCTGGCGAGGCCCTGTCTCAACAAACACACACACACACACATATATATATATATATTTTTTTCCTAAGATAATAATTTAAACAGTTGCCAAAGGTGACTTTAAAAATGAAGTAACACCATCTTTAATTTTACCAGTCTACCATAAAATTTAACAAAATATGAATTTCAAGTATACACCCATGGAATTGAAAACATCCAAGGTAGTCTAAATTTGAGCTTACCTTTCATTGCTTTCTCATCCAATGTCCACAGCAGCTGCAGATTGCCAGCTCCCTTTCCTTTAGATGCCTCCATTATCATACCATAGAGGTTTTATGACTCCATTAATATTACTACAAAAAGGAGCTGATCTATGGTCACAAGGTAAGTCCTTTATTATATTATGCAGTTTTATAAGTTTCTGAATATGATACACTACTAAATAATCACAAGGGATCAGAGACTTTAAAAAAACTTACAAAACTACACAATATTGTAAAATAAAAAGCTGTATCTTGAGGCGTATGAAAGGAGTATGGGGGGAACTTACCTTATAACTAAAGAACAACTCCATTCTGCTGCAGTAATCTGGAATGAATATGACAGCACCAGCATAATGCTGGTTAGGGCGTTTCAAAGAGAGGGAATTGGCAATCTACTGATGTTGGGGACATTGGATACCTAAAAGGAAGAACAAAGGAAATAAATAAATCCTAGATTTATTAAGTGCCTCATCATCACATTAATAAATTTAATGTTAAACTCAGGTGAAAGTCATTTGGTTACATGAACCATCTAACTACTTGCATAGATTTTCTTATAATGTTTCTGAACAAAACGTATCAGCAGTCAGTCATGTGATATAAAAAATAAAACCTTATATAAAGATTTTTTAAGTGTGAGAAGTTATTGTGGAAATTAATACATTTTTATTTAAAAACATGTTGTACATGATATTTTGTCAATTAAAAACTTGAAAAGCGGCATAAAAATATGACATAAATATGTAAGTATGAATGCTACTTTTCCGCTACGCTTTGTTTATAAATGGTAGGGCAAAAAACATGGACCATAAAACAAAATTTTTATTATAGGTTTAGTTCTTTTTTTTTTGCAGTACTGGGGATTGAACTCAGGACCCTGCGCTTGCTAGGCAAGCGCTTATTCCACTGAGCTATATCCCCAGCCCTATAGGTTTAGTTCTTGTGAGACATAAATCCTGTAGTAGGAGGGATTAAATATCAATAGATTATGTTTTTCAAATAAAATGAAAATAACTTAGAAAAGTCCATGGATCCCTATACAATGACATCTCATTTAAAATCACTAGCAAAAGCCAAAGGTAGCATGCAAATGTCTAAACTCATATGTATAAAAAATTAAGTATTTTATTAAAATTTGACATTCTTAAGTAATACAGGAAAAGGTAATAGTATACTCAGTAAGTATCTGTGTCTTATTTGCTTACCTAGCAAGACTATCACAATATTCATGTACTCCTGCATATTCCCAGTGTAGGGGACAAAACATCACATTACCCTTGTTGGTATACAGTGCCTTAAAAATACGCTAGTTTTAATAGCATAATGAAATGTTTGCATACAAATTTGGAAAAAGTTAATCTGTATTTTAGTCCTCCCCGAGTTTCTAGAATAAACTACCACACCCTATCATTTTCTCTTGAGAGAAATTTTCACTGAAGATTTTTTATTTTTGGTTTTATTAAGACAAGGTCTTGCTATGTAATTTAGGCTGGCCTTGAGCTAGTGGTGATCCTCCTGCCTTGGCCTCATGAGTACTGGGAATATAAGCATGTACCTCCATGCCTAGCTACTGCATTTTTAAAAAAAGGAATCCCATATCAAATATATTGAATAGTATACGTAATATTTCCATTATCTTTCTAAATGAGCACTGAAATAGTACCAAAGCATACAAATAATACTATGATGATAACATTGCAGTTTTTTGTGTCTTCTGATTCTGTAGAGAGGAAAAACGTGAGTGAGAGACCACATTCCTATGAGGCAATTCACTGGGGAAGCAATCTACACTATACACTTAGGAGACAGTTCACATCTTTTTACTAGTGCATAGTGGTTATACAGGTTAATGTTTCGTTTTGGTAGATTCATACATCCATGTTACATACTTGGACAGTTTTCACCTCCAATAACTTTCTGCCTCCCCCTCCCCCATCACATCTTTTAGAGGGTTCAATGCATACATTTTAGTCATATACATCCTGATTTCCTTCCTTACACCCTCTTTCCTCCCCTCTTATTCACTACTGGTCTAGTAAGTTTCTGTCTACCTTTTTTTGTCATATTTTTGGATTCCACATATTACAGAGAACATGTGATGTTTGTCTGAGTCTGAATTATTTTGCTCAACATGGTAATCTTCAGACCTATCCATATTCCTACAAATTACAAAATTCCATTTTCTCTATGGCTGAATAGTATTCACTATACACATGTAAATATCTCCTTATCTACCACATTTTCTTCAATCATTCACCCACTGATAGGCCCTTAGGCTAGTCCCTTATCTTGGATACTGCAAATTGTGCTGCAATGAACATGGGTATGCAGTTATCTCCACCATATGTTGAGTTTTAATTCTTCTGGGTATATATACTAGAAGAGGTAAAAGTGGATCAAATGACAGCTCTATTTAGTTTTTGGAAGATTGTCCATACTGATCTCTATAGAGGCTACACCAAATTATATTCTCACCATCAGTGTAAAAGGATCCCCCTCAACTTCCTCACCAGCATGTTTATTCTTGATAGACACTCTGACTGGGGTGAGATGGAATTTCAATGTAGTTTTGATCTGCATTTCCCAAATGGCTAAAGACAAAGAACATTTTTTCATATACTCATTGGCCATCTGTACTTCTTTTGAGAAGTGTTTGTTCAATTCACCTGCCCATTTATTGACTGGTCTATTTGATTTTATGGTGTTAAGGTTTTTGACTTCTGGATATATTGTAGCTATTAATCCTCTATAGGCACAGTATAAAGATTTACTCCTATTCTGTAGACTCTTTGCTGTTTCCCTTGCTGTGCAACTTTTTAATTTGATATAACTTCATTTGTTGAATCTTGCTATTATTTCCAGTTATTTGAGTCCTATTCAGGAAGTCTTTGCCTGTGCCTATGACTTCAAGTGTTTTTCCTCTTTTCTGTCAGCAGTTTCAAAGTTTCAGGTCTTCTATCTAGGTCTTTATTCATTTTCATTTGATTCTTGTAAATGTGAGAGGTAGGAATCTAGTTTTAATTTTCCATAAGAGATATCCTGTTTCCCTAGCACCAAGTGTTGAAGAGGTTGTCTTTTCTTCAAGATGTATTTTCAGCTCCTTTGTTGTTGTAGGGATTTGTTTCTGTGTCCTCTATACTGTTCCACTGCTGTACATGTCTATTTTTGTGCCAGTACCATGCGGGGTTTGTTTGTTTGTACAGATTTGGAGTATAATCGAGATTGAGTATTTTGATGCCTCCAGTCTTTCATCTGTGCTTTAGGATTGCTTTGGTTATTCTGGTTCTTTTGCATTTCCATTTGCACAAAATAGGATGGTTTTATCCAGCTCTACGAAGAGTATTACTGGTACCTTGATGAGGATTGCACTGAATGTGTAGTTTACTTTTGGTAGTATGCCTATTTTAACAATATTAGTACTGTCAACCCATGAACATGGGAGGTCTTCCCATCTTCTGGTGTCTTCTTCAATTTCTTCAGTGTTCTGAAAATTTCATTGCTAAGATATTCCACCTATTGTTTAGGTTGATCTCTACGTATTTTATTTTATTTGAAACTACTGTGAATGAAATTATTTTCTGATTTCTCAGCCAGTCCACTGCTGGTGTACAGAAAACCTACTGATTTTTTAAATGTTGATTTTATATTGTGCTTCTTTGGTGAATTTGTTTATCAGCTCTAAATCTTTTGATGGAGGCTTCAGGGTCTTCCAAGTACAGAATTATATCATCTGTAAACAAGGATAATTTGACTTTTCTTATTTGCATTCCTTGTATTTTTTTCTCTTGGCTAATTACTCTCGCTAAAATTTCAAGAAATATAGAATAGGAATAGTAAGAGTGGATATTCTTGCCTTGTTCCTGATTTTGAATGAAATGTCTTCAGTTTTTCCCCATTCAGAATGTTGGCTGTGCGTTTACTGGATACGGCCTTCACTAAACTGAGGAATGAGCCTTGAAAATCTAATTTGCTCAGGGCTTTTATCACTAAGAGATGTTCAATTTTATTGAAGGCTTTTTCTGAATTGAGATGATCATGTAATTTTTATCATGGATTCTACTCATGAGATGTATTACATTTATTAATTTGGGTATGCTAAACCATCCAAGTCCCTGGAATGAAACTGACTTGGTCATAGTATATGATCTTTTTAATGTGTTCAATTCAATTTATAAGTATTTTATTAAGGATTTTTGCATCTATATTCATCAAAGATACTAACACAAAGTCCTCCTCTTCTTTTGTATCCTTGTCTGATTTTGGTATAAGGATGACAATGGCTTCACAGAGTGAGTTTGGATGTGTTCCTTCCATGCAATAGTAGTTAGTTCTTTAAAGGTGTGGTAAAATTAGCAGTAACCCACATGATCCTGGGCTTTTCTTTATTGATAGAATTTTTATCAGTGTTTCAATCTAATTGCTTGTTATTGATCTATTCAGATTTTTTTTTTGTAATCTCCTGGTTCACTTTTGGTATTGTATGTACCTAGAAACTTTTCCACTCCTCCTAGAATCTCTTAATTTATTAGAATATAGGTTTTCAAAGAAGTCACTAATAACCCTATGGACTTTACTAGTGTTTGTTGTACCCTTTTTAAAAGATCTCTAATTGCACTGATTTGGGTCTTTTCTCTTGGTTAGTTTGGCTATGGGCTTATCAATCTTGTTTATTTTTTCAAAGAACTGTTTCACTGATCCTCTGTATTGCTTAATCACCATCTCATTAATTTAAGCTCTGATAATCACTTTTCTTTTCCTTCTGTTGGGTTTGGTTTTGATTTGTTCTGGTTTTTCTAAGGCCTTGAGAGGCATAGTAGATTATTTGAGATCTCTCTGATTTTTTGATGCTGGCACTCCAAGCTACAAACTTTCCTCTTAATTTCTTTTTTATATCTCAGAGATTCTAGTATGCTGTAATTCCATTTTCATTTGATTCTAGAAATTTCAAAATTTTCTCCCTATTTCTTCAATGATCCACTGATCAAAACTTGGTTTTAATCTCTGGATTCCTACCAAGTCCCTGCTACTATACATAACACACAGAAAACAGTCAGGAAATATGTACCTAATAAATAAAACTAGTATCTGTCTATTACCTAAGGCATGAGAATTTATTAAATCTATTGTGTGGTACCTCCAAAAGGTCCTCTTATTTTCAAAAGCTCTTTATGACTAATAACAAAGTGACTCCCCCATAGCTGAGTTTTTAGTTTTGTTAACTGTTAACTGGCTTACCAGAAAGAGCCAGAATAAGAAAACATATACAATGAAGTAACTATCAAAACCTTAAATAAAACCAGCTTTAAGAATAAATTAGAAAAAAAAAGAATAAATTAGAGATTATTGCAACCATACCTACAACCAAAGCAATTAAATAAAGCTAATTAGGGGCTGAGGACTCAGAATATACTTAAAAGGTCCCTACACTGTAGTAAAATAGATTTTGTAGTCTAAAAACAGCTCACTATAAAATAACGTTGATTTGATCCAACACTAATAAAGTGGGATATAAAATGAGGAGGAAATTTTTGTAAATCTTCACTGTAATAAATTTTTTATGTTAGAAAATGTTATATGTAACAAATTATTTGCCTTATATCAGCAAATGATTACTATATTAGTAATATACAATGTTTTGAATCCATGTAAGTTCATGTAATAAGTTTCATAACATGATTTAATGATATTTTCTATTTGCCTGTGTATCACCCCTCATTATATCTTTATTTTTAAGAATATATCACACACATTTACTAAAATGATTAAAGAAAATACTTATTTTTAACTATGAATCTTATGCTAAGGAAGATAAATGTAAATAATGAACTGAAAAGAGGTCATAATTATAAACAGTTGAAAACAGCTAAGACTGAGCTGAAGGTAAGGTCAAGAGTCTTTCTTAAGTATCTAATAAGATTTTGAAGGTTGAAAGTTAACACTGACATATACAAGTTCCATCTAAGAGAAATCTGAATTGGAAAAAAACAATCTAACAGAATACTCTCATTACATAATATGGGATTATGTCATTGACTTCCATCTAACTTTCAAAGTATGAATTTGTTTTCTCCTGACAAAAGTTTGCAGCATCAGACAGAATGAGAGAACAGAGCTCTTAACAAATATGAGATTTTGCAATCACAGAAAAACTTACACACTTGGGCTAGATGATTCTCTGTTGGGAGGAATATCACATATATTATAGAGTATTAAGACTATAGGACGTTCAACAGTATCACTGGCTCCATCAGCTAAACCGAGTACCATCTCCTCAACTATGACAAGCAAAAGTATCTTTAGACACTGCCAAAAGTCTCAAAAAGGAGGAAGTGCAAGATTATTCTTAATAATCATTGGATTATCCACAGAACTCTGTGATCATACAATGGGTGTTGCCATCTCTGATTATATGTGTGATAACATTCAGATTTCTCTAATGTTTACTGTATTATGAGTTTAAATTATTTTAAGAACATAATTTCATTATAATTCTTTATAATATGCCTCTAAGCTATTTTGTACATTCTTAGTATTTAACATTTCACAAATATTTTCAAATAGTAACAATGATCTACCAGTATTTTATTTTACTATATGGTTAGTTATCTCTGTATTATTGGACATATGAGTGGTTTCAAATTTCTACTAGTAGAGGTTATCTGTTAAACACGCCATCATAAAGTTACTTCTGGGAAGAATACAAGTTAAATCTCAAATGGCATCATGGTATCAAAGCAGGGGGAATTTCATAGCTTTTCCTACATATTGATAATAAAATTGTGAACTGAAATCTGCAATATTGTTCAGTGCTGAGGTACTTACTATTAAAAGACATTGGGAAAGATAGGATCTTACATTTAAAAGTTTAGTTTGTTTATATGGAAAGACAGTCGTGTTTGTCTTATAATATCTTTTTGTTGTCTTTCACTTTTCCTTATATCCAATCTCTACATGGATTTTTCCTTATTGAATAAAAGGTGGAACCTCTTTGAAATTCTATAAATTATTGTATAAAGTATAAACTTAAAAAAGTAAAAGTAGATTCTAAAAAATTTTAAAACAACATGAATTAAGGAGGTATGATTTAAAAAATGGTTCACATTAAAAACTTAGAAATCAAAGTTTCAGAGCCTGGCAATGGCAAAAAATTTTGTTTC
The DNA here is from genome assembly GCA_004027595.1 of Dinomys branickii. Classification (NCBI taxonomy): domain Eukaryota; kingdom Metazoa; phylum Chordata; class Mammalia; order Rodentia; family Dinomyidae; genus Dinomys; species Dinomys branickii. The sequence goes on along the minus strand of PVLD010001613.1, from coordinate 168,730 downwards.
TTGATCATTATTATTTAAAGATACGATTTCTTTTGATGTGTTGCTTTAATTGTAAACCACAAAATAATACTTTTCACTATTCCTAATATTCTTTATTTTTTAAAAGCTAATGTGTTTACAAACATGGATTTTGAAGTAAGTTTTTGTTCCTGGCCAACTCCGTGCCCACGCATCACCTGTGTTGGCTGCAGCCACCAGCCAACTATGAACTTGTTCTGCATTTTGTTTCCCTTTGGCATGGGGCAGCAGAGGTTGCAACTGACTCGCTAACCAACCACCTGACTGACTTGAAGCAGGTGAGGCCACCCAGCAGGGAGAGAAGATAAGCTCAGAGGTTCAGCAGCTCCAGGGAGAAACAACCACACAGGAGCGCTAGCCCCAAGAAAAGCCCACGGCTATGGTAAATTACAAAAAGTATGGAGTTTTAACTCCGAGAGTGATTCCTTCTGCACAGTAGGCTAGCGTTTTAAGAAGAAATCCAGTGCAGTGTGCACCATACTTGAGGTTTAATCAGGAGCCATTCTGGAAGGGATTAATTGTTCAAGAGTGGTCCCACAACACCTATAGAACAGATTTATTGCAGGGCTCTCAGTGTTACCTGCCAAAGTGACTGAATGAAAGACAGACACAAGAGAGTTCCAGAGGCTCTGGGCTAGACACAGGCTCTTCTGGGAAGGGGGGGCCCTCCGTGGTGAGAAGCCAGGCATTGCATGTGTGGACTTCAGCAATGGCTGTATCAGAAAGTACAGGAACTAAGTTCAGTGGCCTGCTTGAAGCTCCCAGTGTCTACATCTTGTACAAAAGGTCAGACTGCTTTCTCCACCTGCAGAACTGAGCATGTCCACAGCCTGGTGTACGGCCTCCGAGGTGTGTGTGGGGACCCTCACAAACCACAACTCTAATTTGCTGGGTGCCAAGACTAGATCTTGGAAAGAACTCACTGATAATACAGAGACTTTTTTTTTTAACTCCTTTTTTCCTCTTGTTTTTTGGGGGTGGGAATAGGGGTTTTCTATTTCTCTTCTTAGTTTTTTTTCTGTTATGTTTATCTAATTCTACTGATTTCCTTTTACTCCTATGTAAGATCTCTTATCTCACATCCCTCTTTCTCGTCAACTGCTTGTTTTTCATTCTCCCATTCCCTGCCCCCGCTATCTTTACCAGTATACCCATCAAGCTTTATTAATCTTTAGATATTTAGTTAACTTTGTCATTACTGCTCAATTCTTTTCTATTGTTAGTGGAGGTATAGTTATTGCATTTAGTAGATATTTAGCACCACACTTTCCCTGAAAATAAGACTAGGTCTTATATTATTTTTTGCTCCAAAAGACATAATAGGTCTGATTTTTAGGGGATGTCTTACTTTTTCATATACAACAATCTACACTTAATCATATACAATAAACTACATTATTCATATATAAAAATCTAAGTTTATTCAAATATAATCATGACATCTTCTCGAACAGTGTCATAACTCTCCAGGCCCCAAATTATAGCTTGAATTTCTTCCACTCTATTTTCTGTACAACCATGCACCCTAATCTCATGTCTAACAAGAGCACTCTCTACAAATGCGGAGTTCTTGTCCATGTAGCCTGCTTGTAGTGCACTGTTACAACACATGATGTATTATGAAGTTTCATGGATACAACCACGTCCATTTGTTATCAAGTGTGCATATTATTCATCTGTTGTATCTGTACTCTGGTTATCTGGCAGTAAGTCTCGAGTTCATTTGTATACACATGCATTTACCTCTTGTACAAAGACGACCACTTGGATATTTTATATTTTAATTATAATTTCTAGTATCATTTAAGTATCAATGTCAATAATATGTATTATATTTAATATATATTAATATTTAATAATTCAATTATGCCTGTTATGTCCAGCAATAGATGTACTAAAGGCATCCATAGGGCTGAAAATCTTAACTGGGGCTTAATTTCTGGGAGGAATTATATTAAGAACATCCTGAACAATCATACTACAGTTTATTTTCCAATTAGGTCTTACCTTCAGGAAAATACAGTATTTGTCAATTCTTACACTGCAATTAAGATCTTTATAGTATTTACACTGTAATTATAGATCTTTCTTATGGTTAAGGGTGGCACATTATTGGCTCTTATGGTATGCCAATATACAGTCTGTCTTTGATTACTGTTGCTGATTTTGTTTCTATTACCAGGGTGGAATAGTTGTTGCTATTAATTGGTTTTCTCTGTATGTCAGTATCTGGATGGCCTTTGTATCAATAACAATACTGTGGTCTGTTCTCTGAGAATAGGGTGCTGGGCCAATTACACTGCATCCTTCCCTCCAAAATTAATGGAGGTAGCTGGATCTTTTGGACAGATGCAAAATCCTATAGTTAACCTACACCAAGAGCGTATCACCGAAAAGCAGACACTAACTAAAGAGGTCTCCACACTAGCAACAAAGTCTTTCTATTATAACTGATCCCCAATCCTTCACAAAAACAAAACAAAAGAAGTATGAGAAGGGAAGGTAATAGAGTATCTCACCCCCAAACTCACAGATCCCTCAAAATGGAACTATGGGACATTAAAAAAGATAAAATCCAAAGCCAAATCAATTATTCAAAATAAGAGACAAAAACATAGATCGATATGACACTTGGCAAGCTCGAAGAAGATATAACCAAATAGTTACTGGATTTAATAAGCAAAACAATCAGTAAGTTTACAGGAGTCACTAATAAAAAGCTGGCTGAACTAAACAAAAACAATACAAAGCATAAGTGGTATTTTTAGCAAAGAATTAAGAGATGAAAAGGTATAAAGTGGCAAACCAGAAGATTAAAAGTTCTATTGAAAGCACAGGCAACAGAAGCGACTCCTATGAGGGCAGAGTATCAGAACTAGAAGATAGGGCTAATGCAGGTGATTACGTAGTGAGAAATGGCTTAAAAACAAGAGAACATGAAAAATGGATTCCAACAGATAGTAGATGACCCAAAAAGACTAAACTAAGATTAATTGTAATTAGTAAAAAATCAAAAGACAGAAAAAATGTCATAAAAAAGCTTGATTATAGAAATTACAGCACAAAATTTGCAAATATGGGGTAACAATTTTAACATACAGGTGAGGCATACAGAAGCCTAAGCAGCCACAAACATAGAAGAACTTATCCAAGACACATCACAGTCAAAATCATAAAAGCCAAACACAACAACAAAATCTGGAAAGCTATTAGAGAAAAGCAACAAATCACTTATAATGATAAATCTATCAGAATTACACCACAATTCTCAAAACAAACTTTTGTACTGATCTTGGACTGAAGTGTTTCAAACCCTAAAAGGAAACAACCTACAACCTAGCCTGACATTTCCTGCAAAACTATCTTTGAAAACTAGTTACGAAATAGTCTTTCCATGATAAAGAGCATCTTGAGACATTCATGGCCATCAAAACCAACACTAAAAATTTCTCAAGGATATCCTAGGAGAGACAGCAATGCCAGAAAATCTAACAGGATGAATACACCAGATAGGGTGAGCAGTTAAGCTAAAAGAAAAAAAAGAGAGAATTCGCAATAGGGAAATACTAAAAAATAGTAACTTTCAGTAATAACTCTCAATGTGAATGGTCTCAATTCTGTAATCAAAAGACACAGACTGGCAGAATGAACCAAGAAACAAAATCCAATGGTATGCTCTATATGAGAAACGCATTTAATCCAAAAAACAATTCAAAGATTAAAAATTAAAGGATGAAAAACAATATTCCATGCAATGAAAACACAAAACCAAGCAAGGGTAGCTACTCTACTTTCAGAAAAAGTAAACTTCAAGCCAAAACTGATTAGAAGAAGCAATGAAGGTCACTATATGCTGGCTAAGGGAAGAATTCAACAGGAGGTGATAACAATATAAGCATATGTGCACCAAACACTGGTGCACTTAACTTCTTAAAACAAACATTACTTGACGTAAGAGATCAGATAAACATCAACACAATTTACCAGAGGACCTCAACTTCATTCTTACAAATAGATCAACTAGACAAAACAAAAAAAAGGGAAAAAAAATCAAAGAGTTGAACATTTTTGAAAAAATGGATTTAATACATACATATCTACAGAGTGTTCCATCCACTAAGAGAATATAGTCTTCTCACCAGCTAATGGTTAAATAAATGCACAAGAACTGATATTATCCACTGCCTATTATCAGATCATAGTGCAATAAAACTACAAAGGAATGGCAAAAAACCACAGGAATTATGAAAACACATGGAAGTTAAAAAATAGACTCTTGAATAATCAATGGATCACAGAAGAAATCAAGAAATTAGTTCCTAGACTGAAACAGTAACACCAGAACCTACGGGACACAGCAAAAGCCGTTCTAAGAAGGAAGTTTACAGCTTGAATGCCCATTACTAGAAAAAAACAGAGTGAGCCCAAATAACCTAATGATACACTTTAAGATCCTAAAAAAGAACAATTTAAATCCAAAACTAGTACAAGGAAGACAATTAAAATCAGAGCATAAATTAATGAAATTGAGATTTTAAAAAGAATCAATGAATCAAAAAGGTGGTTCTTTAAAGAATAAACTAAATAGACAAACCTGAGCCAATCTTACCAAAAAGAAAAAAGACCCAAATCAATGCAATTAGGAATAAAAAAGGCAAAATCACAATGGAAACTGTTCAAATCCAGAAGATTATTAGTCACTATTTGGAAACCTGTATTCCTCTAAGTTGGCAAATTCAGAAGAGAGATTCTCAGTACGTATGAATTACCAAAACTGAACCAAGAAGATATAAAAACCTGGAATAATCCAAAAGAGGCAATTAAATTGAAGCAGTAATAAGAAACTTACCAATTAAGAAAATCCCAAGACCCAGTGAATTTACCTGAGAATTCTACAAGAACTTCAAGGAGACTGTAATGCCAATATTTCCCAAACTCTTCAATGAAATTGAAAGGAAGGTGCTATTACCTTGAAAAAATCCAACCATAAAACAGAACTACAAGCCAATCTCTTCAATGAACAAAGACAGAAAAACACTCAACAAGATACTGGCAAACAAAATGCAACAAATCAAAAAGCTCAGGCATCATGACAAAGTAGACTTCAACTCAGGAATGGAAGGGTGATCCAACATATACAAATCAATAAATATAACACAGCACATAAACAGAAGGACAAAAATCACACAATTATCTCAATAGATGCAAAAATGCCACTGACAAAAACCCACATTCACTGATGATGGAATAGAATCCATGATGAAGAAAATAGGTATAGAAGGACCTTATCTCAATCTGAAAATGTTATTTATCACCAACCTACTGCCAACCTCATATTAAGTGGGGAAAAGCTGCAACTTTTCCACCTAAAATATAAAATAATACAAAATTTCCACTACCACCACCACTCCCATTCACTACGTACTCAAAACATCAGCCAGAGCAATTGAGCAGGAGAAAAAAGGGATTTCTATTGTAAAGGAAAAAGTCAAAGTATCATTATTTCCAAACAACATTATTCTCTTCTCTACTCCTCAAAAAACTCCACTGAAAGACTCCTAGAATTAATAACCAAATTCAGTAATGTCCCAGAATACAAAATTAACACACAAAAATCAATAGCATTCTTGAAAATAATGAACTCCCTGAGAAAGAAATTAGGAAAACAATACTATTCACAATAGCATCCAGAAAAATTAAATACTGACGAATTAAACTAATCAAGGAACTAAAAGACCTCTACAAGGAAAACTATAGCATTCTGAAAAAAGATCAAAGAAGGAAAACTACAATATTCTGAAAAAAGATCAAAGAAGGTATCAGAAAATGGAACGATACCTCCTCCTGGATAGGCAGAACCAATACTGTCAAAATGGCCACACTTACAAAACTTATTATACAGGTACAAATTTAACACAATACCAATCAAAATACCAATAGTATCACTCACAGAACTACAGAAAATACTAAAATTTATATGGAATCAGAAGGAAACGAGAATAGCAAAAGCAATCCTCAGCAAGAAAAGCAAAGCAGAAGGCACCACTTATCCTGGATTTTCAGTTACATATTATAGCGAAAGTGATAAAAACAGCATGGTATTGGAACAAAAAGAGGTATGTGGATCACTGGAATAAAATAGAGAACGCAGAAATAACCCCAGGAACATTTATCTATACAATCTTTGACAAAAGGGCCAAAGTTTTTTGCTGGAGGAAACAGCCTGTTTAATAAATAGTGCTAGAAAAACTGGCTAGCCAAATGGAGAAATCTAGAGCCACATTTCTCACCATGTACTAAACTAAAAATTGATTAAAAATGTAAATATTAAAACAGAAGCAAGCTTCCTGAAGACAAAGCAGGTAAAACTCTTGAAGACAGAGGTATAGGCAAGGGCTTTCTGACCAGAACCCACTTACATGCAAAATAATATCAAGAATCAAAAAATGACATTTTACGAAATTAAAAAGTTTCTGTACAGCAAAGGAAAAGTCAACAGAGTGAACAGATAACCTATAGAATGGGAAAAATATTTTGCCAGCTATTCCATAGAGACTAATATGTAGAATATACAGAACTCAAAAAAAATCAGACCCCCACCCCCGCAAAAATACCCAATCAAAAACTGGGCACTCAAAATTTGTAGATACTTCTCAGAAATACAAATAGCCAATAAACGCATGGGAAAAAAAAAGGCAACATGTGTAGTCATTTGAGAAATGCAAATTAAAACACCACTGAGATTCACTCTTACTCTAGAAACACTGGCTGACATCAAGAAATGAAATACTAAGAAATATTGGTGAGTCTGTGGAAAAAGGAACCCTTATTGGTGGGTGTGTAAACTAGTACAAGCACTACATAAATTAATATAAACACTTCTCAAAAAACCTAAAACTAGAATTTGCATTTTATCCAGCTATTCCCCTTCTGCGTCTCTTCCCAAAAGAGGTAAAGACATTATGTCACAGTGATATATGAATACCCATGTGTACAGCAGCTTAATTTGTAACAGCTAAATCTTTTCTTTCTTTCTTTTTTTTTTTTTAAAGACAGGGTCTCTGTGTAGTCCAGGCTGGTACTGAACTCAGTATGTAATACAGGTTGGCCTCAAACTTGAGGTTGGGATGACAGACACACATCATCCATGCCAGCTGGCTAAATCTTAGAAGAAGCCTGTACGTCCATCAACAGATGAGTGGATAAAGAAAGTTAGTTATTTATACAGAATGGAGTTTTACTGAGTAAAGAAGTATAAAATTGAATCAATTGGAGGAAAACATATATACCTTGAGACCATAATGTTTAGTAAATAAATCAGACACATAAGATTAAGTTTTGGGGGGCTGGGGATATAGCTCAGTGGAATAAGCGCTTGCCTAGCAAGCGCAGGGTCCTGAGTTCGATCCCCAGTACCGCAAAAAAAAAAAAAAAAAAAAAAAAAAGATTAAGTTTTGCAAGGTTTCTCTTACATGAGAAACCCAAAATATAAAGACAGACTAAAAGAAAGGATAGATAATAAGGAATAAGGAGATAGATCTTTTTCAAAAGGGGAGGGGACAGAGAAATAAGAGGGAAAGAAGAGAGAGGATGAGAAGAGTATTAAAAATGAAGATGTATTATATACATGAATAAACTCCACAGGAAGAATGTCATCATCCGTTCTCCAAACATATACTAAAACTAAATAAAAATTGAAAAAAATCAGAAGATACAATATTAACTGAATAAAGATCCCTTTATGAGGTCAGAATAAAAACTGAAATCAAAGCTTTGCAAAAATATTGCAACATTTATTATTTAGAAAGCAATAATGTTTGTCAAATTTCAACTATAACAGGTTTGGGTAAATTATCAGCATCATAGTAGTCTACTGTTCTGGAATAGAATACAAAGGATATTTTCCAGTAATTCATCAAAATGCAAATTTTATGTTAAACCACAAAAATAGAAATAAAAAATATGATTATTCCTCAAGGTCACAAAGATTGCTATGATCTAAACAATAATGAAAACAAAATTAAAGGACTTTCTCAAACTATATATTGCCATTAATTTGAACAAAAATTGTTTCTTTGAACAAATCTCAGACAATATGATTTATCTAAAGTAACAAAAATAACTTTTTACACATAATGTTTAACCTGAGTGAGAAAATGAGATCACTGTTTATTGTTTTGGTATGAAAAACTATCTGGAAAGTTGCTGCAGAAAAGAAATTTCCTGAAGCAGCTACATATTAATATGATTCACATTAAATTCTTTATCATGTATGTAGTTTCTTTTTTTTTTTGGTTCTGGGAATCAAACTCAGGATTTCGCACTTGCCAGGCAGGCACTGTGCCACTGAGTTATACCCTTGATCCTCACCTATATGATTTCTATCTTTAGTAATAACATTTATGATAATCAAATATTTAATGGAATATCTAGTCTGTTATTAAAGTCATTAGTTACCAATAGAAAAACTGATAACAGAATTGTATGATATGAAACACTATTTCATTTTTGATTGTGATACCCTCTTATGAAAAGCAATATTAATACTGGATTTGTTTGGCAATAGTGAAGGAAGTCCACAGAAAAGGAATCAGTCAAAATAACTATCATTGTTATCTAATTCATAATTTCATTACGGAACTCTCTCATATCCTTGCTATGAGTCTAAATATGGTTACCTGTTTGTATATAAGCTAGTGCAAACATATGGACACACACAGAGATGACAATTTACTGACATAGCCTGGCAATGAAAAAAGAGACAGAACAAGAACAAAAATACAAACAAAATCCTTCAAAATATCAAGGGTAAAAGCCTTTTAGTTTTTATATATATAGAGTTACTGATATGGTATTAGGATACCAATACAATTATTGATATTCATAGTGATGAAACATAAGTCATCAAAAAAGGATTAAATTGCATTGAATATAGTACAAGGAGTAAGACAACTTCCCCATTAAATGATTAAAATAAGGGTTTTATATTAAAGGTTTAAATTTCAGTTATCTAGAAAATTTAGTTAACTTTAGTTAAGTTAAAGTTAATACCCTATTCTTAAATGATGCCAAACTCGTATTAAATATTAATATAAACATTCAGTAAAACTAGTTACTACGGTGCCTATCACATTCATTATCAGATTCCTTAAACAAAAAGAGGGAATAATACGGAGATCCAAACTTTTGTTGTTTATCTGCTTTATGCTGTGTGGCCTCAAATTATAAGACTGGTGATATAGAATCTAATCAATTAAACCTATACATAATCTGAAATTTTCTGATATGCATGTCCTCACAGAATAGCATATTAGGCATCTGTAGTTTACTTTCTTTTACTTTTATTCTATTTGATCCTACAAAGGAAGGCAATATGCTTAAACCTTATCTCCACCTCACCAATGGAAGAGAGATGAAAGGCTTTACAGAAAAACCCTAAAGTGCTTACAAAATTATTTTTACAAAAATCTTACAATACATGCTTTAAATACTTTCAACCAACTATACTTAAAAGTATGACTAGGAACAAAAGTTCTAATTTATAATATGGAAACAAAGTTATGTTTAACTGCAGCATAAAAAAGATTTAGCAAATTTAACAGAGTCCTGTATAGTCAAGAAATTTGAATACCTAACTAAAAACAAAGACTTTCAGTAAAAAACAATAAATTACACCTTTTTTTTTGGAGACTACGTCTTGTTATGCAGTTCCAGCTGACCTTGAACTCATTATGTACCCCTGAGGCTGGCCTCAAACTTGTGATGATTCTCCTGCTTCAGCCTCCCAAGTGCTGGGATTACATGTATGCACCACCATACCCACGTACCTTGATTTTTAAAAGACTGTTCTTTCCTACTGAAGAAAAGAATCTGTCCCTTTGTACATAAAACATCCAATAAATTTAATAAAACTACTGGTTGCACAGAAGATATTATCACATAAATTTTTGAGGAATTTGTTACAGCTGTAAATTTCAGTAAAACATAAATTCCTTATCAAAAGATTTCCCAGATACTTAAAGTATATATAAAACATGAGTCTAATGAAATATTTCTGCAATACATTTTATAGTTTTCTGCATTCTCTGAACATTAATGTTTTCTTGCTAACTGAAAACTATCACTATGAACATTATTTTATCATTTAGGTTATAATAATCTCTCAAGAATTCACTGAAAGACTTCTGAAATAAGGTTCTTTAATCCTAGTATTAAATAACCTCACAAAGCTGGACTATTATGGTATGTCAATCACCTCCCTTCTGCCTTTCAGAGTGATACAAACATACCTTTCCCAAATCAAGTAAAAATGATTACTACACATCTGTGATATCAAACCTGCTTAATCACTAACCACATTTTATACATATTTACATTAACAAGTTCTGAGCAAAGATCTACAAGTGGCTTCATAACATTTCTAAGGCACAACACAAAAGGTTTCTTTAAAATGAGGACTAATTCCTTCAATGTTTAAATCCTTCTCCATTTATTTATAGGTGTGTAATTGTATTTCAAATCTGTGACATAACTCAACTATAAATGCCAGTTAAATAGGTACTACAATACTAATTTAATAAATAACAAAACTGACTGTTCTACCAACTTAGGAGGACAAATATAATGCCCTTATACTGTAGTCTCTCAAAAACAATGGAAAAATAGAAAGTGAAAGTAAAGAGTAATTATGAATTTAAAGTAAGGTTCTTTAAAAAGTCATACTGGTAAGAATGAAGTATATGGGGATCAATAAACAACTTACATCTGTTATAATATTATACTTAATTAAAATTTTGTTACTATATAATAAACTCCATTAATATAATTAATTAATCATATTTGCAAGACAAACAATTTCTAAAAAACTACTAGTCAAAAAACAACCACTCAGTATACTGGGAAATAACTAAACCTACAACCAGGCAAAGAAAATTAATTTATTTGCCCTTGCACCATTTTTTATTATTAAAAATGAAAACTAGATCACATAGGAGAAATAAATAATTTTCTATCTTTCATTGACAATTTTCATGTAATCCAGAACAAAAATTTTAAAAGGCTTTAGAAAAAAGGCAGGAATAAATTTTAATGCTGACAATAACAGACAGAACTTTTGGATTAACACCTACCGATTTTTTTCTACTGTTTTCCAGATCTTTGAGTTCATTCTCGATTTTTGTGATTAATTCCCTGAGTTCATCAAGATTAGTGCAAATAAGCTAAAATAAAACACAAAAACACAGCTTGATAACACATAATATAAAACACCCAAAATGTGGTAACAGAAGTTGTTTTAACACACATTGAATTCACAATAAATTATGTTCTCTGCAAACTAGTAAAAGCAAAGAAAGCTCAGCAGTTTGTATTTTAAGTGGTATTTACTTGTTATGATGTATGAACTTCAGGCTTTATATAAAATAAGTTGAAATTTCAACACTGGTGGTCTCATCCCATATTCCCATCTCTTCATTTACTTTATAATCCAGGTACTTTCTTAACATTATTAACTTTCAGTCCAGAATGACAAAGATCTGGAAACTCATCCTAGATTTCATGGCTACTAAATTTTCTTTTTAAGAACTTCATCAGTTTTCCAAGTAAATGAACAAATACACCCTTGGAAAACTGTCGTTACACCTTTACTTTGTTTTGCTAACTATATAGATGAACAAACCTTAGCTATTGCTATTGGGAGTGCTAGTAAAAAAGGAGTGTGACTAAATTTAACAGTCTTCAAAGATTAAACAAAATTAAGTATACATTGTTTAACATGAGTTTAAAGGTTTTTAATACAACCACTTTCAGAGATAGCATCTATTTCCTTTCATAATTAAGTGGTTCATTTTATTTTACCTTGGTAATACTGGCAAATGGCCAAAGCAATTGGTTGATTGGTTATTAATCACTAAACTACCTTGTCTTAGTCACCAATATTTTATATAGTGAAGTTTCAACAATAGCAAAGACATCAGTAATTACATTTTAATTTCTGTAAAATTATACTGAACTTGTTCTATTAGTTCAATATACTGAATTTTTCCTAAATAATTTAAGCTATTTAAACACATCTATTGTGAAAAATAAATGAAAGATCTCTGAAAGAAAACTGCAAACACACAGAGAGGAAAAATTCCAGATTAAAGAAAGTATTTGTCGCAATGTTTGTATTATAATTCTTAAAATATTATACTTTTGTAAGTTATTAAATCTCCATTAATTTTATCAGCTGTGGTTGTTACATTTATTAATTTCTATGCAAGGGCACTGCTTTCCTAAAAGGCTTATTTTCTTTTATTAGAAAAAACAAACATATAAACAAAAACAACAAAAACAAAAATATGTTACAATATAATCCTAATGGCTACTGAGTGACAAAAGTACAGCGCAGGGATCCCTTCAATTTCCTTTATTAATAGCTTGAGTCTTTTAAAACTGCTGATGCACAACACAAAAATGGCCATGTGCCTCTACCCAACAGATTAAGTAAAAATTACCACAGATACTATATTATGAGGAAATTAATAATTACTTATTAGAAGAAATATCTGTACAACTGCAAGCTCACAAACCTAAAAAATTAGGAGAAATATCTACAAAGTAATACAAATCAAACAATTTCAAGTCTGGGGATGTAGCTCAGTGACAGAGTGTTTGCCTGGCCATGTGCAAGGCTCTGGATTGGGTCCCCAGCACCACAAATAAAACAAACAACACCCCCCCAATCAGACAATTTCAGAGCAGAAAACAGCACACAGTGATGTAATGGGAGAATATAGCTGATATTTATTAGATACTGTACAATCCAATTTGACAAGTCTAAGTATGAAAGAAATGCTAGTAGTCAAACAGTGAGATGGTCACTTAGGTAGATTATTCTACAAGATAAAGTTTTCAGCTTCTATTATAACTATAAAGCCCACAGGCCATTGTTGGCCCTAGAGCAGGCTTTTAGTAAAAACTCAGCGAAGACTAACTTTCCTATAGCATCATCTGCTATTGTGATAGTATGTTAAATTTGGGTCATAAACTGTAAACGGCCATATTAATATCATAGCATAGATTTCTCATTTGCACACATGACAAAGCTCAGAAAAAAATTTTACTTACATGTTAGCTATCTCATTATATAAAGAATCAGAGTATATTTTGCATGTAACTGTAGAAATGTATAAGAATAATGAAGACAGATACCCTACAACATCCTAAAAAATTTAAGATCTTTTAATTATCAATTAGTAATGAAAACAACAAATATTTATATTCCTTCTAAAGGAATAGACAATATAGCTTTGAAGCCAAACTATGAAAGAGTTATATAAAATATATAACACTTTCAAGTGGCTTACCTAGGTAGTCAGTTGTACTAAATCAGTGCTTCTCAAACTTCCATGTACAAAAGAATTGCACAGGGATCTTCCTAAAACATAGTTTATGATTTAGTAGGTCTCAAGTGAGACCTTCTCTTTTGCATTTCTAACATGTTTGCAGGTATAGTGTACAGATTACACTGTTTAATAAGGTACTAAACGATAATGAATTACAAATTAGTGTAACTACTGAAATATTCTGACTCTAAAAAGCTAACGAGTATGAAAATTCAAAAATATTTATTTCCAAATAGGTAATGGTATATTGAATTAATTGTACAATGAGAGAATAAATGTCCCTTAAAAATAACGTGAGTTTTAAATGTAAATTCCACTGTTTGAATCAAAATGTTAAAATGACAATATCTATATAATTGTTTATGCTCTTTATATCTAATATATAGTCTATAAACATATCTAATACATACTTAATACCCAATATAGAAATGAAATGTATCTATTACAAAATTCTAACATAGCAACATAATGCCAACTCCTACAGCATCTTTCATAATGCAAGGCAAATTTGTGGCCTTTAAACTCAACTCAATTTCAAACAGTGCTTTTAAAAACAAAATCAACTTAGTAAGTAAAGTCCACCTTAATGAAAAGAGATACACTTTTAAAACAAAGCAAAAACACTTTATTTAAACCTCATTAGCCCAAATTTGGAAAACCTATCTGATGACCGGGCCTCTGTGGTTGAAAAGGAAAAGCCCCATGGCAGGTTAGATTATAGTCAACTCACACTGCTAAGGTTATGAGAGGAGGTTTGCAAGTCATACTGTAGAGGTTACAAATTCCTCAGGAGGAATGAATCTCCTTAAGGATGTCACACTCCTCCTCAAGTGAATCACCCACAGCAGATGCATAAAATCACAGATCTTAGAGCTGAAAGGGACAGAAAATACGTACTGTGTAAGCCCTCGTCTAGGCTAAAAAGATTTATCTCAAAGTCATGTATGAGCTAATTAAGAGGTAATATAACCTAACATGGCACACTGGTAATAGAAACCATAAAACTCCTCTTCCTACTGTGTAATATTCTTTAGGAGGTTTTCCTAAAAACAAAATAAAACAAACCCTAAGAACTGAACATGTATTACAATTTTAGGATGTAACGTATATCTAATAGCTTTCATTAAATGATAATATTGAAAGGCCCTCTCTTCAACTCAAGAAGATGTACATATGTGGTAAGAGAGAGAAGGCTCTGTAAAGATCAAAAGAACTCCATGACCACATTTCAGAAAAACTACCTAAGAAATAATTCCTTACCTTAATGCTTAATTTAAATTATGCCCTTGGGGTAGAAACTCAATAGTTTCTTGAAGATACTGATTTGTTCCAAAAAATAATATAGAACAGTATACAAGAATAGAAATATGGTAGATTATATTTAAAAGCAAATAAAAGGGAAACTCAAAAATTAATAGATCCAAACAAAATGGACCATATTCACTCTCATTCTAATAAAGATTCTGTAATTTATTATAAAATTATAACCAAAACACTAAATTTATGATGTAAATTTACAGTTTACTATTAAGATCCATTAAAACTATCCAGAGGAAAATTACTTATTTCTTATGATTACGACTACTTCAAAACCTGAAAATAAGGGTATTATTTGTGACATGAAAACTGAGTCTGACAAGCAAGTTTGCAAAATATTTTTTACTGTATGATTAAGAATAGCTTATTTCAAGACACTATATTTTAAAACCTGAAAAGACTTTTAAAAGTGACTAAAACTCCCTGCTTTAATAGCAATTCAAAATGACAATTTAACTCAGAGGTCCTCAATGCAGTGAAGTAATTAAAAATTCCAATTTCTATTTTTGTCCCCATTTGTTATACTAACAGTAGCATTTTACTTCTTATTCCCAAGTTCTTCCATTGGTTATACATGAAAATATATTTTTTTAGGGATATGTTAAGGATTTACAAATTCATGTTTGGAAACAATGCCAGTAAGTATCAGCAGTTGGATTTTGGATTTCCTTTGCAAATTAGCCTTCACAATAAATTATACATATGAAACAAAAACAAGTACACACTGTATGAAAGATTTTTTGGTTACCAAAGAAAATAAAGAGTTATAGTAACTAAGGTTGTTAAGTTACAATCTAACAAAATCATAAGTACTTTGTTAAATTTGATATGAAGTTTAAATATTCAATATTTCAAACATTGAAAATAAAAATATTTACTATTTTGCAATTACTGCTGATTAAAATAACACTTTCCTTTACCTGCCAACTATATAACCCATCAGAACACTAGAGTAAAGATAAGCATAAGTTTTTCATGTGGTCAAACATACTATTTGGTTTTACACTTTTCAGATTCTTACAGACTTAATTATGTGCCACTTTCATAAGATCAAATCCAAGATTTATTTCAAGGTCTTAAGTAGCTAGAAAAAAATGCTAAGGTCAATAACAGATGCTCTTAAGCCAGTTTTTAATTGATTTTCCTACTTATAATGCAGTATTTCTTCATCAGAAGAATTTGGCATGTGTATTTGAAAAAACAATGAGACTACCTGAAATAGTAAGCTACATAATTTAATTCTGACAACCCTATGTAAATAGGTACTGTTATTACCTCTCCATACAGATGAGGAATTAGAATCACAGAGAGGGTAAGTAACTTACCCACAGTTAGAGAATTAGTGGGTGGTACAGGTGGCATTCAAACTCAAGTAGCCTGGTTCCAGAATCATGTTTAACCACCATGCAGATTACCCACTTAAACCCACTGAATCAAGGTCTTTGGAGGAGAAAACCCAGGAATCTTCATTTCTAATAAAAGGATCAGATTATTTTTATACTATATAAAGTTTAAGAACCCCTAACATATCTCTTAGGAAACAGTAACAAAGATAATGTTAGTCCCTTTACAATATATAACACACAAAAATCCAACCCACCATTTGGATGTTCACAGTGTACACTTTTAAACAGGAGTGGGATGATTTACTTAAACAAAACTTTAAATATTAGATAAGTGCATAAATATAAATATAAACAGGGTTTATTCTTTTTTTTTTTTTTTTTTGGTATCAGGGATCGAATTCAGGACCTTGCATTTGCTAGGAAGGTGCTTCCGCCACTGAGCTACAACCCACCGCCATGGTTTCTTCTTAAACCAAGGAAGCAAGTTTGACTTCTAACTTTTAAAAATTCAACAAAAATACTGTCAAAATAAAAAGTAGATGAGGTTAAACCAGTTCTCACTTTTCAGTTCATCAGGACTTCAAAAAAAATCTGATAAATCCTTATCTTGTTTCTCTTTAAGCATATTTTGTGACAATTTAGACTACACCTTTAGCAAATAGTTCACTTTTTACAAGAGATTTAATGTTACCAATGGTTTCATTATTTTCAGCAGTAAGCTACTTTAGAACCAATCATATAAAGAAACTCTTGCACTTACATATTTCTATGTCATATTTTTGTGTTTAATAACAGAAGTGTGTTTTACTTATTTGTGGTACTGGGGATTAAACACTGGGCCTTTGCACTGAACTATATTCCCAGCCTTTTTAATATTGTTTTTCTTTTGAGACAGGGTCTCAAGTTGATAAACTGTCCAGGATAGGCAACCTTAAAATTTGCCTGCCTCTGAATTCGAGTGCTGAGATTACAAGCATGTGCCACCACATCCAGTATAGAAATGTGATATTTAAAAAAACTCTGTTAAAAGACAGCACTTGAAGAATTTAAGTTGCTAAATATCCTACCACTAGAACTTCTAAGAAAATACATTCACTTGTTTATTAGATGATAAAAGTATTCCTACGTGTGGGCAAAACTGTAAGTTCTACAGTTTGCAAAGTTTACTAATAACTAATACTGTTTCCCAGTCTATTAATGTGTTTATTTGAAGAAAATAACCTATTCACTTGGGAGACAGTTGTCAGTTTTGTGCATAGTACCATGATATTCATATTGTAAATTAGGCGTAAGAACCCACATTCTTGTGAGACTAGTCCTCACCTTAGTCAGACACATGCATGCAGTCACACACTTAAGAATCAGGAAAGGGACTTTATCTATTTATTTTGAATAGCTCAATCTAGCAAAACATGTACTTTTGACCTTAAGTTTCTGAGTGGTGCACAAATGGTCAATACCTAAAAGCATCACTTAATATATAATGTAGTGCTTTTCAAGTTTTGCCCATGACCCATAGTTAAAAATGTATTTTACAATATGTGTCATTGTGTAATACACAGAAATGAAACCAAAGCTCCATGAAAAAAATGACTTCATATTCACATTACTATATGTAATAACACTGATAATTTTTTTTGTTTTAATTTTATTAGCTTAAAAACTTAATAGTATTATATGGTATGTTATAAACACTGAATGGTAGAAAAGACTTTAAGAAAATAATGAAATCTTATTATTTTTACTGAATATGGTAGAACAAAAGTTATACAGAAAGACTATAGAATGCTTGCAATTCATTCCAAGAATGTCATTAAAATATATCCCCAAATACTCAATTTTTATCAATTAGTAACTTCCTTCAAATAGGGTTATGTCTACATTTTCTAGGTACACATAAATGAAAACTCACATGTATTATTGGTATTTTTGCAGTGATTGTCTCTTTATTTTCACCTCAAATATTCAAGACCAACAAATTCATTGTAATTACTTTTATCTTTTGATAAAAAGATAAAAGCTTATACAACATTTAGATATGGGTTAAACATACAAAGAAATTTTTAAACAAGAGTGTCCTTTGTTGAAGAAAACTTTTTTGAAACAGAAAATAAAAGTACTGTTTAAAGTGAGATTCTCTGCTTATTCTTAGTATTAGCTGTAAAACTCTTCAGACATTCATATGGCAGCACACACAACTACTTTTTTTGCAGAAATGTTGAAATCTTAATATTCCCTCTGAAGCTCATAAGAAAGAGTAAAAACTATTTGTTTCCATGTTAATTAATCTATCATTTCCATATTTCCCAAATAAATAAGACTGGATTACCCAAGCAATATTAAGATATATAAACTATAATTTGTTCTTGGAATGCTTCATTTAATATATTTGCTTCAATAGATAATGCAGACACACACATATACAAAAGATTATATATATATACACATATTTTTATAAAAATATAGCTGTATGCAGTTTTACAAAACTGAATACAGCTTAGATTTAAAAAAGAAAAAAAAAACCTTTTGAGTGCCAAGAAAGAACAAGGAAAGTAAAACATTATAAAATACTAACATTAAATCTTGGCTATTTCTGTACGTTAAAGGAAAAAAGATATTTTCAGAAAAATTTCATTAAAAATATATATAATTACAGTTTCTTGAAATTCAGTCAACCTCCCAAGGAATGTTATAAACACTGAATGAAAAAAACTAAAAAACTTGAAACAAAGTTGAAATATTTACCTGAAATTCTGGTATAGCAGGTGACTTTGTGACAGTCTTCCTCTTCTTAGTAATTGCTTTTTTAGATATGGATTTTTTTCCTTTCAAGATTAAAAGAGAAAAGCTTCATAATGCTGTTTACAGCACTTTATTAACAAAAACCAAATTACATAGAGCCTTGAAAGTTAAATTATAACTAACAGATAGTTGCTCGTGAGTCAAAGAAAAATGATGAATCAAAACAAGCCCCAGTAAAAGCAAACATTAAACGGTAACTACCTGTAACAGACACAGTAACAAATGCTGCCTGACTTATATAAGAGCCGAACTACTGTATCTCTACTGTTTGTATAAGTATCCAAATTTACTGCAATAAGATTAGGCAAAAAGCCTCATCGCCACTGCTCAGTTAAAATCCACATTCACAACTTTAAATGAGACTATAACACAGGAAAAAACTCTTCTTACCTTTAACAATAACTTCTACAGTCAGAACTTGCAATAAGCACTATATCTGAAGATTATGGTCTCTAGCCAATCTAATGTGAAAACGCTTCAGTAGTTTAAGAAACAAGGTTTCTCTGTTCCTTTAGCTCTGTACTTATGTAGTAGGCTGACCTTAGCAGTACGCAATATCCAAAGTTTTAAAACAAAGTAAACATTTCCCTTTAAAGTGCACCAAAGTAATTTGTGCAATCAGAAATCACTGGGAAAATAAATATATTCTTAAACCAAATCCATATCATACACAGAATCTGTCTACTTCATATTCTACTTGACAAAGAAGATACATAATGCATAAACTTCTGTTTTCAGTAAGGAACATGTTAAAAGTACAGTGTTTTCCTCCTTCTAATTAGCAAAACATTTTTAACAAACTGTTGGTAATTATTATTGCTTTTTAATCTGATCACGTAACTAATTTGAATTAATTTCTAACTTTTAACTCAGTAAAATGTATGTATAACTGAAATGCAAATTTTGAGCTGCTGAGATTCACAGAGGTTTACTCTGCCATCATTTGACATGACAATTTTTATTAGTACATGTACATTCATCATGACAAGGTGGTACCTGTATGTAACACATCTTCTTTTTACATCCCATTCCTTGACATTTGTTTTTGACTAAAATAACTCAAGATATACATTTTTCTCACCACTGTTATTTCCTTCTGTGCTTACACTGTACTTATAGTAGATCTAAATGTCTATGAAAACAGGTAAGTGAGTGGCCTGCTTAAACAAGCAACACTCAGAGAAAAGTGATTAAATTCTTGGTATCTCTATAGTGTAACTAGCTCAAAGGGATTCATAAAGCTGAATGCCAGGATGGCTTTTCTCTACAGCATTTCTATCATTTTTAAAGTTCATGGGAAAAGTTTTTATGATCTTGCTAACTTATATCTGGGAAGGCTTTATAAAAGTATAATTTAATAAAAACATCAACTTGAAGAAAGGAAATCTGTCCTCCAGTACTGCTCTAATTAACTGTAAAAAATCATTTAATTCTGTATTTATTTATATTAGTCACCACTGATGGTCCCATGAATTTCACATTATTATTTAGGCATTAAACTCAGGTACTAAATTTTTAATTAACCCTAGCAACCATTCTACTTGAATGGATTAAAATGACAACAGTTACTGGTTATTTCAGTTCAGTGTTATTAAAATGCTTTAATGCTATGAGTTGCTGGAGGTAGTACTGTATTATTGTGTAGTGGTTTCAGGATTGAGTTATGTGGCTTTGAATATTTACTATAACTATGTACCAGATGCATGGCCTAGAGCAAACTGTTTCATTTCTTTGAGTAGTGTCTGCATCTATAGAACAGAAATATTACCTATTTTGTGAGAATTAAATTAATTACAACATGCCAGAACTTAGACCATTGAGACATGTGGTAAGTTATCAATAAATGATAAGCAATGTTTCTGCTTTATGTAAGCCATGGTTAGAAGAAAATCTTTTAACTTTCTTTAAATTCTGTTTTCTTCTTTATCAGAGTTCTTGCTGATGTGCTCCCTGTGCTACTATTCTACACTGTACACAAACTGATGAATATAACACTATTGAGTATCATAATTAAATGTTTGCATCCTTTACAATATGTGTATTGCTGATAACAGAAATCACATTTTCATTTTGTATTCAGCATACAATAAATCCTGACACAATACAAGAATCTACTTGTAACTAGAAATTTTGCCCATCTAGGGGTGGAGGGTGGGGAAAGCAAGTATTTACAATTCTGTACATCTAGTTAAGTTTATTTTACAATGAGAACACTGACAATAACTTTAAATAAATAATTTACACTTATTTCCAAAGAGTATCATAGTATAATATAGCGGTGTCTGAGGGAAGATGAACATTTACTGAGAGTCTACTATATGCCAGATTCTTAGTACAGTGATTTACATAAATTACCTCATATAATTCCCAAAACAACCCTCTAAGGTAATATCCTATTTTAATGTTGGATAAGTAAAGGCCAAAAAGATTAACTTAGTTACATATCACACAGTAAGTAAGCACTGCAGCCAAGGATTCTAACTCCAAAGTCCAAGCTCTTTCTTTCCATGATGTAATTCTAATTCACAAAAACCACAGTGACCATTTAATTGATTGATTCTAGGCTTTATACATGCTAGGTTCTATGCATTTCCTATTCTAATCACTCTTTATAACATAAAAAATAGGTACCATGCTACCTCATTTTCCATTAATAAAGCAATAGACTACAAAAAGGCAAAAAAAAAAAAAATGGAGGACTCATAGCTAATATATATCTTCTCTTATAAAACAATGTAATTCTCAGATCTAGGACCGTGCTGAAATCAGAAAAGTCAGTTTAGAACCCCCACATAATTTCAAGAATTCTGTTTTAGCTTTATATTATTCTTGAGTTTGAAAAAGGCATGTAAAAATGTCCACTTGTGCTTGAGAAATGCCTAATAACAAAACATTGTTATAAAAAATCATTCATTAAGCTTTCTCTGTGCTTAGAACAACTTAAAAAAAAAATGGTTTCTTGGTGGCACACGCCTGTAATCTCAGTACTTGGAAGGGTGAAGCAGGAAGATAGGTGGAAGTTTGAGGCCAGCCTGAGTTACATAGTGAGTTCAAGGCCAGGTTGAACCATACAACAAGACCTTGTCTCAAAAAACAAAAAAAACAAAACCAAGGAAATAAAATGATTCCCAACCTGAAAGGAAAAATTGTAACTGTGTACCTACACTGTAAACTGAGGCACAAAAGTCTTCTACAATCTGAAAAAATACCTTTTTCTACAGAGCTGAAGGTCATTCCCATTTCAACCCCTCTTATCTCAGTTTACTATTCATCTCTACTTTGATCCTTCACCTATTTCCCTTGTCTGTTTTCACTCTTTTGCCCATTGGGCTACTGAAATACTTCCATTTTAACACCTTCATGGATTAGTGATGTTTTAAAATTTTCCCAAAACATTCACTCCTCCCTCAGTTTTTTAATTTTAGGACTATTGATAAATGAATGGATAAAAGTTATTGTTAAAAGTAAAAATCAAACAACATTTGTATTTATTAAATAGTGAACATGGGCCTGTGATGTGAAGTCACAGAAATGAAATCAAAAGTTTGGACTCATGTTTATTAAATATATATGTCTTGTGCTAACACTGATAGTCTATAGAAAAAAAAAAGATAGCTATAGAAAAGAAAAATGTTCTCTGACTAAGCAACTTTAATCTTAATAAAAGTTGACTTTCCTTCTATTCTCCTTGCCTATAAGCAAATTCTCATCATACTGGCAATTATTTAGCTTTATCACGTAACATAATAACCCTTGAAATACCTTTTCCGCCTGTAACTTACAATATTGAACCAAGTGGCAAATTCTGTTTCTTCTTCCTAGTTATCTTCTACCTCTCATTTATGTTAAACCCGGGGCTGGGGATATAGCTCAGTGGAATAAGCACCTGCCTAGCAAGTGCAGGGTCCTGAGTTCGATCCCCAGTACGGCCAAAAAAAAAAAAAAGAGAATCATTTATGTTAAACCCTGCCAACTTTTTACAGTTTTTTCCCTTTTTTGGTGGTACTGGAGACTGAGTCCAGGGGTACTTAACCATTGAGTTACATCCCTAGCCCTCTTTACTTTTTGTAAACTCCTCAGGGTGACTTTGAACCTGGGATCCTTCTGCCTCAGCACAGCCCCACCCTCCCAAGAGCTGGGATTTACAGGCACATACCACCATCCCCAGCTAATGCCTGTTATTCTTCAGAATCCTTTATTCTCTGTAAAACCTTGCTAGATACAATAGCACACACTGGATTTTCTTTTGCCTGCCCTCTTATTGTGCTGTCTTTACCTATACTTAACAATAATTACATTGAGAAAGGCTATTTGCCATTTTGAATTTTAGCTTTTAATCTAAAGGCAAATAAGATCCTTTGTATTAACGGCATTAGCCAATTTAAATGAGTTGGCTGAAAATAATGTCTATTTAAAAAGGGGAAAATCCTCCAAACTAAACTGGCTGAAAATGATTAAGATAAAATGTCATACCTTTCTATCACTGTGACTGGAATTTAAACCATCTTTATTTAGGGTTTATAAAAAGTCTCCTAATTTAAACAATTTCTAATTTATTTTAGGCAACTCTACCTGTTCTGTGTAAATATATTACTGAAAGTAACCAAATTATTCCTGATGGAGGTTAATTCGAGAAGCTACAAAATACAAACAGAATCCTATGTACCCATTTGAGAGAGAGACAGAGACAGAGAGACAGAGAGACAGAGACAGAGAGAGAGAGAGAGGGAGAGAGAGAGAGAGAGAGAGAGAGAGTGTGTGTGTGTGTGTGTGTGTGTGTGTGTGTGTTTGAGACAGGGTCTCGCTATGCAGTTCAGGCTGGCCTTGAGCTCACTTTGTAGCCTAGGCTGGTCTTGAACTCATAACAATCCTCCTGCCTCAGCCTCCTGAGAACTGAGATTACAGGTGCGCACCACCATTCCCGGCTGCAGCCAATTAAAATTATGCTGTAAATTTAGGCCTAAAGTTGTTCATGATATACTATTATGTGGGAAATACAGCAGACTGTAAAATGGAATGTACTGTATCATTCTATTAAAAATATACGTCTTTAAATGGATATAAAAATACAGAAAGAGGTTAATCTTATAGCTGGATGAATCATATCAAGTGTTCATTTATTTATTCAACAGATTTCTACACAAATACATCAGTCACTGTGGTAAGTGCTAGTGATGTAAAACTAGAAATAATCCTTCTGTTCTCAAGAATATTAAATAGAAGGGAGAGAATCATCAAAACACCCTAGAATTAAATGCAACTATAATAAATATTGTGAAATGTTCGTTGCCATAAATATGCACAAGTAAATTTAATTAGATAATTGGCAGTTCATTAAGGAAGTAATAAATGAGAACTTATTAGATGATAAAAAAAAAAGCTATTTCCTTTGCTTGTTTCTACACCCTATAAATAAGAGGTACTTTTTTTAATAAGAAAAAAAATAAAACCGAAGAATATGAACTTTTTTCCTTTGTTTTCTCCTGTTAAAAATTATTATGATGCCAGCCTTGGTGGTGCATGCCTATAATCTCAGCACTTGAGAGGTTAAAGCCAGAGGACTGCTGAAAATTTGGTGCCAGCCTGAGCTACACAGTGAGTTCAGCCAGCCTAAACTACATAGCGAGACCCTGGCTCAAACAGTTATTTCTGTCCTGTGCTTAGTAAATCTTGCTTGATCTGCTTCAACACAAAAGTTTTCAGGAATTTTGTAAGTATTTTTAGGAATTTTTAAATTTTGAAAATAGATCACTAAGAAAAACATTTTAAATACCTGATTTTTAAAATTCTATACACTAAGTCATATAAGATAAAACATAATGTGATGGACATTATATTACTATTCCAATGGTTTCTACTTACTCTGTTTCACAAAAATGCTTAAAAACTGCAAAACTGTCTCATTACACTAAAATGATCAAGTCATTTCAACTAATTTGTCTTTGTGCCTTCTACTAAAAAATCACCTCTTATCATTTATCTATCTAAGGATTACTAAACTTAAGAGACACCACCAAAAATTAAAGCCTGCAGTAATGAACATCATATGAACCTTTAACCATACGTATGGAATTTAGTTTACTCTGAGTGCGAACTCATAGACCAGTAACAGATGGCACAAGGTATTCCAAAGTGCATTCCACAGAGTACAAGGGCTGTTGGTAACTACTCCTTGAAAAAAAATCTCTGTATTAAATGTGAGAAACTAACCTAGACAAAATTAAAGTTTTCTTTTCTTCAAGGCTTTCCACGCACATCTGTAATCCCAGTTCTCGGGAGGCTGAGGCAAGAGCAACACTGCAAGTTCGAGGCCAGCCTGGACTACAAAGTGAGCTGAAGGCCACTCCGAACTGAGAGAAAGACCTTATCTCAAAAAGACGACAAAAAAAAAAAAAAAAAAAAAAAAAAACTTTCCAGAATCTTTTATAGGTCTCAAGTTACTTATTCACAATTTAAAAGTCCAAAAGGTTCTAAACATTTTACAATCATAAAAATAATTTTTATGGTAACAATGCCCATCCTAAACTCTTATGAGAGTTTTTAAAATAATCATTTTACTGATTTATTCATTTATGTTTTTGAGAGAGTCTCACTATGTAGTTTAGGCCGGCCTGGAACTCACAGTGACCCTCCTCCCTCAGCCTCCTCAGTGCTAGGGTTACAGGTGTGCACCATCACACCCAACAATCTTCATTTCACTTAGTCTGATCACCCATCTATTTTTTCTGTAGAAACTGGATACTCTAAGTCCTGCTAGGGTATTATTTCTTAAGTCTTGTATGTATTATGATACACTTCTAAAATCTGAAGATTTCTGAATTTTTTTCTGAATTTCCAAGTAAATCTGAATTTGCAAAATGCACTGGTGCCAAATATCAATCCATAAAAGGGACATTTTTCAAACTATGGCCCTGGAGCTCATTTTTTAAATGTGTGAGAAATGAAACAGTGGGTCAGAATATGACCCAAACTGACTATAAAATGTTATAATGTGCCCACACCTAATCAAGGATTACAGGGCAAGCCCTGAGAGAAACAAGCTGCCTGAAATGATGTAAAACAAATGTTCTGGATAGAACCTTTCCTAGCATGTATGAATTCTATCTCCAGTACAAAAAAAAAAATCCCCAAATGTTTTGTTATTACTGTAACATTTTATGTAATATTGTTACATCAATAGTAAGGAGTTTAATATCTAATGAAAAAAGGCAACTGGCCTACAATTACCAAGTACTAAGGAGAGAAGGAGAGAGAGAAACTGTATTTGCCATATCCAAATATTTTAGTTACTGAAGACCTGACTTTCTAGAATTTGCTCTGAGGATAAAATATATAGACAAGTACATTGTTTTCTTTGATTTTATCTATGTTAAATCTTTTCTCTCTAACTAAACAAGCTCAGAAAGGGTACAGAAATACTTCCTAAATTTACCTTCTGAGTGTTTTTATTCACTTGTCTAGAACTGGATGTTTTTTGTTTTTTAAATTTTCCCTCTACGGGCTGAGGATGTGGCTCAGTGGTAGAAGCTCTTGCCTTGCATCCACAAGGCCTGAGTTCAATCCCCAGCATCACATACATAAAAAAAATAATAACAATAAATACATTTAAAAAAATTTTTCCCTCTAATTTGCTAACATCACAAACTTTGACTTTAAAAAATACTTTATTTAAAATGGCAAAACTTTCTTTTAAGCCATTTAATATTGTTTTCATTTTATTTTTGCTACAATCAGTATAGAAGATATTATCAGTGTTTATTTTATTAACTACCGTAAGTTATAACTGACTTTGAAAACAAAGTAGTATCAGTAGTTAATAGTTTTAGTTGACAATGGTATTAATAAACCAATACTATATACTTTAGAATTTTAAAATATTATTTTATGTGTTAAGAGACTAAAACGTCAACATGAACTTGCCAAATCCATCAAACTAAATTCATAAAAACCTAATGCATTGCTTATAAAACTTAAAAGGCTTATTTCTGGAAGTTACTTTTTAAAAAATAGTTTCCATTCATCACCTGTCCAACATGGAACACTTTTAACACTTGCAGTTCAAAAAATTAAGCCTGTTTTTATATTTAACAATTATATAAATGTTTTAAGACATAAAGAGCAGTATTTAATAATTTGGATGATTAAGATATAACACCAAGTATATTAGCCAAACAAAACCTCACTCATTCATTTGCCAACCTAGCACTAAAGTTTTGCTAAATCTTTTTTTTTTGGTACCAGGAATTGAACTCAGGACCTCGTGCTTGGCAGGCAGGCACTGTACCACTGAGCTATATCCCCAGTTCTGCTAAATCTTATCCTAACTTGTACAAAAAAAATATATACTTGAAATCCACAAATAATGATGAACCACAACCTGTTTTAGTATTTGATTCTCGTTTTTCCCTAATTAACATTTTTAAGGTTTAATGATATTGGTCATATGCTTTTCTCTCACCTGTTCTAGGGATAACCAAAAAGAAAAAGAACTAGAGTAATTTAAGAAACAGAACTACTCACAACTGAACACTTAATGGGATTTTTGTTGTTTAAATAGGCTAATGACAAGTAGGATATTTAAATCTGATGAAACACAAACTTACAAATCCTTTTACAGACATAAGTTTTGTGTCTTATTAGCTAATTTCCTTATCATAGTGCGTACTTTTTCTGGATATTAAAATATACACTAGAAACAGTGCTGGAAAATATGTGATGCAGGGAAAAGCTCACACCTAGAAAGATTATTTGACTATCATGGTTTAAGAAGTTAGTTGCTATGAAGTTGAATCTTAGGAGTGCAGTTTTCTATCAGTGTTTATTCTACAACACTTTCACTGTGCTTTGCCTGGGAAGAAAACACCATAAGTGATGGGAATCATCATTTATAAAAGTGAAGGGAAATATAAAATCAAAATGCCCTAACACATTCAATAAAGTTAAATTCAAACATGCTACACCATTATCTTTTTGTTAGTATATAAAATCTCTTCTAGGTTTTTAAATGATGGGAAATAAAACTAAAACACACACACACACATACAATTTATTCTGTCAATCAGAGCTTCCATAATGGAAAAAAAACAACTTTAATTACACCTAAATGTAAGCCTTAACTATTTATGTTAGCTTACCAGATTTGTGCTTCTTGTGTTTTGCTTTCTTTTTGATGATCAATAACTTATTCTGGATCTCAGGTTTGTAAGACTTGAATGCAAGAGAATGAAGACTTTCACGCTTTCTTTGTAAATTTTCATTGAAAACATCTTTCAATTTCTTTTTCTTCTTTTTCTTCTTTTTTGCCCTCATTTTAGTCAGCTTTATTGTCTCGGGGCTCTGTAGTGACTGCTCTAGTAGAATGTCCCTTACGATTCTGTGGCAGTTAATCTCTGGATGATCAATGTGACTTCCATTTATATGAATCTGGCAAGATTTTAGAGCATTTTCTTTTAATGGACCGGGTTCAGTTTTTATTCTGGAAGCTTCACCATATTTTTCCTGATTTCCTATAAACCTTATTTCACCTGGACTGAGTGGCTCTCCAAAGCCAGTAACTTCTCCTGGACTCCCCGGTTTCTCCAAATTTTCTTTACAACAATCAGTTTTTTTAATTTCGCAGGGCCTGAGAATCCTAATTTCACAGTTGGATTTTACTTCCATTTCAACAGAGATATCATGATTATCAAAGTTGATGTTAGCAGGGGAGCAAGCTAGATCAAAAGTAATTTCCTGCTCTTTCTTGAAAGCAGAGGACAGGCCTTCTCTACTACACCTATGTTCTATATTACTTGAATTAACACAGTCGTTCTTTAATTTCTCCAGTTTAATCCGAGGTACTCTTTGTATTTTAATGGGTGGAACTGGAAATTCTGGGGCCCGAAAGGGTCTTTGTTTATAAATCCGTACATCTGCACCACAGAACTGTGGAAAATGTACATATGCATTCTCCAAATAATCATAACCAAGGATAACTTCCCTGCATTCATGAATTGGCTGTCCAAGCACAGCATCTTGAACTTCTTTTTGTGTTTCATACACAAAATCACACAGACCTTTAAGTAACCACACTTTTTGGTAAAAGGGTAGTTCATGAAAGGGTTTTTCTTCCAATGGGTTAACTTCTCCAAGAACTTTAAAAAACTGTGGGCATAATCCAAGTTTTTCAGCACAGTTATTGGGATTTTCAGTCTGCCCTACAGCAGTGTACCACTGCTGTACTTTCTGCCTCAATGCTGCCTCCCAGGTCCTGTAAGGCAAAGTAGGTCTTCGATGTAAGGTAGGTCTGCGATGGGGAGGACTTAACAGAGAAGTCATTATTTTAGACAGAAAAGCATTACACTGAGGCATCAGAAGACAACGTTCTAGCTCATAAAAGACGATTTCTGGTAAATTTAGAATTTGCTGGGCTAAACAAAGGAAATGTCCAATGGCTGGAATTTCCCACATGTTCTCCATATAAGTCGGAGCTGCTTGAGCAAGAAGTTTTCTTTCCCATTCTTCTATTTCTTTTTGACAAGCTTCCTCAGCTTCTCTTCTTTCCTGTTCTCGAAGCCTAAAGAAAATTTAAGAAATTATACCACTATTACTTAAAAGTAGACAATGCCATAAAACACTAGCTTTTTCTTTTTTTTGGTTTTTCAAGATAAGGTCTCACTATGCAGTTCAGGCTGGTCTTGAACTCAACCGTAACCCAGGCTGGCCTGAAACTTGTGGCAATTCTCCTGCCTCAGCCTCCTGTGTTCTGGGATTGCACCACCATGCCAAGCCAAAACACTAAATTTTAATGTTATATTTATCTTCAGTCAATAAAACAACTGACTGTTGTAGTTTTTCACATCAGTACAAAGCACCCCATAAAAAGTATGTTTTTTTAAATAAAGAAATAATGTATCATTTCATCTTAAATTTTACTGATGGAAGATTACCACTGACAATGTCTTCAAGATAAAATTCTTTAGTTTACAATGTACATCAAGTTCATTTGCTTAAATAAAAGCACTAATAAAAGGGATTTTAAAAATTAAATTTATTGGTACATTTTAGGTATACACAATGATCACATTCATCACAGAAAACTGGTACCTGTACATGATTCCTTTTTCCCCATTCCCCTAGCCTCCCTTCAACCCCTCTTCTTCTATTTACAAAAGCTTAGTTTCCATTTGTTCCTTCCTTTCTTACTTTTTTCTTTTCCCTTCCTTCCTTGTCCTCTCCACCCTCTCTAGTTTCTCCTCCCATTTGAACATATTTTTCCTATTTCATAGTATCTACAGTAAATTTTGGTAAAGCAAAGGAACTTGATTATAGTAATTTCTAAAAGTAATCATTACTTCATACAGAGCCATAGAGATGCTCTTAACTTTTGACCCCATAATTCCATCCTTAGGAAGTTATATTTTTAAAAAATTCACTACGAACAAGAAGTTATATACTTATTAGTGTTAACTACAGTTTCATCATGTAAGAAAAACAAAACTCTGAAGGAATGTCACTATTAGGTAGGGAAATTGGGCCGGGGATATAGTTCAGTGGCATTAGCGCCTGTCTAGGTAGGGTAATAAATCAACCAAGATGTCCATTAACAGATGAAGGAATTAAGGAAAATGTATTGCATATACATGATGGAATATTATTCGGCCATAAACAGAATGAAATCACATCAATTGTAACAGCATAGACAGACTGGAGGTCATCATGTTAAGTGAAATCAGCCACCCCAGAAAGACAAATGTCACATGTTCTTACTTGTGGAAACTAAAGATATTAATCTTACAGAAGAACACAGTGCAATAATGATCACTAAAGACTGAGAAAGGGAGTCAGGGTAGGGTGAAAAATGGAAAAAGGTAGATGAGGGAAAGCAAATACAGAAAGGAAGAATTAGTTCTGGTTTTCTACAAGACAATAAGGTAAATTTTGGTTATAATACTCTATGAAATATTTTAAAATAACTAGATAGTATGAAGTTCCCAACATATAAAAATGTTTAGCTCTTTTTTTAAAGAAAAATTTGTACTGAGGATTGAACGCAGGCCTTTTGGGCTGAGCTACATCTCCAGCTCTTTTTTTTAAATTGTGTATCTTGACAGGGTCTTGCTAATCCCAGAGTTCCCTAGGCTGGGCTCAGCTGGGCTGAAACTCAGTGATCTCTTCCTTCAGCCTCCAGCCTCCCTCAGGCTGCGATTACAGGTATGCACCACAATGCCTAGTTTAAAAGCAGTGGAGTAGCTAGAGTTCACACACTAGAGGCGGTTCTTGGATTTGTTGCCCCTCAACATTTCTGAATCCATTTAAATACCACCCCCACATGTGCCACCCTCAGCTACACCACTGCTAAAAAGTGATTAATATTTAAGAGAGAGAAATGCTTATTGCACTGACTTGATCATTATATCCACATACATATATATTTTCACAATGTGCTCCATAAAGGTGTGCAAATATATCCCAACAAAAAATAACATTAACTGTTGATAAGAGAGACAGCAAGAAATCGTATTAAGGAAGTGACAGCACAATATCTCATGAAGTAGTGAGACAGTGAACATTTTCTTAAAAAATTTCTTTATTGGCACATCTAGAAAACCTCCTTAATTAAAAAATCATTAAAAGATAGGTATACAATTTTTTAAAGTTGATACTCAAACACAATCAAAAGAAAAAAATAAACTGGATGTCATTAAACTGTAAGTTTGTGCTTTTAAAAAATATCATTAACAAAACTAAAACCCACAGAACAGAGAAAATTTTTGTAAATCATAAATCTATTAACTGACTAACATGTATAAAGAAAAGCCCAAATACAAGATGGGCAAAATACCTGGAATACATTTTTCCAAAGAAAATATCCATAGACAAATGAAATCAACAAGCACACAACAAGATGTTCAATACCCATCAGGTAAATGAAATCAAAACCATAATGAGGTATTATTTCATACCCACTACAACGGCTATTATAAAAAAGCAGATA
This sequence comes from Dinomys branickii, assembly GCA_004027595.1. NCBI lineage: Eukaryota > Metazoa > Chordata > Mammalia > Rodentia > Dinomyidae > Dinomys > Dinomys branickii. The sequence continues at coordinate 136,886 of PVLD010001613.1, read as the reverse complement.
AAAAATATTGGTGAAAAAGTGTATTTAGAAAAGCTGAAAATCAAATACATGTGTGCGTTAAACTAGAAATAACACCTAATCAGTAAAATAAATAAATGCACAAAAGATCAGTTTTCTGAAAAAAAAAAAAAAAGTTTTCTGAAAACATTAATAAAAATGGTAAATCTTCACCAAGACTGATCAAAGAAACACATGCACACACACACATGCAGGCACACTATCAATACCAGATATGAAGATGGGTACATACTAAGATGATGTGTACATATAAAAACAATACAAAGATATTCTGAAAAATTTTATGCCAATAATTTAAATGAAATGAACTTTTTCTGAAAAACATAAATTAACAAAACTGACACAAGCAGCATGAATTTTGTATGTGCTAAAAGAAAATACAGAATTAAAATCTTTCCTATACAGAAAAACTGAGGTCCTAAAGACTTCATTGTAAGAATGTACCTAAATAACTTCAATTAATGAAATTATTAGAAACAAAATATAAAACAAATATTTAAAGGAGCAAAAAAAGAAGCAATTAAATAAGAAATTACCAGAATGATCTAGGTAGATTTAAAAAAGAACTTGCAGAAATAATCACAAAAGTAAAAACTCTGTGCGTGGGTTAATTGGTGATTGTACATAAAAAAATGAGCTAAGTTTCAAAGAATTCATGCAAAAAAGACAAACATTTGGAACACAAAACTAAGGGAGGTCTGATTAAATCTAACACACAACCAGGCAGTTCTCCAGAAATAAGAACGAAGGAGAGGTAGGAGGATAGTAATAATAGAAATTTTCAGAGACATAATGGCTGAGAATTTTCCACAACTGGCTGGACATAAATTCTCAATTGAGGAAGCTCAAGAAAATGGAAATGAAAGTTCCAACAGGGTATATGACGATAAAACATTAGAAAATCTTACAAATAAAAATCAAAGCAAAAAATTTAACAAGCTGTTTGAGGGGGCATAGACAGATTACATATATAGGAATGACAAACTGAGACAAGAATTATTAATAGCATCAAAATAAAACATTAACAACAGTATCTTTAAAGTGTTGAGTTCATGTCATTGTCAAACCACCTAAATTGTACAACCACCTAAACTAGCATTTATAGATGAAAGTAAATTTGACTAAAGCACTTTCAATTAGACTAAAGTAACGACTTTTAAAATGTCTTCTGCTTTAATCCATGATTGAGAAATATGGAATCAAACACTCTCCCTTGAATCTAAACATTGAGCAAAGGACAGCAATCACTGAGAGATAAGAAACAGACAAAGTGAGTTCAACAACTGTCCCCATTTATTACTGCCTTGAAAGAGTTTCTAGACCAGGATGCAGAAAGAGAGGACACCCAGGCAAACCCCATAGACTCTGGATTGAGAAGTCCAGAAAAGCCAACACATCTAGAGTCTGCGGGCCACAGTAGAGGAGAAAGGTACATAAAAAAAGAACACCAGAGATTTACAGGACGTTCCCCTGTAATTTCCGAGTACTGATTAATACATGAATTTAAGAGACAAACCAAGGCTAGATAGGGGAAGAACATATAAAAGATTAGAGAAAATAGTGCCTGTCCCCACCAATCACATGGATAAACTAGACTCACAATTCAAAGGATATTGGATAAAATACTGAAGAAGGTCCTGTCTTGGTAGTACACAGTAACTATACCTAGGCTAAGAATTGTTCAAATCATAAAAGATCCAAAATTATCACACTATTTCTAAGTAACAACTGTATTTTCAGGAAAAAGTTCAGGATTTATATGGATATAACAATACTCAGCACTTATTAAGGTAAAATTTACAATGCTTAGTATCTAAACCAAGACTGCCAGGCATACAATGAAAAAGACAGACATCATATGAGTAAATACAAACAAGCATTAACAAAAAACAGTAATATCATTTAGGGAGTAAAAAAATGAGAGCAGAATTATAAGTCAACAATAATAATGAGATGGATGAGGCAGAAGATCAAAACTTGCAAGACAGAGGGGAAATAGTTGTGACTAAATCTTTATTTTCCACAGACAAGGTTAACAGATAATGCTAGAATAAAAAAAAAATCAAAAAATAGCAACAAAAGCATTGAAATTTGATAAATGTGTAAATAACCACCAGAAGAAATAATTCAAACTTAAAGTAGATGATTCTGAAACACAGGCTTAAATTTGAAATTGGAATGAGACTGCTGTCTCACTGAAAGTCTAAACAGTACTAAATGACTTTTAAGTCAATAGCCTGCAAAATAAAAAATTATTAAATCAATGCTTCAAAGCTAAAGAGTATTAGCAAGATAATTTAAAAATCCTGTTTTTAAGAATCAGATACTGTGTATAAAATTAAGTTTCTCTATACTTTATATATTGAGAAAGTAGGAACTTCTACAAAGTTTTGTTGTTAAACTATAGACAAGGTTGTTGAATTATTTCCCATAAAATTATAATTTAACCTAGGGTTTGTTTAAAAGTCTGCTATAGAATTGTTTATGTCAAGTCTATCAACCATCAAAAAAGTGGGTTTATTCACCATGTAAAATTGATTTTGGTCAAATTTATAATCAATCCAGATAATAAACTCATTGCAAAATCATTTACTGATTAGAAAAATATTTTATACTTGAAGTATGGAAAATTCTCTCTGGCTGATTTCACATATAAGTGAAAATATAAGAAAAATTTTACAATGATATATTATTGGGCATGGGACCTCAGTTTAAACTCCAAATTTATTTGTTTCATATATAATTTATACACAATGAAGCTATTTTTTATGCAATATTTTTAGGTACCTGTGTTTTGAGTGTAAAGTACCAGGTTTGCAAATTTCGAGTACAAATTCAATCAGGTATGGAATCTCCCATTTTCAATCAGGTGTGGAGTCTTCCATTTGTGTGTCGTGTCAGAGTTCAAACGTTTCCAAACTTAGAATATTCTCAAGTTTAGATTTTTGAACGAGGAATACTCAACTTACAGTAAGGAGTACCGAGTACTAGAACAGATACAAAGAAGTACCAAGTAGGGGAAAAGATTCTAAGAAAGAATCTTAGAATCCCAAAGGCAATGGATAAATAAAGGATTAATAATGAAATACTCATTCTTATGGAGCAGAGTGTTACATGTTTCTGTAGGGGTGAGAAACTAGTGCTTGGGGAAGAAAATGAAAGGGGAAGTTGGAGCATATGAAAAAAGCTTTCATGGATTTCTTTTGCCTACAGCACTAAAAAACAACCTTTGGCCATTACATACTAGTAACACAGAAACTACTTATTCATCAGATAGTGATACTAAGAACATATAAAAGGGTAAAAAGATAATTTCCTCAGGCTTTCAGATGTCAAGAGTAAAAACTAGAAATACTCAAAACTTGCCAATAGGCCAAAGTTAGCACCAATGGGCTCATTCTTAGACATGGAAGAAATTAGGCCATGTTATCATACATGCATTCTGTTAGCTCAGTTGCCTGAAAGGGCTGTGACACTGGTGAAGTGTGATGTTGCCATCTATGATCACCATCTGAAGTTATTATTTATGGGCTGCTACTCTCACTCCTGTTCCTCATAAACTGTACCTTTCAGGGAAGACAAAAGAATCTAGCCCAAGACCATGGGTGCTAAAGAAGTGTAAGAAGGAAAAACAAAGTACAAGGTTGGTGTAGGCCACCATAAGTGAGAATATTTTAAAATGTAATAAATACTACTAAGGATTAAAAAAAAAATCAATCCATATAAAAAAATCATATGAATCTTGAATGTCTATATCTAATAGTAGAATTTCAAATTATATGAAGGAAAATCTGACAAAACTCAGAGAAGAAAGGGATCAAAAGGTCATTACATTAAAAACTGTATTTGTACATATAAGCAATAAATATTTATAAATTAAAATTTAAGTGATTTACAATTGCACCAAAAAAATGAAATATGTAAGTAAAAGTTAATCAAATATTTAAAATGTTTACACTGAAAATACTAAACACTGTTGATAGAAATTAAATATAATTATCCAGATATTAATTGATAATATCTATGCAATCTTAATCAAAATTTTCTCAGGCTTGATTTTTTTTCCTTAAGAAACTGACAGCATGGTTCTAATAGTACATGTAAATGTGAAGATCCTAATACAACAAATTTGAAAACAATATAAAACAGCTGAAGGACTCAATGCTACAGTAATCAGACCAAAATAAAATAGCCGGGCATGGTGGCATGCGCCTATAATCCTAGCACTTTTGAGGCAGGAGGATCTCTGAGTTTGAGGCCAGCCTGGGCTACAAAGTGAGTTCAAGACCAGCCTGAACTGCAGAGTGAGACCCCGTTTCAAAGAGGCAAAAATAAATAAATAAATAAATAAAATAGACCTGAATAAGTGGGACAGAACAGAGTCCAGAAAGATTCAGAAGTATATGCTCAATTGCTTTTCAACAAAGATGCAAGAGTAATTCAGTGGTGAAAGAACGCTTTTTCCCCCCCAACAAATGATACAGGAACAATAAGCTATCTATATGATAAAAGCAAACTTTTATCCTTGCCCCACACCACACACAAAATCTAACTTCAAATGGATAACAGATATAACCATAAAACTGAAGCTTAGAAACTTTTTCGGGGAGGAATTTCATAACCTTAAGTAAACTAATATTTCTTATACAGGTTATAAAAAGCACAGGCTGAACTGCAAATATTGCTCAGTTTTCCTCAAAAACTTGAAGAAGGGATACAGCTCAATGGTAGACCACTTGCCTAACATGCTGAAAGCTCTAGACTCAATCCCAATAGACAAATATTTAAAATAATTAATTAATTAAAAAATAGGTCTTGAACTGAAAATTAAAAGGCAGCCTATGGACCAGGAGTAAGTATTTATAAGGATTTTGTATCTGACAAATGACTCATACCCTGAATATACAGGTAATTCTTGTAATTTAAAAATAAAATGCACAGGAAAGAGAAAAAGTCAAGATAATGGTTTTTTCTGAGACAGAAGAAAAAGCATAGGGAACTTTAATTTCTTTAAAAATTGCTGGGTTGCAGCATTCGGGAGGCTGAGGCAGGACGAATGCTCCAAGTTTGAGGCCAACTGGCTACAAAGTGAATTCAAAGGCCAGCATAAACTACATAGTGAAACCCTGTCTCAAAAAGATAAAAACAAACAAAACAACCAACTGAACAAAAAATTGCTGGGTTGTGGGAATGGGGGCCTTATTATCTTAATTATTTTTCTTCCTTTCCCTTTTATTAGTAATGTTTGAGGTACATAATAAATACCTTCACCAAAGAGAATTAGTACATTTACACATCACACCTTGATCCTTTGTACTTCTCCTCCATTCATTCCCAGCTCCTCCTACCACAGAATCTTTATTCTTTGTTTCATGTTTAAAATATTTTATAATTAAAAAAGAAATGGAGGAGCTAGGTATACATCTCAGTGCTAATACCCTGGGTTCAGGGTATTAGCCTGAACCACCCCCCCAAAAAAGTTAACACAATACCCCACAGATATCTTGATTCATACTACCCCATTAAATTACTATAGTTGTCAAAACATTTAGTAGAGGATTTTTCTCCCATGGTTCATTCTTTTATGTTTATTTGATGTCAGGGTGCACAAAAACATGTTAAGGGTTGGAGAAAAAAGATATACTCATATTTCTAGCTTCATACTAGCCATTCCTACTTGGATCTTCTTTTTCCATCACTACTACAAACCACTGGTTCAAACTGCTCTTCTCCCACTTAGACGCACATCTTACAGCTTTTTATTTTCTTTGCTGTTCTCACTACTTTACACACCACAAGGATGGTGTAGTACTTAGAAGCACAAGTTGTATAGCCAGAATTCCCAACGTCATCACTCAAAAATATCAGATCTTGGGTAAACTACTTCATTTCTCTTTGTTGCTGGAAAAATACTGAATACATGTGTCTTGGTTACTTTTCTCTCGTTGCTGAGACAAAATACCCAACACCCAAATTGTAGGAAGGAAAGGTTTATTTAGCTTACAGTTTGTGGAGGTTTCAGTCCATACTTAGCTGGTTCAGAGGCACAGTGGCACATGGCAGAGGGCAAACTGTTCAGGGCAGCAGAGCACAGCAAAAACCACAAGCAAAAGGGCGGAATGGCTGCAAGCAGCCTCCTTTTCTCCCCTACATTGTAAACAGCCTACCCCCACCCAGGGGTCGTGAACCTCTCACACAATCTCCATGCCCTCCTCTTCCACAGGCTCAGGGTGTTTACAAAATAAGCACCCCAGCCTCCTCCTGAATCACTCAGTTAAACCTCCAGATTCCCCAAGTTGACACAATGTATCAACTATAACAACATGTAACATGTTTAGAGCTAAACCTGGCAACAAGCTCAACAAATATTAACCATTCTTTATCTTCTTGCTATTACTATTAGTATTACTTTCTCACTCAGTTTTGTTCTTCCTTTGTTCTCCTCATATCAAAGAACCTACCAAGTTGTGTTAATTGTTCACAGAACAATCTCACTTCTATTTTCTGGTGACCAAATATTAGTGTTCTACTATTACAGTTTCTCCCTATGAAGCTCGCCCTTTTTTTTATTTCTCCTCATTCCATCTATTATACAATTGTCAAATTAATTTTTGTTGCTTTTTATAACCTCCCCTTTCCTATAGCTGGGGCTCTGTTCAATGAAAGAAAAGTTATTTCAAAGTGGTTTCCTACACTAATCACTGCTATAAAAAGTATCACAGTAGAAAGTCTCAAGTCTGAGTGGAACCAGCAGAGATGAATTGTATGTCATTCTTTAGCTACATAATCTCTGGAATTTCTATTTTCAAAGGTCTATGATTCTATTTAGAACTATAAATCTATATAAAATTTCTCTAAAATTTCCTTGAGAATACTTCTAACAATTTAGAAGGCATACTGAAATCTTTTATAAAAATTATTTTAGTATATAGCTTCAAGCTATCTTGAAAATTGCAAACTGTATTTTTAAACAAATTTTAATATAACATTTCATTATGAATTCATACTTGAGTGATAATGCATTTTGGAATACTAAAATGGGCCCTGAAATTTGGTATGGGCACATAAAAGTTATACAAATACTCTTTGAAAAGTAATTCCTAGAAATCTGAACGTCATGAAACTTAAGTTTTTCTTTTTTTAACAATTACCTTTTTTCTTCTTTTGCTCTCAGCTGTTCTTCCTGTCTCAAAACTTGAACCATTACAGACTCAAACACTCCGCTTGTCAGGCCTGCCGAACTTCGAGGTGCTGACCGACGCCTTGTTGAAGCACAAGCAGTCCCCTTCTCATCCTCCAGTCCATAACAGCCTCTAGATGTAACTGCTATCGTGGTCTTTTCTCTCAAGTGCCTTAGAGAAGAATAAGTCAATTCACAAGGTCAAATATTCTGGATAAGCAATCAACCCCTTTCACCAGCGCCTTAAGATGAACATTTTCTGCTAACTGTATTAAAAAATTATCAGTTAAACCTTTCTTAGGCATGGTCCAGATTTGTATCTTCCCACATATTTTCTAAGTTGCTCTATTCTTGTCATGAAAATGACAGTACCCTCTGTAGATTTAAAAGAATAAGTGAGGGCCAGGGATATAGCTCAGTGGCATAAGTGCCTGCCTGGCAAGCGCAAAGTCCTGAATTCAATTTCCAGTACCAAAAAAAAAAAAAAAAAACCAAAAAATAAATGAAACATTAAAATTATGGCTGAAAGTATTATTTCACACCAAGCTGGGCACGGTGGCACGCACCTGTAATCCTAGCACTTGGGAGGCTGAGGCAAGAGGATCACTGTGAGCTTGAGGCTGGCCTGGGCTATATGAGTTCAAGGACAGCCCGAATAACACAGATGGTGAGACCCGGTCTCAAAAATTGAAAAACACAAAACAACAAAAAAAGAAAGCATTATTTCTTCAGTGGAAACGAAGTTGTTTGTGGTATGTTTCATACTACCTATTATTGGTTTAAGAAAATGTATAATAATATAAACACATTTTGGGAAAAAATTATGATACATAAATACTTTGAGGAAATTATAAACAAATAGAACATTATATAATTGTAGGTTGAAATTTGGAAACCTTCTAACTAAACTGTAGAAAGAATCTAGGAATCTAAACTTCTTCATCAGTCATACACAAATGTTTCCTTACTCTATAATGTTATTAATACACTGAGATACTAATCTAATCCTTTAAAAAATTATGAAAATCAGTTCCTTAACAACTGGCTCAAATATCCATGAGTTACTTTGATGAATTTGAAGTAAATGATTAAAATCACTGGAAAAAAAGAAACATTACATCAATCTTAAAAAGTTTTAAAAGCTAGTCTAAGTACTGACTTCTAAATTTGCATCCATGAGAATTAATTTTAAAAAATCAGGGAAAACATCTGTTCTTCTACCTTTATAATATATACCAGAGTCTCTGAAGGTTTTATATATGTTGTTTCTACAATGACAAAATCAACCCAGTAGTCAAAGCAATTAACATACTAAGAATTTATACGAATTAAATGTTGATGTTATTATTTCCCTATTGGCTAAAGGTTCACTGAAATATAAACCCTTTGTGTAAAATACAGTCAAAACCTTTCCCTACTTTGATTATATCCATAGTAGTTTATAACGCTAAATTAGAATAACTATGTAACAATCTTACACTCACTACCTTCTAGGTCCCATGAATAGCTTCCTACTAAAATGAAGCTCTAGTTAGCACACAGTACTTACATAAAATGCAGCACTATTATACATTTTCTGTTATAAAGAAGTAACTCTATAACTGATTCAAAGCTATCAGTAGGTTAAGAACTACTGATTTTCTAGTAGTACTGAGGAATTCAGCTAATCTAATATAATGTGATCGATCCTTTAGTGCATAACAACATGTAATTACATGATGGCTGGATAAACAGGCTGTGAGTAAGGAATTGTGAATCTAAGGAAACCAGCTGACTAGCAATAACATATCGAATAGATTGTACTCAAATTCATTTGAGTATTTTGTTCTTACCAAATGACCTAACTTGCCCTGTAATTTTAATGACTTCTTCATCAGTGCTAACAGCAAAGCTTTAATGAACAACAGTACATTAAAAAAAAATTGTGACTCCCTAGAGGTCACTGTGTATATAAAGAATTAGTGATAATAACCCAGTAAATATACAGGATTGAGAACAAGGAAAGCTGAAGGAAACAAGTCACAAGGCTAAATTGTTATGTAATAAATCAGAAATGATATTTTACCCTTCAACTTCAGTCTTATAAGTAGACAAGACAAAGTCATATGTTACTTTTCAAAATAGAACTTTCTCAGAACAAAGACTAATAAGAAACATCCTTTATTACTCATCAAAAATAAAAATTTATAAACAGTATTTATCATTTATAATTTTAAAAACAAGTAACTATGCTGTTTCTTACCAATATACAAAGACTTAAAAGGATTCTATGACTCAGTGTTGGGAAGAGCACATGAGAAGAAAAGTTCTCATACAGCAGATAGTATGTAAATTAGTAATCATTTTGTAAGTCAATTTGGCAACTGTGATTAAGGTTTAATATGAACATATCTTTTGACTCATCATGTCTCAAGGAATTTATCCTACACATATACCTCTATAACTATATACAATAAAATACAATATAGCATGTTATTAAACAAACTGGAAACATTTGACATAAATCTCACTATCAACCAAATTCTCTACCTGAGGATTAATAAGTAAATGCAATTGTACTATAAGCACTAATTTAGATAAACTGGAAAATATAAATAGCCCTCCAATTTGTTCAGTATTCTGTGAAATATTGCCATATTTAGTTATCTCCAAATGTCTTCCATTAGTAATTTATGTGTTAGTTAAGACTACATTCTTAAACATATCCAATTAAATACAGATTTGTTTCAATAAAACTAAGCTGTCAAATTAAGCATAATAAGCTCATACTATCAATCTATGCAATTTATTAAGTTATACTTATAATTCTTTTCTTGTTACTGGCAGTACAGCCCCTGAAATATTACTTGGTAGTACAGAAGAATTTGGTAGAGGCAGTAACAAATTGGTAAAATTATTTAACATTAAGTTTTTCCCTGAGAACTAGGAAAAACCTGAAATGTTTCAATTAAATAAAGAAAACAAGTCCAACCTAAATTAGTGTTACATACATACCACATCAAAAGAAGGTAATCTTTTTTTCTAACATTAGGATTTCTGCAACATAAAACAAGTTTAATCTTGACATATTTTAATATATAATCCTTCACCAAATCCAAGGAAGAAAGTCAAATTTTAACTTAGAAGTCAAAGTAAGAGATGCTGTAAACTAAGGGATGGGAAGTGCAAACTGACAGTTATCTCCATCTTCATTTCATGTATGTGTCCTGTATTTCCTACTTTAAAAGTCTTTGATGCACAACAATAACAATCAGAACATAATCAATGGCTACACCTTATCTATACTGGAGAGCAGAGATGAGCTGGGAAATTTTTCCAAAGAGATGCCAACTGTGCTTACCTGAAGAACAAACAGGAATTTAGGCTTACTATGGTAACATTAGTTCATTTGTTATTATATGACTATCATTTATTATTTCAAAACTTAACAATTGTTATAAAAGCTCCAAACCTGAAAGCTACAGTCGTAAGACACAGCCTCTGCTCTCATAGACCCACAATCCAGACGGAGAGAGATTTCATCCTAACGTAATGTTTTACATAATGTTTTGTTCCGTTTTTAAGTGTTGTAAACAAATACAAAACAAATAATCAGGAGCACAAGGGAAAAAGCTATTAATCTATACTAGGCTTCACTGAAGAGGTGGTATTTGAACTGGGCCTCAAATGAATAGAATTCACCTAGACACAGGAAAAGTAAAGAGGCTTCTTTCAGCAGAAATGCAGACACTTCAGATGTGAAATTGTTCTGTATTGCGCATCTTTACTCTACTTATTTCCCTCCCCTTCTTCCTCACCCCGCAGCCTTTTCTCTTGCACCACTTCCCTATTGCAGGAGATCCGTCCCTTTGTCCCCTTCTATCCATCCTTTATTATTCTCTCTGTACTCTGCCTCATCTGCCTCACTCAAATGACACCATGGGGTTATTAAGCTTGTGCGTCTGGTTCATTTCACCCAACGTTGTATTTTCCAGGTGTCCACCTTCCTGCAAGTGTTGCAAATTTGTCATTCTTTATATAGCAGAGTAGATTCCACTACCTACAGATAGCACATTTTCTTTATCCATTCACCTAATACTGTTTTTAGGATTTAGCTTTTACAAATTGTGCTGCATGTATCACGGTGGTATGATGTCTTAAATTCTCTGGGGAAGACACCTAGTAGGGGGATAGCTGGGTCACATGGGAATTTATAATTTCGGTTCTTTGAGAAAGCTCCATATTGGTTTCCATAATGATTGTACAGGCGGTATAGCTCAGTGGTAGAGCATTTGACTGCATAATGATTTTACTACTTTATATTCCCACCAATAGTGCAGAAGGCCTCCTTTTTCACTATAGTCATGCCAACATTTGTTATTGTTTGGTGTCTTACTGGTTGCCATTCTTTTGGAGTAACGTGGAATCTAAGCATCATTTTAATTTGCATTTCTCTAATGGACAGAGATGTGGGTTATTTTTTCATATATTTGTTGACTATTGTATATCTCCCTCTGTGAAGTGTGCATTTCTCTTGCCCATTCCTTAACTTGGTCTTTAACGTTAGGCAGTTTAATTTTTTTGAGTTCTTTATATATTCTAGGTATCAGTCCTGTCTGAGGAGTAGCTGGCAAAATCTTTTTCCCATTCAGTAGGTTGTCTCTTCACTCTGATTAATTCTTTTGCTGTACAGCTTTTAGTCTGATATAATTCCATTTGTTGATTCTTGCTATTTCTTGCATAATTGAGGTTATGTTTAGAAAATCCTTTCCTACACTTATCTCTTCAAATGTTTTTTACTTATCTTCCAGTAGGTTTAATCTTTCTATTTGAATGTTTAGGTCTTATTTTTAATTTTAATTTAGTATATGGTAAGAGTCCAGTTTCAATCTTCTGCAAACAGACAACCAGTTTTCCCAGCATCACTTACTGAACAGGCTGTCTTTCCTCCAACATAAGCTTTTGGCCCCTCTGTCAAACATCAGATAGTTCAATGTCTGGTGAGGTTTCTGTGTCAATTCTGTTCCACTGATTCACATGTCTGTTTCTATCCCAGTATCATGCCATTTTTATCACTATTGCTTTGTGTGGTTTTTTTGCTATTGTTTTGTTTTTCAAGGGGGTATCAGGAGTCAAATTCAGGACCTCACATTTTCCAGGCAGGCTCTGCACCACTGAGCTAAATCCCTGGCCCCTTATCACTATTGCTTTGTTCTACAGGGTGAAGTCAGGTATTCCTATGCCTCCTGCTTTGTTCTTTTTGCCCAAAACTGCTTTTGCTGTTCTGAGTCTCCTTTGGTTCCATATGAATTTTAGAATGGTTTTCTCTAGTTCTGTAAAGTATGCTGCATTTTGATTGGGACTACACTGAATCTGTGTAACAGTTTGGGGAGTATGTTCATTTTGATAATACTGCTTCTGTCTAGGAGCAGCAGACATCTTTCCATTTCCTGATGTCCTCCTCACACTCCTTTTTCAGAGTACTACAGTTTTCTTTGTACTTGGTTACCTTGATTCCTAGATATTCCAGGTATTTTTCTTGAAACTACTGTGAATAATACTGTTTTCATAATTTCCTTCTGACTTCATTACTGATAGACACAAATGCTAATGACTTTTCTGTGTTGATCTTATATCCTGTTGCATTGAAGTGGGTTATTAATTCTAAGAGTTTTTTGGTGGGATTTGGGTCTTCTATATAAACCATTATGTCATCTGTAAACAATAATTTGAGTTCTTTCTTTCCTATATGTATGCCTTTTATTCTCTGGCCTGATTGCTCCAGCTAATGTTTCAAATACCGTTTTGAATCATAGTGACAATGGACATCCTTGTCTTGTTCCTGATTTTCGTGGGAATGCTTTTACTTTTTCCTTATTTATTACTATACTGGCTGTTGGTTTGTTCTAAGTAGCCTTTATTATATTCAGGTATGGTCCTTCTATACCTGTTTTCTTCAGGTTTTTTATCATGCATCTCTTGAAAGGATCACATGATTTTTGACCTTGCTTCTTTATACGTATTAATTTATTGATCTATGTATGTTGAGCCACCCCTGCATGTCCAAGATGAAACCTCTTGGGCCATGATGTATGATCTTTTTGATGGATTTGCTACATTCTGTCTTACAGAGAATTTTTGCATCTGTGTTCATTAATGAGATTAGCCTATGGCTATTTTATTCAGTTCTTTGTCCATTTTGAGGATCAGGGTGATACTGGCTTTCAAAAAATGAATTTGGGAGTACTCCACAACTTTAAATTTCTTTGACAAGCTTTAAGAGCATTGTGATATAAGATCCTCACTTGTTTTTGCAGAATTCGGCAGTGATTCAGGCTTTTTTTAGTTGGTAAGATTCTTTATTACTATGTCAATTTCATTGTTTGTTATTGGGTTGTTAAGCATATTTGTCTCCTTAAGTTGGTGTTGGTAACCTGTACGTGTCTAGGAATCTATTTCTTCAAAATTTGCTAGTTTTTGGAATATAAATTTTTCATTGGTTATCGTCTTCTGGATTTCCATGGTGTTTGTTATTTCACCTTTTTCATTTCCAGTTGTATTGACCTGAGTCTTTTCTTTGTCTTGGTAAATGTGGCAAAGAGCTTATTTATTTTATTCTTTCAAAAAACCAGCTCTTCATTTTACCGATTTTTTTAAACTGTTTTTATAGTTCAATTTCATTGATTTCCACTCTCATCTTTATAATTTCCCTCTTTAATTTTAGTTTGTGGCTGGTTTGCTGTTATTTCTCTTGTTGTTATTTTCTTGTCATGCTGGCTTTCCTGATACGTGTCTTACGATCTCTCATAAGAGGTACTTATTTGGCTTGCTGTTTCCCCAAAGTGCCCATTGATTGCAATGAATTTTCCTCTTGGAAATGTTTTCATAGTGTCATGCTTTCACAGTGTTGTAGAGGTTTCAGCGAGTTGTACAGTCACTGTAGAGGGAACATTTTTATTTTTTTCCCATTTATTATTATCCTGGCTGTTCATTTGTCATAAAAAGCTTTTATCTATTTATGACAAACCAACATGATTTATGACAAATTATCTATGTCATTAACTCTGGAAATTTTTAAATTTCTTTTGTGGTCCACTGATTGTTTAGGAGTAAAAGATCATCACATATGTTACTGGACATTTATTAATCCTATGGTCTTCATCTCTGGTTCTTAACCTTTTTTGAGTATGTGGTTTTCTGACAACAGTACAGTTTTATACCCTCTTGCTAAAAAACTAAAATGTGCACGTATGTGGGTATGGAACTCTGATTAACAAATTTAAAACTTGTATAGGCTTGGTACTCATACTGAACTACAAAAAAAACAAAATTTTAATGATCAACCAAATGGGATATAGCTCAGCAGCACAAGCGCCTGCCTGTCAAGTGTAACATCGTGAGTTTGATTCCTAGCACCAAAAACAAAAGATCAACCAAATGGCTATGAGGTCAATTAACACAACAGCTTGTCTGATAAAGTGCAGAGTACTATTGTGAAAGGTCACCTGGGATATTTCATTACTACCCCAAATCAAATAAGAAACACGTACAGTAGTGTCTATACAGAGCCCACCAAAAAAAAGTATATGTATGGAAAAGAAAACCCTGTTGTGGCGGATTGGCAACTGGCGGTCAACTTGTAACACCCAGCTGAATTGAACCAGAGTGGTGCTGGGTATGGGAGGCCCACCTGAGGATTGCTGCCAACCACATAAAAATGACAACTGAAGAGAAGCTGTTAGGGAGCTGTTGGTTCTCCTGGGGCTGCTGTTAGTTCTCCTGGAGGAGCTTGTCACACTGGCTTTCCTGATGAACTCAGCTGTTCTCATCATTGGAGAAGCTTGGGACCTTGCTGTCATGGAGAATGGCTACAGTTCACTTTGGAGGAGCTCTGGTCCTTACTTGAGTATCGCTTCCCGGCTCTGGAGGGAAGATGGTGCACTGTTCAATCTCCTGGAGAAGCTTGTCATGCTGGCTTTCCTGATATAGACTCAGGTGTTCTCATTGTTGGAGGAACACAGGACCTCATTGTCACTTAAGTACTTTTCAGGGGAGCTCTGGTCCTTATTTTGAGTTTTGCTTCCTGGATCTAGTACAGACCCCTCAGCCTGCTAGCACAAGTCCTTCATCCCACTGACATAGACTCCCTAGATTCCACCATTGATCTTAGGGTCTTCCCATTGCAGACCCTTCCTGTGTGAGACATTGTCATGGCTGTTAGCTTTCAGATGGACTTGTGGGGGACACTGTTATGGGCTCTAGGTCTTCACCTGGACTCATACAGAACATTGCTGTGGGATCCAGGCTCTCAGCTAGATTCTTTTGCTCTTTAGTGGGCAGTCAGATTTCCTGCACTGTCTTTGCTATATGACTCTTTGGGTAACTACTATAAAATAATCCTATGAATTGTGTCTCCTGCATTGTTCGCCTTGCAAAACCCTGACTATAACACCTGTGTAAGTATTTTAATACTGAATGTATTGAGAGAGCATGAGATTACAAGTTACCTTTGGCTTCTACAATTATAACAAGTACTCAAAGTGGTGGCCATTAGCTTCCAGACATTTATTAGTATGGCAATCTGCTGAAGTGTGTAACATTTTTTGGGCGAATTCTGCATAGAAATACTCAATAAAAAATATCATACAAACAAGTTTAAATAGATATAAGCAGTTAGAAAATTGGGCCCAGGCCCTTTGTCTTCAAGCTAAGGTTTCTTTTTTTAAATTTTGGTGCTATTTAACGTGTTAACTACATTCAATAGGATTTACTTTTAGAGTTAATGCTTTTATATGACTCTTACTTAAAATCATTTTTCTGAGATTATAAATAAAGTAGCCTGCCATAGGAATTACTTTCATGTTCTAAGTTTCACTGGAAGACAAAACTATGAAAAAAGCATGTGCCATCTAAAATTCAACAGATATATTTTTACTCTAGAGAAAATAAAAATCCTATCAGAAAGCTGCCTTATTCCCTTTTAACAAATTTAGCAAAATTACAGTATGTCATCATGTTAAATCTAATAGTGCTCATCTCTGAGAGTTACAAACTGAATTATTTACATAATCACCCCCTACCACTGATTTGCTTCAAAGTCCTACAGAATAGGGTACATATATATAGAAGGTGTGGAAGGGGCACAATTGGTCATAAATATTGCTGAGGTCCAATTAATGAGTATATGAAGATTTTAATATTCTGTTTTGCTTTTCTGTATATTCACATTCTCTAGTAAAGTATTTTTTAAGAATAAAACCACTCTAGAGGATGAATGATTTATGTGATAGTCTATGCCAAACTCAGGACTTTCAAGGGCTCATGCTTATTCAGAGTAATATTTGTATTATATGTCATATCTTCCCACCTCCATTTCCTAAAACACTATCCCTCACCATTTACCACTTACTTTAAGCTCTGCTCTACATGAGTATGTGAACATGCTTCTTATTTCTCTACCTTCCTTCCATTCCAGCTATAATTGAAAATGAAATGCTAGTAAGGGTTGACAAACATTAATAGTGAGTGCTAAACATAAACTTCAGTCAAAAAAAAATGTGAAGTTAAATCAAATATGATACAGAGGTACTATATCCTGAAGCATCAGTCCTTAAATTTTCTTATACATAAAAATAATTTAGGGACTTTATTTTTTGAGACAGGGTCTGGCTAAATGGCCCAGGCTGGAGTTGAATTTGTAATCCTCTTGCCTCAGCCTCCTAGGGAGCACCTGCAATTACAGGTCTCCCCCTGTCCAAGCTAGTGATGAAACTCAGAGCCTTGCACATGCCAAATGAGTACTCTCTACCACTGGGCCACACTTTAGCCCAGCAATTTCCTCTTTAACACCTAGGAAATACCTTTTGAGAGACAAGCCTCAAGCTTTTGAAAATGACCTTTAGAACTTATAACCACTTACTGTTTAATTTCCAGGCAACATTCACAGAAAGTAAATAGGAACAAACCAAAAAGTTCCTGCCCTTATAGATATTACATCATTGAGAAAAGATATAGATTATATCTAATATTAATTGACTGTATATATTAGATTGTAATAAAAGCTCCAAAGAAAAACAAGGAAGATTGGGGGAATAAATAAATAAATGGCCAAGGAGAGGGATATTACTTTAGAAAGAATGGTTAGGAAAGGCTTGATAAGGTAGCATCAGAAAAGAAAGTGTGAGAGCCAGGAAATGAATGTACCTGTGGTAAAAGTCAAATTTAAACTTGCTTGCCCTCAAGTATTCAAGATAAATACAAGGTATGTCTTCAATTTCATTTATAGTTTTTTTTAATATTTTTGTCTTTCAATTTTAGAAATTCAGATATGTCAAAAATGTTTGTGGACCAACACAGAAACAATGTGTATTTATAACTCTTTCTACAGGGCAGCTTTGTGTGTAATAAGTTTTTCAGGTGATTTGTTTCTGTCTCTGCAAAATGATATGGGCTCTGTTCTTATTTTTTTAATAAACATGAGAAAAATCCCTGAATTCACTAGGAATTATTTCTTTAGCAAGATTTTGGTATCCTTTACTATATTTATATTTGTTAGGCAATCTATTACTGACATTGAAAAGCAGTGTTTTTTTTTTTAAATGAAATGCCACTGGAAATAAAATCAATATTTTATGTAAGTGTACATTTTGTGGGAGAGATTTTCTTTCTGATTTTGAGTTCAAAAGGATAAAAATGTAACTTCCATAAAAGCAAATGTAGTATGCCAGTGGATTATAAGTTTTTTAAAAACCATGAACCTTTAAAGCTTTTATAAACCAAAGTTATAGTTACTACAAATCAAAATGTTATTGTTTAGAAGAAAACTTGTTCAGCAAAAGATATTTCTGAGGCAGGGTGCTATCCTTTGAAAGAGAGGGTCCCCAAAATACTTCATGCACTAATTAACAGTTCACTTTGAAATATATTTCAGCAATATTTTTTTCACTAATTTCAATATAGGACACTTAAGCTACCACAGAAGAGCAACATTAGTACTTAGAAAGTATAGCAATGGGTTTATCATTAAGTAGTTTTACTTTAAATTGGCTTACTGTCATGTTCTCACCTTTTTATCTGTAGTGGGATATCTAAACAAAAATGAACAAATACAAATCCTGAGATTAACTTTTAAAAATATAAAATATTTTATCAGAAGAAATAGTATTTTCTTTTTTGGTACTGGGAATTGACCTTAGGACCTTGTGCTTGCCAGGCCTGTACTTATGTCACTGAGCTATATCCCCAGCACGGAAATATTATTTTCTGAAAGTACTTTGAGATGGAAGCACTTAAATGTTTTGAATACTAAAATTTGGGGTGAGTTTTTAGGATTAGCTACTCCAAGTTCTTAAAAACACACCTTGAATATCTGTAGATTTTGTATTTTGAATATAACTACAACAGTAATATAAATTATCATTGCAGGAAAGAAACCAAAAATTTTAAAAGTAGAAGGAAAAATTTAAAACCCCAGTTCATTACTTAGTTACTCAATCCCTTGGTCACATGAAATATAAAATAAAAAGTTTGTATCAAATGTTTTACCTATTTAATTATATGGTTTCTATTTAGATATCCCTCAAGAGCCTCATGCATTCCTAGGTGGGGCTCTTGGAAGGAAAGTGGACAATGGGGCTTATAACAAAGTTGCTGTTAGAGGTAGGGGTTCATTGGGCAGTGTGGCCTGAAAATTTATCTCCCCTCCTGGCTCTTCCTTTGAACTCTGCTTCCAGGTCACCATGCAGTGAGCAGCTTTTCCTCAGCCATGCCCCTCTGCCATGCTGCCCTGCCTTGGAGCCCAGACTATGATCTAAAACCTCTAATGCTGTAAGCCACAATAAACCTTTGCTCCTTTAAATTACAGGTGTCAGGTATTATGTCCTATCAACAAGAAAAGTGACTAAGACAACAGTCTATATTCAAAATTGTAAATATTAACTCTCTTTCAATAAAATCTAAATTTTACTATAAAATATGCTTACTATAGAAAATATAGGATATATAAATATAGAAAAATTAAAAGAAAAAGAAAAAATACCCAGTATCTTTTCTACTTTACAATAAACACTATTAATATTTTATCGATTTTCTTCAGTCTTTTTTCAAAACATATATACTTAATATCCTATTTTTTAAGCTCAATTAATTTGGAAACATTCACAGGCCAGAAGAAAAATGAAGTAACAAAATGTTTATTGATCGATACTGTTACCACAGGGGTTTATAGCGTTTTCCAATTTAAAAAAAAACTAAGGTAATTTAACATTAATTTTAAAAATTCACACTACTATGCAAGTTCCTGGGAAGTGAAAATGGCTATTACTTGTTTTGGGTAATTCTAATTTACTAATATCCACTCTAGTTTGCTGAGAAATAAAAACAAATGTAAGAATACCAATAGAATGAGAAACAGATTATAGGGCAAAACACTTTAGACTCATAAGTTATTTTTATTATACACATTCTAAATCATTCTTAAATTAGTATTTTTAAATAGAATAGAATCTCTTTAAAACAATAGTCTTTAAATTTACAGTATTTCAAAGTCTTTTTACTTATGCTAGAATAATTATTTTCAGTTCATTAACTACCTCTTCTCAAGCTGTTCAGCCTTTAATATACATCATATATTTATTTATTTATGGATTTTTGAGACAGGGTCTTGCTATGTAGTTTAGACTGGCCTTGAACTCACTATGTAACCCAGGCTGGCCTTAACTCACAGCGATCCTCCTGCTGCAATCCTTCCAAATACTGGGATCACAGGCATGCAGTACCATGCACAGCCTTATTATACACATTTTAATCCTTATCTTTCTAATCATGTTTCTTTCCAGTTTGAAATCAATCAGTCCTCATATAAATTTTGTCTTTGGCCCCCCTTTTATTTTTATTAGACTCTGTCCCATGTGCTCTTCTCTTCAGCCACCCTTCCTCTACAGTTTAACCCTTCCTGTGTATCTCTAGCCCTCATCACAATGTTGAGTCTCAGATGAACCATTCTAATAACTCTCTGCTGGCTATACCCAAATAATGCCTCCTACCACGTTCCCTCAGCATCCCCATCATTTGGACGCAGACGATCCAATTCATTTAGACATCACATCTTTCACATCCCTCATCTAGTACTTTGTCACTTACCAATGTATCTGCTGAATTAAATTGTCTTTTACATCCTCACTTGCCCTTGTTTTCTGTTCATGTCTTAGGGAGGAAGCCCTTAGTTGAAGGTTTTTTTCCCCCTTCAAACTGGGAAAACTTAATCACTTTTGAATTTTTATTAGTAAATCTTAGTTCAACTTGTGAAATTACTGTGTTCAAAGGGAGCATATTTTGAGGACTACTGTGATGAATGAGCCAGAGAGGACTAAATATCAGTGCTAGGAGGAGGAGCTGAGATTAAAAACATTTTATTACATTTACTCAACGGGTATAGCTCAGTAGTACAGCTCTTGCCTAGGTTTAATTCTAGTTTATGGAATTCACTCACTAACCTTTGACTTCAATTCCTTCTTTTACTCTTTCATTTCTACCTTCAAACCTCAAAATACACCTAACATTATCACATTACTCTCAAGTGAAAACTTGTGATGGACTTTAGAATACTTACATTTTAAATCCCATAGTTAGAATTCAAAATTTCCAAAACTGGACCCAGACTACCTTTGTAGTAGTCTTCTCCATCATGTACCCGAGCCACTGGGTATAAACTATCCCCCAGAATACTCTGTATTCATGTGCTCTATCTTTCTAATTGTATTTCTGTTTCCTATCAACTTAAAATAGGGGATGAGATGTTTACCATTATACCCATAAAGCTTTGTATACCAAGAACAGCATAACTGAAGTAAGTGTTCAACGAGCTCCTTGATGTCACCTAGCAATACTCTACCTAGATTTTAAAATCTAGCTCAAAAGCTAGAATTAAACCTAAGCAAGAGCTGTACTACTGAGCTATACCCGCTGAATAAATGTAGTAAAATATTTTTAATCTCATCTCCTCCCCCTATCACTGATATTTGGTCCTCCCTGGCTTAATCATCACAGTAGTCCTCAAAGTATGCTCCCTTTGAACACAGTAATTTCACAAGCTGAACTAAGATTTACTATCAAAAATTCAAAAATGATTAAGTTTTCCCCGTTTGAAGGGGGAAAAAAAACCTACAACTAAGCACTTCCTCCCTATTTTGTTTCAAACCTTTTGAACTTTTTAGCAAAATATTCTATGACATAACTAAATATATCTACTTTTCAGGGTGTTGTGCTGGGCAAATAATACAATGACATCTACATGTTTTGACAACAGAAAAAATTTGACATTTTTGTCTTATACCACATCTGTGTATGTGTGTTTTCCCCCAGCTCTTAACCCTCTTTGGGGCAGGGATTGTCTCTCAAGTCCCAGAACAGACTAAGTACTCAATACGTGTCTCATTAATAGAGCTCTACTTACTTTCATCACTGTGCTTAAACATTCGCTGGGCCTTCTCTAAATAACGTAATTTTTTATAAAAAGAATGGTTATTACAATTGGAACTACTGGAATATCAACCTCTAATGCTCTATAGTTTTGAATAAGAAGTATGTCCAAATTCTATTACCAAAGGTTCCCAATTTTTAAAAAACATTTGTGTAAAAGAATTACAGAACCCAGTAGGGGTAGGCATGGATTAGATTATTTGTGAGAAATAAGTATCTTGTTAATATTCTCAATTAACTTCTGGATTTTGATTTTCATTGGGTATAGGCAAACCAACAAAATAATTAAACTTAACATACATAGGAGACAACTCAGTACTCAGTCCTTGGGTGCCCTTATATTTAAATTCTTGAACCCTTTTAAGAATGTTTTTGTACTCTCATCCCAAAGAAAAATACTCTGCCAACTAAAATGCAATTATAAAACCAACCTTCAGCTATGTTTTAAGATTCTTTTAGCCAATACATACAACTACTTTTAACAGCAACTTAATTAAGAACTCAGACATAATTTTGACCAAGATACTCAAGATTTGTTTTCACCAAAATATCCCAAATGGCCAAAATTAAAAATCTAAATGCACCTCTTTTAGGTTTAGTGATTACACATCATTTACAGCAATCTTTGAAGCTGGGAAAAGCCATCTCTTGACTGCATATCCACATTCTTAATTTTAGTCAGTTTTTGAAGATGTAAAAATTCCCATTAATATTTGACATTTTCTAAATCTCTGCCTAACTTTCTTACTATTAAGTATTTTCTTTTCCTTCCCGCTCATGATTTTCTCCCTATTTCTAGTCCTCACTGCTGTTGCTCAATTGCATAGAGATGAATACATGAATGAAATCTTTCATAAAGTACAACTTTCTTAGCTAGGCATGGTAGCACATCATTGTAATCACATTACTCTGGTAGGCTGAGTCAGGAGGACTGCAAGCCCACCCTGGGAAACTCTGGAACTTAACAAGACCCTGTCTCAAAATAAATAAAAGGCTAGAGATGTAATTCAGTGGGAAGACCATGGCCTCAATCCTTAGTACCAGGAAACAAAACAAAACACAAAACTTTCTGAAGAATAGTTATGTTATCTACTAAGAAAAATTATATATAGGAAGGGGTACCCTAAAACTATTTTTAATATTACAAGTTTTCAGACATGTGCTAGACCAGTCAAAATATGGTATCACTTTAGAAAAAGACAATATACAAAACTGTAGGTCAATCTGAAATTATTTCAAACATTTACACAGGTTTTGGAAACTTAAAAGACAAGCTTGCTTCTTAATTTTATCATAAATTTATATATATATAAAAAACATTTATAAATTTATAGATACACATGTAGTGACAGTATGAACATTATCAAAAAAATTTTTAAAGATGATAGAATATACTGAAGTTCTAATATTTTCTTCCCTCACCCTGTAGGTCGCAGATATGACTCTAGAAAACATACTAAAACAAAGAATTACAGTTTCCAGGAACACACTCTATCATGCCTTACATTTATTATAATTCAGCATTCTAAAATATTCCTGTCAAACACTTCTAAAAAATTCAGCAGCAATACTTAACCCCTGTAAGAATCAGCTCAACAAAAAATTCAACCAACAAATGGGCCAATGATCTGAACAGACATTTCTCAAAAGAAGTATAAAAGGCAATAATTATATGGAAAAAATGTTCAACATCTTTATACATCAAGAAAATGCAAATCAGAACTTCACTGCGATTCCATCTCACCTCAGTCAGAATGCTATTATCAGCAAAATAAAAAAATAACAAAGGCTGGTCTGGATGTGGAGGGTAAAGAATATAATGGTCAGAAGGTAAATTAGCCCATCCACTACAGAAAACAGTATAAGAGTTCCTCAAAACAAACAAACAAAAACCCAAAACATGAACCACTGTATGATTGAGCTATTCCATTCCTGGATACATACCACTCCAGAAAAAATAAAGGCAACGTAGCAAAGAGATACCTGTATACAACATTTATTGTGGCACTATTCACAAGAAAGCTAAGTTATGCAATCAACCTAGCTGTCCATCAACTGATGAATGGTTAAAGAACATAATTACATTATTCAGTCATAAAGAAGAATGAAATCATGTCATTTGCAGGAAAATGAATGGAACTGGAGGTCATCATGTTAAATGAAATCAGCCAGACAAAGAAAAACAAGTACTATATTTTTTGCTTTGCTATATAGACTGGAAAAGAATGATCTAGAAGTAGAAGAGGGATTATTAGGGGAAGATCTAAGACCAGGGATTGGAGGAGGGTAGAACAGGTAAGATCAAAGCTTGACATATGCATAAACAGAAACATCCAAGTCAAACTCATTCACTAATTTTTACAAATATGTGTTAATAATTATAATAAAAGGAATCAACTCAAGTATAAACTCTAATAGGGCTTTAAACTATCTTTCCCCTTTCACACCTGCCATCCCTGTGTTCACCACTTCCCCTTCAGTTTTAAGTCTTCTTCCTCTAAACTTTTCCCATACATCCTTCATAGAAACATTACCTTTTTAAGTGTTTCCGTACTAAACCATGAACTACAGAAGGGCAAGAACCTGACCTTTTGATCTCAGAGACAGGAGTATTTAGCTGTAGAAGATACTTAAAATAATTGTACAATCACCTAATCTAGCCTAACACTCTCATTGTACAGATGAAGAAATTAAGATCCAAGTTATACAATGTATTCAAGGCATTAAATGCCATTGGGCTGCTCTTTAATAAATGTGGCATATGCTTTATCTAATATCCCTCATTTACTGCTCATTTAGAAGACTCAGTATTATATGGAGCAGCAGTAAAGTTATCTTTACAATTTGAAAACAAGAATTAATTCCATGTCTTACAAATATATACCAAAAGATAAAAGAAAACAAATGATAACATCAAAGTGAATCACTGGTTTTATTACTAAAAGACCAAAAACTGCTCTATGAGTTTCATAAATAAGGTACTTAAAATGAATGATTTAGAACTGTATGAGACCATCACATTACTTTTTTACTGCTAAAATGCAAGAATTTTACCCCTCTTAGGTTAAAACTGTCAGAAAAACATTATATTTATAAACTATACGATGTTATAAGTTGTAATTTTCAAATAAAAACACTACTAAATTATATGGTGTCATGGTTTAGATACGTATGTCCTCCAAAAACCTCACGTGCTCCTACATAGGTGGGATTCTGGACGCTGAAGTCGTTAGATTATGGGGGCTTGCAGCAGACTTGCTATTAGAAGGTAGGCTCCGGTTAGATCTAGTCAGCAGAGGCAGGTAACTGTGGGTATGACCTGGAAAGACAAGGCTCTTTTTCTGGCTCCCCACTTGAGCCCTCTGCTTCCCAGCAGCCATGACAGTGAGCCTGCCTTGGAGCCACCAGACTGTGGACTAAATCTACTAGAAACTGTAAAGCGAAATAAACTTCTTTAAATTGTGGGTGCCCAATGTCTCAATAACCAGGAAAGTGACTAAGTGACTAAGACATGATAATATATTTCTGAACATTAGCCACTAGGAATGATGATTGTAAACATTTCAAAATTTACCTTCATGTAAAAGAAAGTTTTCTTGCCCTCTTGTAGGACTAAAAATTATGCGCACAATGTTTTGGAAAACATCTGTAGTTCAGGCAAACCTATATGGTACTTAGGACTTTGGTGCAGCTCATTGTAAATCCCTGTTTTCACATCTGTAAAACCAGATAGACTAGAAGAACTCAAGTTTCCTCCCAGGTCTAAAATCCTGAGACAACAATTTGGAGTATATTTTAGTATTTAAAAATAATATGTGAAAGAATTTTTTTTTTTGTCAATCATAGCCATAATGCACTGACAAAAGGCAACGAATATACTACGTCAGTATCAATGAGGTAATTTATGAGCTTAATTTGTGATCACAGTAGTCTACTAATAAATACAGTAATGCTACTTCATGAAAGGATTGAAAAAGGCTCTTTAAAGAGAATTCCCCTAAGGAGTTATGCATTATGTTAAGTTTGTAGTGAAACAAGTCACTAACAGTCTTGCAAATAATATATGGGAAGCTAGTGACAAGCAGAGATTAGATTATTTTAAAATTAAAATTATACATCAAAGACAGTCTTAATGGGACATGCCTGTAATTCCAGCTACTCATGATAGCAAGTTCTGTACCTGCCTGGGAAATTTATGAGACCCTGTCTCAAAATAAAAAAATAAAAGGGGTTGGGATATAGCTCAGTACTCCCTGGATTCAGTTCCTGGTACTGAAAAAAAACTATAAACACTGAAAACTTAACACAGTTTTAACGAATCTATTCTCTAAAAGCATACAACTAGTTTCAGACACAGTGTACATGCTCATTCAACTATCACTATTATTATTATAAGGTCTAAGACACTTGACTATGTGATCAACACTTGATTTCACATTTTTTTAACTCACTTAATCCTCACAGGAACTCAATGGGATAAGTAGTATTGCTTTCCTTATTTTACAGATGACAAAAATGAAGGCACAAAGGTTAAGTGGCTTAAGTTCAAACAAACTGTCTCACTTCATCTCATTTTCTATTCCAGAAGGGCTTACACTTAAGAAATTAATTTGACTTCCTTCAATTGTACGATAATTATAAAATATTATTTTAGTACTCTCTTGTGTTAGTGTATTCTTTAGAAAAATAATTAGATATACGAATAGCACGTATCAAGAGCACGTACTATCTGAATTCCTTCATTTCTAATAGAATAAAAAGAAATGTTGAAAGGCTAGGGATGTAGGTCAGGGCTACAGTGCATTCCTAGCATGTTTGTAAACCTGGGTTCCATTCCTCAGCACCACAACAAACAAAAACCCCACAACGCAAATGCCTACACTTATTAAAAATGGATAGGTACGTTTCCTGTTATTACAAAAAGTATTTCCTCACACGAAACAGAAAAGATCAGGAGTATGCCACAGTACTCATTAACTACCAACAGTCTATAAATCTCTGGTGGCTGAAATGGGTAACAAAATAAACTTTCTTTTTATGGTTTCAAAGCACCTTTCTAGCAAAGCCTAAATCATTTTTCTAAAAACTTCTTTTAAATGTCCGGCTAAAACCGTCCACAAGTTGCAGGGTGAATTTGCACCCTACACAAGCGTTCCCCCCGAACCATCTATTCGGCTTCGCACCCTCTACCTGCCCTGGGGACCCTGGGCTCCAGGCTCGGACCCGCGCCGGCGAGCAGGCGCTGCCCACACCCCCGCACCCCGCCCCGCGCCCGCGCTCCTCCTCCCGGGCTCCGGCGCCGACTCCGCACCTATCAGCGCCGCCCCGGCCCTGGCCCAGCCCATCCTCGGACACGTGTGAGAGTGTGTTTGTGTCGGTCTGTCAGTCCCAACGGGACCCGCTCGCTTACCGAGAGAGAAGCGCCAACTTCTGCTCCAGCAGCATCTCCAGCTTCTGGCCCTGCTTGGAGATCCAGTGGTCCACGCCGTGCAGGCGGTAGCACGTCTCCAGCATTAACCTGAAGTCCGCCACAAACTCCGTGATGCCCCGGTACTGGCCGCTGGCGAACTTCTCCTCCATCGTCAACAGACACAGGCCCTGCCCCGGCGGCGACGCGAGGGCGCGACCGGCCCGGCCCCCGCCGCGCGGCCCCTCGGCCGCCGCCTCCTCCCCGGGGGCAGCGCGCCCCAAGGGCTGCAGGAAGGGGGCGGTGAGGCCCCGGTGCTTCTCTTGCAGGAACTCGCCCAGGATGCGGTGGCCCTGCTGCAGCTCGTAGGTCAACTCCTGCTCCTTGCAGCCTCCGCCCGCGACCACCATCGCCTCGGCCGCCGCCTCCCGCTCGGCCGCGTCCCCCGGCGAGGCGACGCTCCTTCCGCGGGCCGGCCCTGCGGCCGGGGCCCCCGCTGCCACCTTCTCTCCGTCCGCTTCCTCCGCCGCCGGTGGCGGCCGCTCCTCTTCCCCGGCCGGCTCCATCTCCCCCGGCGTCTCAGGCGCGCTCATGCCCCCGGCAGGCCCAGGCTGGGCAGTGCGGAGCGGCTGCTTGAGGCGCCGGGGGACGCGCGAGCGGGCCGCTTCCTCACGGCTCGGCCACGCTGCGTAGCCCCTGCCGCATCGGGCCTCGCTCTCCACAACCACCGGCCGGCCCGGTGCGCGCGGGGGTCTTGGGCTCGCGGCGGCGGGGCGGGGTTACATGGCGCGGGGGAGGGGGGAGAGGAGAGCCTAGGTGCCCTCCTCTCCCCTCCCCCCGCGGGGCGCGCGGCCCCGGCCGGCTGCGCCCTCCGCTCCCCGCCCGCCCGCTCCACCAGCCAGGCCCGGCCCGGCCGCCGCTGCCTCGGCGCCCCACCCCCTCCCGGGCCGGCGGGGGCTGGGAGGGGGCAAGGAATAAGGAAGGAGGGATTCTCCTTTCGCCTCCCCGGACTGGGCCGCTGCACTGGGCCGCGGCGGCTCCGGCTCCTCCTTTCCCTCACACCCTCTCCCGCCCCTCTCTACCTGCGGGGAACCCGAGCAGGAGGAGGCGGCGTACGCACGGGGGCCCGGCGACAACTGTCAGTTAGAAGCCCGGCGGGCGGGCGGGGGGAGGGGGAAGGGGAGGGACAGAGAAAAGTGGGAGGGCACTCAGTACCCCTCAGCTAGGGAGAGCTGCAGAAAGAGGTAAAGAGGCACAGGCGCCATCACCGGCGCGCATGCGCAGTAGAACAAAGTCCTCCCCCGTCCCACTACGCTGTGCAAGAGGACTTTGACTCCACCACAGGCCTAGGACCCGGTTTGCTGCGCGCACTAATGATGTCATCAGCTCGGGACAACTGTTAGGGGCGAGAGAGCAAAGCGCTTGCGCAAGAGTAATCCCTAGCCGAGGTAGTGAGTGGCGATTCTAAAAGTGGATATAGCAGAAGGATGTTCCTTGTGCTAGACTTTTTCCAGCCCTACAAAGTGAAGTTTACTATGAAGGAAGCGGCTAGATAATCTTTGTTAATGAGTAGAAAGCACAAAATGTAAATGCTCTCCCAAGTAAAATTTACATCGTTTTCACCCCTCTTCCTTTGTGTTTGCCGGAATTGTGCAAATTCAGACGTGGAAGTTCAAGGACTGAACTGTATATTCACATACAAAAGAAGAGGAGGTTTGTAAACCTGTAACTCCTGAAATTACTGTTTCTAGTTCTTAATATCAGTTCAGATTTTGGAAATGAATTACATGTTTTCTGTTAAACGTTTTCTCCACCTTCTGTAGCCTTGAGTTACGCTACAAATAAAGGAAATAGAACTTCACTTTAAAAAAGAAACCTTCAGGCTAATAATCAGTCTCCAAATATTAGAAGTCTAAGCTGTACATTAAATAGTCACTGGTGTGGCTTTACAATCTCACTAACACATCTTAAAATTACTGTTTAAATGACTAAATAGTTAATTTATATGATGCTGAAAATAAGTCTTACTTTTCATGTTCTACTTAAAAATACCCATCTTACCTTTCTACTTGTTTTTTGCTTGAAGCAAGAAACCCAAAACTATAGAAATACATATTTTAAAAGTAAAACTAAGTTAATGATCGAGATAGTCAGACCTTTAAATTTGTTTACTTGTCAAACTGTGGCATTTAAATAACCCATGAAAGTAGATTGTTACCAGTTGGTAAAACTGTGAAATAGAAACAACTGGATTTAAGAGTACTTACACTCCTGCACACACACATACACACACGCACATGCATCGCCTCTCACTATGTAAGACATTTGTAACTTATAAAACATTTACAGGAGGTTTTTTTTGTTGTTTTTCCTCAGATGCTGCAGACATACTTGTGCTCATGGAGAAAAAGAGCAGGGAACCAGTCCTACTTCAGCAACTGACAACACAATTACATGTCTAACTGGACATTCTTGACAAAGCACAAGAATATGAAGCCCAAGCTACCTGAACAAATATATCCACTTCATTTAGCCACCAGCCCTATTGTATGACTCTCATATAATAGCTTCCATTTATTGAACTTTGTGCCACTAAGCACTTTATATTCATTATCAAATCCTTTAATCCTTACAACAAACTTATGAACTTACCTTCATTTTGTAGATGGGAAAGGTAACACTTAGGTTAACACTTAGGTTAAATACTTTGCCACAACTAGGTCTGTCATACTTTAAAAATTCCAGATGTCTAATTCCAAGTCATCTGGCAGAATTTATAATTCTTCAAACATAAAGAGTGCACAGAGCTGCTAGAAATGTCGATCAGGGTTTCTTAAGATAATGTAAAAGAGAAAAGTTAGTAGAAGGAACTTCAATTCTAGTTCATGCAAAGTCATAATAGTAATCTTAGCTGTTATAAAAGGATAATATAGTTGAACTTAAAAACACTTTATTATACAAGAAATATGTTGGCTGTAGGTAAATTAGGAAATATAGATAAGTGAGAAAAGAACTGCCATTTAATCCCACCACTTAGAGAAAACCTCTGCTAAAACTTTGAGGGGTATTTTTCTACTTATTCTCCTTTATTTTAAATAAAATTGTGACCATACTATACAAAATGTCCTTAACTTTCTCCCCTTCCCCATTAATAATAAATAATTGTATGTAACAGATACACACTCCATTTGGAAGACCTCTAACTTTAAATCCCTGCCCACAATGACCTAAATGGCCTGCCATCTTAATTAGGAAAATCCTAATGTATAAAGAATTCCAAACTATAGAAAGGAATACACTACAGGTACAAAGAACAACAGTAACACTGATTATTTATTTAGCTCTTACTAGGTCTTAAATATTTGTTAAGTAGTTTAAATACATGGTACTCACAGTAGCCTCAGAAAGTCACGATTGATGTACAGTATTTGAATTTTGGATTGATAATTTGGTGAGTAGAAACCTTTTTCTACACTACAAGAAGCTCAACAGTAAAGACTGGCATTCCAATTAATATAATTAATCCTAGATTTACAGAGATGTTTTCTTACAATACACATATGCTGACAAATGACTAGTCTCAAAGCTATTTTAATATTTAAGTATAAAATTAAGTTTGTTTCTTTTTGACAATAGCATACCCTTCAGTGCTACAATAGAATGTTAGGAGCTTCAAAATAGAAATTTGTTTCAGCTGCATTCTGAATCAACCTCTCTTCTTGTTGAGATGCTTTACAGAGGGAAAATGGTACATACACACAAAGCAACATAACACTGACTCCCACAAAGTGATTCCTCTTTGTCACAGTACCTTACATTCTACCAGTTTTAGATGTACCTGGACTTTCTTTTCATTAGGTATAGTTCTTAAAGTTCTGGGTATGCAAACAAATGGAGACTAGTTCGGTTAAGGAGATTTAAAAGTAGTCATAACTCTCAGAAGGATACCTTGGAAACCAGAATGGATGTTTCATCCAGTTCTTGGGAGTACACTATGAAAAAGTTCATATATATTACTTACAGGGAAAACTCCTACATTGACAGCAATATCTTAAAACTCTCCCAGTTACTGCATCCTCCCATTACCAGAAAAACTAGAAGTAGTATAAAGGAGGAATAAACCCACCACTATATCCTTTACCCTTTATTCAAAAGATCTTTGTCCTGAAAGTTCTCCTACCTTATTTTTGTGAGCTTTAAGTTTCTTATGACAGTCAGCATGGCATCTTGGCACCAAGTACAGTATACTGCTTGCCCAGCATTTATAGTTCAGACAAATAGCAATAATTTATATACTTCACACCAGAGGAAAGGTGAAAAACATTCTAAGACAAGTGGAAGCACAGATTATCACCAAAGTCTATGTTTAAGAGATAAAACATGCACAATAAATAGACTACAACACTAATTCTGGAGAAACATGGGGGGAAAATATAAACTGCTTGGCAGAAAAGTTCTCTTATTTATAATGGAATCAATTTACAACGTTTGTAATTTTATAATAGATGATAGTCAAGCGATATTAAAGTTGTTCAAGCAAAATTTAGCAACTCCTGCAGAGCTTCCTGCTGTTCATCATCAAGGTGGGATATGCATTCCAACCACAATTCTTCAGAAGTCTGTATCTGACGAATAACGTTAGCTAGGCGTTTGGCACAAGGATCTTCACAGTTAATAGTCTCATTAATTTTTCCTTCTGCAATTATACTGACTATTTTAGGAAGATTTGAATTATTTGGACCAATTACAACTGGGTGGTTACTTTCGATTAAGTCACAGAGAAAACTCAAAGTCTGAATAGCCTCTTCTTTATCTTCATGCAGTGGAAGCCATGATAACCAGTGTGGAAGAACTTCATCTACATTTACACAGTTAGGCTTAAACTTTAAAATCTTCCCTATGGCTGAGATGCAATTCTCTGTAGCAATTACATTTTTTTTTGTTTTGGAATTTGCGCACTTAATAACTTTTACCAGCAATGGAACAGCTTCTGAACATAAAGAACGATAATCATCCCCACCAAACTGTGCCATAACACCCAAGCCATAAGCAGCGGCTTGCCTGACTTCAGGGTTGTTGTCTCGCATATTTAGTAGCATTGGCCACCGAAAATATTCCACATATTTAAATGAAGTTGGACTGCAGTGCTCTATGATATCATCAAATATGCACAATCCCCACTGTCTGTCTGGCCATGGCCTACTTGAACAAATTAGATTTACAATTAATGGAAGTAGCTGTTCAAACCATGGTAAAATCTTTTCCTTGTAAGTACTAAATAATGAATGCAAAATATCCGATACTTTGGTCAGAATATAAACATCACATTCATCTTCATCTTGCAGAGACATCTCAACCTGTTGGTCATAGTTTTCTTCTTGTCTTTTAACCTGTCGTAATTCTTGGTTTTTAAAGTGTCCTTCAAGTTTTGCTTTTAATATGCCTCCCAATTCTTCCAAGTGTTCATCATTAAGGCAACCATCTCCCATTACTTCAATGGATTTGGCAAATGAATTCATTATTTCTGAGAGTACATCTGTATCAGGTTCAGTCCCAATAGCCTTGATTAAAGGATCACATATGAACTTCCACATCTGTGAAAGATATTCTGGACCACGATTTCTTGCACATTCCAGGAGAAAAGGCATGGACTCTGCTGCTGCTACTCGAACATTGTCATGGAAATAAAATTTCAGTAAAGGAATCATCAGTTTAACAACTTGTTCTGTATATTCTACAAATCCTTCTCTTAATTCCTTAGCATAATAAACCAACATCTGGCAAGCAGTTGCTTTTGCTTCAAGTCCTGAAGTTTTAATTCCAAAACTTTGCTGGTCTCCAAGATTTACAAATTGCCAACCATCATCATCACTCATATTCTCCACATCTTGTGTGTCTAAGAGAGCCACATCAGGTTTAGCTGAAGCAGTCTTAATAAGAGGCTCAATAACTAGTGGAAGGTACTGTTGAAAATCTTTTCCAAGAATTTTACACATTCTAGCCCATGCTGAAACCATGTATGATGTCTGAGGGTCATCATCTTCCGCATTATTTAAGTCTGACTGTGCCTTCAACAATAGCTGTATCACATTTGACACATCTTGCACAAATTTTTCCTTTCCAACAGCAAGACCAACATGGCTAATGCACTCAATAGTCTTTCCTCTCAGAGGCTTGAGTTCCTTCTGAGCAGCAAGCTCAACAATATGTTTTAGTGAGGGCATGAATGTATCATAATATGGAACAAATTTTTCTTCTATTGTATCTGCAACTGAGGCAATGGTTGTGACAAGCTGTTCCAAGGCCAACTTAGTTCCATTCCGAATTAACTCTTGAAGTTTAATTACCAAGATAGAATGCAAATTTTTCACCATACTATCCAAATATAGAACTAACAATGATTTAGGACAGTCTTCAATAAAAATAATAAGGGCAGAAGCTGCGTGAGATTGCACACGCTGATTACCTTGATTTTCCATAATACGCAACAAAGCTGCAATCACTGTTTCATGGAATTTCTTTTGGAAACTAGGTGCAAAATCTGTAGCCATCTGTCCAAGAGTAGTACAGGCTGCAGCCCTCACCCTTGGGTGAGGATCCTGAAGAAAAAGCAAAACAGAGTTAACTGTTTCATCTAGAATTGGTTCCATTTGCTGATGGCAACCTTCTCCAATGGCAGATAAAGCCATTAATCCAGCATGTCGACATTTCCAGTCAGGGCTCTGAAGCATCTGCATGATATGCTCTTTGGTCATTGGTAAAACAATTTTTCCACCAAGCCCACAAGCCAGTCTGTCTAGTGCACTCTCAGCAGCAACTGCATTGCTGTCAAAATCATCTTCTTCCATTTCATCAGCATTTACCCAGTCTTCATCATCTTGAAGCTCAACCATCATTGCTAATATATGAGGAACGGCCTGTGCAATAATATTTGTATGCTTTTTCAACATTGGAGTTGCAGTTTCAGACAAGGTCACTATTACTTCAAGAGCCAGCTGGCGTTGCAGATTACTAAGTCTAGAGTCTCCACATAACTTCAGGCTCAACTGTAGAGTATCTTCTAAATAAGGACCCAGATACTTAGGCACGGTATCCGCAATCTCAACAAGGGACTCTAGTACTGAATCATCATCCTGGTAGCATGAATCATTCACAGCCTGTAAGATTCCAGGAAGCAAGTCTGCGAAGTCTTTGAAAAGCGCAATATTATTCTCATTAGCAAGTACAAATGCAGCTGCAGCTCTAGCGGATAATGTCCTAATTGCTGGGTGTTCTTGATCTTGAATACATTGGTCCAACAACCTTTTGATGATATCCAAATCGTGTCGGTCTTGGTTCCCAAAAATCCCAGGAAAGTGCCAGAAAACATGGAGTGCAACTTCCCATAGAACTACATTTTTGGAGTAGATCGAATCAATAAGGAACTTCAAACCTTCTGGCCAATGATTAGTGCCATTCTCATCTATCAAATTCCTAGCTAGCACAGCAAAAATATCACAAAGCTTTTTCCTCATGCTAGCATGCGTTTCTAACTTAACAGCCAGTATCAGTTCAATCTTGACATCCCTCTGAACATCAAAAGGCAGATTTGGATAGACCTCCTCAAACCCAGAGGACAAAAGCCGTCGTAGCAGTGCGGCAGCCATTTGTCTCACCTCATAACCTACTCTTCTGTTTCTGACGGCATCTAAAAGGAATGTAGTCTTACACAGACCTGGTATGTTTTCATAGACTTCCTCTGCTTGCCTCCGCACCATACAGCTTGGGTTTATCAGGTTCTTCAGAAGCTGGTAAAACTCTTGCTTTTCCGATACGGTCGCCGGTACCCCTGCAGAACCGGTCGCCGCCATCGTTCCCTGTCAAAGTTAGCGCGACAGGGAAGGGGAGACTGAGAGCGAGATGGCTCGAAGCAGTGACGTAAGCGAGGCGCCAGCGGGGATGGGCGGGGCAGCTCCTGCCTGCGGCCTCGCGCTCTTCGGCGCCCTTCTGCGCTTTGGCCCTCCAAGGGTGGGGCGCCTAGTTCAGAGTGATGTGAGCCGGGTACAGGTAAAACGTGAGTGATGTGAGCCGGTCAGATAAAAATGAATTTGCTGAGGGAGAGAAAAGACCGAGAGAGAATAAAATGATAATTACTTTTTATATTAAAGTGGGATAATTTTTTCTGCTTCTAAACTATACTAGTGTTGCCCTGATAATCGTAAAACACGAAGTGCATCTCCAGAACATGCTAAGTGGAAGAAAGCAGTCACAGAGACCACATATTGTATGAGTCCATTCATATAAAAGGCATAGACTATGCGAAACAAAATTAGTGGTTGCCAGACGCTGAAGGGAGGGAAAAACGGAGCATGACTGCTGTCAGATGGATTTTTTTTAATTATGAAAATGTATAATTGATTGTGATAATGGTTGCACACGTCCATGTTATACTAAAACCCATGAAATTGTACAATTTAAATTAGTGAATTGTATGGTATATGAATAATACCATGATAAAGCTGTTTATAAAATAAGTGACATTGATTTCCACCCCACTACTACACCTAATGCAATAGAATCGTGGTGCTCAATTTTAAGTGTGTACCAGATCACATAACCTGTGGATTGTAAGGAAGAATGAGAAAGACAACTGAATGAAGTATGGTGGAAAATGACCAGGATTAATAATCAAAAGGCTTAAAACCTGGTTTTCACTGGGTCTTGGTTACTTTTCTCTTGTTGAGACAAAATACCTGATGCCCAAAATTAAGGAAGGAAGGTTTTATTTAGCTTACAATTTGTGGAGTTTTCGGTCTATAATCAGCTGGCTCCAAGGCAGGGTAGCATGGCATAGGGGTAACACTTCAAGGCAGCAGAGGTCAGCAAAAGCAGCAAAGCAAAAAAGGGTGGGGAAAGCAAGCCCCTTTTCCTCCCTTACATTGTGTGCTGACTATCCGCCCACACCCTCTTAGTGCCCTCTTGCAGAAGCTCAGGATGAATACCAAAAAACATCCTAGACCAGGAAGGGCGTGTCCCTTCCACTCCAGGATGTAGAACTACTGAAATCACTTAGCCAAGCCTCTAGACTCTTCAAGTTGACACAATGTATCAACCATAACACACTGTCAGATCATTAACTCAGATTTTCCTTGTCTAAATTGTAATATGAAGGGGTTCTATTATTAGAAATCTAACTGTGCATTAGTTGAAAACTACAGAGGTTATAGAAAGAAACAAATGTCCTTGAGGTTAAATATTGTTTCTTCAATTCAGGCAAATATGTCAATCAAAAACACAGTGATGTAAGCATAGCATGGTGGCATGCCTGTAGTCCTGGCACAAAGGAGACTGAGGCAGGAGGATTGCAGTGAGTTCCAGGCCAGCCTCAGCTGCATAGTGAAACCCTCCCTAACATACACAAAAAAGAAAAAGAAACAAAGAGAAGCACTGATGATTAGGTCTTACTTTGTCTTAGCATGTTGTCACATTCATTTTGAACCTTACATACATTTGTAAGGTTAGTAGGGTGGGTTTAAAATCAGTTTTAGGTGAGAAATGGAAACCCAGAGACGTTACGGGATTTGCCTCAGATAACACACCTGAGTCTTGGTTCCACCTCTAAAAGTGAGACCAATGCTCTTTTCATCAGAGTGCTTCCCTATAACGAGTCTTGAGTTTGCAAAGTCTGTCTTAAATTCTCCAAGCAGGCTTAATTTTCATTTTGTAAGTGCTGTGCCATATTCATACAAAAATAGAAAAAGCCATAGTTTTCACATGAGCAAATAATACAGCAAATTGGTAGTCTCATAAATTACTTTGTAGTATGAAACCCTCTATAAATAGTGTATCTCATTCTGTAGACCACATCAAAGTCATTTGGGATACTTATTTTAAGTTGTAGATGTTAGGACCCAACTTGCAAACTACTGAACCATAATCTGTGGAACAAGAGTGTATAATTCGAACAAGCACATTGGATTAGCATAGAAATACTCAAGTTTGAGAGCAATCAATGAGATGAATCCTGCTTCTGATCCCAGATCCTGATTGTAATTCTCCATCTTGTTCCAGACTCATTGGTTTATATACTGAACTTTGAAAAAGTTTAACTGCGGTACCTTTGCATTTGTTGTTTGAGGAAATATTAACAAATGGGAGCCACGCGTGGTGGCGCATGCCTGTAATCCCAGCACTAGGGAGGCTGAGGCAGGAGGATCATTGTGAGTTTGAGACTAGCATGTGCTACAAAGTGAGCTCAAGGCCAGCCTGAACTGCATAGGGAGACTGTCTCAAAAAGATTTTTTTAAAATGTGTGAAAAAAGCTTTGCTTAACAGTATGTCATTAGCATATTAAAGACTTATTAAAACTACAATAAAATACTACCAAAGACCCACCATAATATTTTAAATGTAAATGTTAGACAATGACAAATGTTGATGCAGATGTGGAACACGGAACTCAGTTATATTTTGGGGGGGAATACAGGTAAATTTCTACAATCACTTTGAAAAAAATTCACTGAGGCTATGTATACTCAAGCATGATGGTAGGTGCTGAGAGTAAAGATAAACACATGAGGATACTCATGAGGGATAGCAAAAGTCACATGGTATAGGGATCACTGATAATAAGTCTGTCATGGAACTTTTTGTGTTGCTCAAGCACCGAATGTCCTCTGCATGTGGGAGAAATCAGGTAAGGCTTCCCAGAGGAGGTGAGATTAGCGGTGACTACCCTCTCTCCCTTTCAGAAAACTGAACCTGGGGTTTTCACACTGTGCTTCCCAACCAGCCCTTTTTAAATTCCTTTTTTAAATTTTGACATAAGCTCTTAGTCTGTGAGTTGCCCAATCAGAGCTCCTACGTTTGGTCCTCCTGCCACAGGCTCCTGGAATGATAGGGCTGTTGACAAGCCTAAGCCATGATGCTGGCTCAGAGCTGACTTCTGAAGAATGAATCTTCATTAACCATTTGAAGAAAGAGAAAGTTGTAAGTGGGGGGCGGTACCTTATTGACGTAGAGAGGCCTTAGATAATACTGTGGTAAGAGTTTTGCCAGTGTTTCAGTATTGCAGAACATTGAGTGTGGGACTTGATGGAGACCTGGTCCTATTGAGGTGACATAAGAAGCAGCAAATAGAACAACAGGAAGTTAAATAGAGGCCAGATTATAAATAGTATTATATTATGCATTAAAATTTGGAGTTTTTTCTTCCTAAAGGTAACAAGCAACTAACTACCTAAGGATTTTAATCAAGAACCATAAGACAATCAATTTTTACAAAGATCATTTTGACAGGAATTTGCAAACTAAACTGTAAAGACTGGATGTATTTAGGAGGCCACAAACCTAGTTAAGTTCAACCGAAAATCTAAATTGTGTTAGTAACACAGAGGAAAAGAGAAGGCAATGATTAGAGAAGTTTTGAGTAGTGTCTCTAGTGCCAAGGGGGCACAGAGAAGACTAAGAAGTCTTGCTGAATTCTAGTTTGGACATCTGATTGGAAGTGCTGCTATTTACCTATTTATTGACCTCTAATCAAACAAACAAGCAAACAACAAGTAGTGTTAATGCAGATCAAAAAACTGCTAATTCTTCTGGAGGAAGGACTCAAGAAGGTGAGTCCCAGGATCTGTGTTCTGTTTTCTGGTTTTTCCCACATGCTGTAATGAGACTTGACATTTCAGTAGTGGGAATATAACTATATCCACTTTATAAAAGTTATTTACAACTATCTTTTATTTTAGAAAATTATAAACTGATTTAAAATCTAAAGTTTCCTTTTTATGTTGAATAATTCTTATATACTTTTTCGTGCACTGTTATTCTGTTCCCCTTCTCCCTCTAAGGAGTGCATATAATACTAAAGATTTGAAGACTGGGCTTGCATATTTGATTTCCACTGAACAACTTTATTAAGTTTTCTAATTAAAAGTGGCTTTATTTGCACTGGTGGAGAGGCCATTTCAAGAATTACTTTCGCAAGGTGGCTCAATACCAATTAAGGTGTTTACCAAGTGGGTAAAGCTCAATCTTGAGCTTGCAGATTTCTTCTAATGGCTGAGTGATTAGAGTCAACTGAGAGGAATGAATTGAATTATACATACCTGAGATTTTTACAAGAATAATTCAAAACACCAAGTTAAAAAAAATTACAGAAAACAAAAAATGTCATGAAGTCTCCCACTGGCCTAAAATGAAGCTATCTGAATATCAGAAGATTAATGCCTGCAGTATATTAAAAAACATCAAATACATAAACAAGTGATGAATTTCTAATATTAAAATAGCCATTAACTCATTGACCATCTTTGGAGATTGCTAAGTCCCTAATTCTGAAAATTATTTAGTGAAATAAGATTTTCCTGCACAAACTGTATTTCACACTAACCAAGTAGTTTATAAAGGAATGTTTTTCTTTATAGAATTCCAGCTAATAAATGCATAAAGAGCACTGAAATTAAAAAAAAAAACTGCTGTGTTACAACCTTGAATGAAATAATAAATCCATGTAACAGTAACCAATGGAGGTTAAAACCATTAATAAAGCATTGGGAATTTAATAATACAGGGATTAGGCTAAAACAACCTGAAATTACAGATTAATCTTTACATTATTAAAAGTGGGATTAGGGCCAGGAATATAGCTCAGTGGCACAGCACTGGTCTGGCAAGCGCAAGGTCCTGCATTCGATTTCTGATACCAAAAACAAACAACAAAGTAGGATTAAACCAGAGGCATCATTTACATGTTGTCTTTTGGCTCTACATTCGTACTTTTATAATTTGTTCTCTAAAGTTAGACTCGGGGCACAAAATTCCTCCTTCCATAGCTGGGTCTTTGTTAGAGTCCACTAGTAGGAACCACTAGAAATTGGAGGGTTAAAAAAATGAGCCAAGAGGAGAATCCTTTTTGTTCTCAGCAGCAGGCTTCCACTTGGTGACAGCAGTTTCTAAGCAATGCAGCCACATCCCATTTCTGCAGAGCATTAGCAATAGCTTGGGGACACCCCTTCCTCGGAGCTTTTGCATACACCCCTTGGAAGCCCCGTTTCTGAGCTCAAAATGAGCTGCTCTTCTGTGTTCCAGTCAGTTCCCACAGTTACCATCCTTTGATTACATTTTGCCTCAGAGCTATTGACTCTGCTCTCTCATATCTATGTAACCTGTCTCCTAAATTAAGTCTCTTGAAGTAACTTGTATGATTTCTGTTTTCTAATGGACTTTGAGTTGTAAACCAAATGATATATTAGGAGGTACACAACACCACTGTGCTGGTTACTTTTCTCTAGTTTCTGAGACAAAACACCCAAATCCAAAATGAAGGAAGGAAAGGTTTATTTAGCTTACAGTTTGTGGAGGTTTCAGTCCATACGTGGGTGGTTCTGAGGCACAGTGGCACATGGCAGAGGGCAAACGTTCATGGAGGCAGAGCACAGCAAAAACAACCAGCAAAAAAGAAGGAATGGCAGGCAAACAGCCTCTTCTTCTCCCTTACATTGTAAACAGGCTATTCCCACCCAGGGGACATGTAGCACTCACAGAATCTCCATGCATTCCTCTTCCACAGGATCAGGATGTATACAAAGTAAGCACCCTGGCTTCCTGCTGAGTTACTCAGCCAAACCTCTAGCCTCCCCAAGATGACACAAAGTATCAACCATAACAATCCACCCCTTGTCAACTTGCTAACCAAACACATTTCTTTAAACCAGTTTCCAGATACAGAAACATTATATTAAGTTAGAACCATAACAACCACCTATGACATATGTTAATTTTATTCGTTTATATATATATATATATATATATATATATACATGTATTTTTTTGAGACAGTGTCTCACTCTGCAGTTCAGGCTGGCCTTGAACTCACTATGTAGCCCAGGCTGGTCTCAAACTCACAGAACTCTCAGTGATCCTCCCGCCTCAGCCTCCCCAGTTCTGAGATTGCAGGCATGCACCACCACACCTGGCTTGTATAAATTTTTTGAGGTGGGGGTCTCATTATATAGTTCAAGCTGGCCTTTAACTCACTTATGTAGTCCAGGCTGGCCTCAAACTCATGACAACCCTCCTGCCTCAGCCTCCCTAGTGCTAGGATTACAGGCATGCACCACCATGTGCAGCTATCAAGGTATAATTTATACGCATTAAAATTCACCAAATGTACCTGTAGTCCCAGCACAAGTGAGGCTTGAAGCAGATTACTGGAGCTCAGAAGTTTAGGACCAGTCCAGGCAACAGTGATACCTTGCTCAAAAAAAAAAAAAAAGCACCAATTAAAAGTGTGTAATTAGATGAATTTGACAGCCAAGTAATTATGACTATAATCATGTATAGATTATATTCAGTACCCCAATGTGCCCTTGGGCTTCTCAGTAGACGATCTTCTTTTCCACCTCTGGCTGTAGGCAACAACTGATCTGATTCCTATTGCTATGGCTGTGTCGTTGCTAGAATTTCATATAAATGAAACATTCACCATGCCACCTTTTTGCATCCAGCATTTTTCATTCAGCACAGTGCTTCTGACATCCATAATGGTGTGTGATTGTCCCTTCATATTTATAGAGAGCCATTCCTGGCCCTCATCAAGGTTTGGGAAGTTTATATTTATAATCCCATGGAAAAGTTA
This sequence comes from Dinomys branickii, assembly GCA_004027595.1. Classification (NCBI taxonomy): domain Eukaryota; kingdom Metazoa; phylum Chordata; class Mammalia; order Rodentia; family Dinomyidae; genus Dinomys; species Dinomys branickii. Next base: position 95,207 of record PVLD010001613.1, on the reverse strand, counting down.
TTGGAATCTTATCGCATTAATTCCAATCTACCACTACCAGTGTGACACATGGTGAGAATAAAGACATTAAGGCATATTTATACTTGTGGAGAGCCAAGGGCATCCTAAGTCCAGATAGGCTAACCAGCTCAGGACTGAACTCAGGTTTTATTAATTTATGAATAGAGTAGCAGCTTGGGAATGAATGACTGTAGTTGTGGTGGCGAGTATATGAGTGCTATGAGCTGGGCTAGGTATGAGGCCTGAAATCACCTCTGCAATATGCAGAGAGAATTCATATGCAGAAAGAATAATCTGCATAACACAATTAGAGGTGGCATCTAATGTTTTGGGGTCAGTGCTTTAGCTCTGATGTGTAAATTTTTTATGCCCTGAGAAGTAATGGCCTCTTATCTCGAGGCTCAATCCCAGCCCACAGGGAGGAGTGTGGCTCTCCCTCCTGCCCAGTTTACACATACTTCCTTGGAGCTGTGGGGTGGGGCAACACTGACCTGTCGCCTTGCTTCAAAGATTACTCATCAGAACCTCAGCCGGACCGATGTACATGCTTAAAGTCAATTGAGGGGATAAGGAAAAGTCCCAGCCAGCTCTGTGGCATATTAGTGCATGGAAACAGGGCCAGGGTTAGCCAAAATGGAGATAATTTCTTTTCTTTCAAGGAGAGGTGTGCAGGTGGTCCTCCACATACATTCATATATCATGTGAATACAGTAGTATTTCACAATTTGTTTATGTATTTATCAATTAATAGACATTGTGTTTTAGGCTACTATGACTAAGATTCCAATAAGCATATCAGCACAAGTTTTTGGGTAGAAATATATTTTAATTTGATAAATAGCTAGGAGTGGAATGGCTCAGGCATATGTTAAATGTAGGTTTATGAAAAATTGCGCAGTGCTTCCCAGTTAAAATATACACGAATGCCAATTGCTAGGCATCCTTGACAACAGTTAGTACTATCATTCTTTTAAATTTTAGTTCTCTAGGGAACATGTTGCAGTATCTAATTATGGTTTTAGTTTATATTTTCCCTTAAGGAGTAACAGTATTAAATATGTTTTGATGTGCTTACTTGCCATTGGTGTATTTTTGATGATGGGTTTACTCAAATCTTTTACCTGTAAAAATTGTTTTTAAACTGGGAATGATCATTCACACCTATAATCTCAGAAGGATCACAAGTTCAAGCCCAGCCCGGGCATCTCAGCAAGTCAGTGAGGCCCTGTCATATGATAAAATTTTAAAAATAATACAAGAAGACTGGGGGTATAGCTTGGTGGAAAAAAACTAGTTTTTTGGTCTTATAAAGCCCTTTAGCAAATATGTTTTCACGTATTTTTATCCTTTCTTTTTCATTTGACTTTTGAAAATCAAAAGATTGGGCTGGGGATATAGCTCAGTGGAATAAGCGCTTGCCTAGCGCAGGGTCCTGAGTTCGATCCCGAGTACCGCAAAAAAAAAAAAAAAAAAAGAAAATCAAAAGATTAATTTTAATGATGTTCAATTTATCAAACTTTTAAACAAAGTTTATCCTTTTTATGTCTTATTTAAGAAATCTTTACCCAACTCAAGGTGACAAAGTTATTCTGTTTTCTTCTTTAAGTTTTACAATCTTACATACTGCATTTAAATCTATTATCTATTTCCAGTCGATTTTTCTATACGATATGAGTTATTGAGGTCCGTCTCGCTTTGCATATACATTTATATGTTGTTCTCCTTCACCCCCACTGAAGTACCTCTGCACCTTTGTTGAATACCTGTTGACCACATCAACACTCCATATATACAGAATATATATGTATCTTCTATTTCCTTCCAGTAGTTTATATGTTTATCCATACTCCAGTACCGCACTGCTTTTATTTTTGCAGCTTCACAATGAATCTTCAACCCAAGTAGTTTCAGTTACTATCACTTTACTTCTTTTTTTAAATGACCCTTGTAATGGTTGATACATTTCAACTTGAGAAGTCTAGAACTTTAAGCAGGAGGCCACCATCCTTACTTTGTAAACATCCTGAGCCTCTGCAAGAGGAAGGCACAGAGCTGATGTGGGCTGATAGCCTGCATACAATGTAAGGAGGGAAGAGAGGCTTACTCCCCCTTGTGCTCTTGCTGCTTTTGCGCCTTCTGCCGCCTTGAACTGTTGCCCCTGTGCCCTGCCACCCTGCCTTGGAGCCAGCTGATTACAGACTGAAACCTCCACAAACCATGAGCTAAATAAACCTCTCCTTCCTTAATTCAGGGTGTCAGGTATTTTGTCTCAGCAACGAGAGAAAAGTAACCAAGGCAGAATTTAGTACCAGGAAAGTGGGCTCCTTGCTGTGACTATCTGACCATGTAGCTCAAGAGCCTTTGGGAATGACTTGCAGGAAGAGTTTGGAAAGGTTTGGAGATGTTGCCTGAAAGAGAAGCACTGGAAACGCCTTAGGCTGTTCTGTGTGGGAGATTCTGGTCAGAGCTCAGAAGACCAGTGGGTTGACAACTAGTGGTCAATTTATAACCCTCAGCTGAACTGAGTAAGCTGTGGTGCTGTGTGTGGGAGGCCCACCTGAGGATTATTGCCAGCCGCATAAGAGGCAGAACTGGAGAAGTTAGGCTGTTGAAAACTGAGAAAATCTGTTGGGAGCTGGCAGAAGTTGTAAGGAGCTGTTGATTCTTTTGGAAGAGCTTGTCATGCTGGCTGTCCTGATGACCATGGTTGTTTTCACCCTCCAAGGAGCTTGGGACCTTGTTAGCACTGAGAATAGCTTTGGTTCAGCTTTGATCCTCACTCTCAACATCACTTCCTGGCTCTGGAGGGAAAGGTGGTGCACTGCCAGTCTCCTGGAGAAGCTTACTGCATTGGCTTTCCTGATGGGAACTCGGCTTTACTGATCATCAGAGGAACTTGCGACCTCACTGTTGCTGAGGATGGTTGTGGTACCTTTTGGGGGAGTTCTGCTTCTTCTGAGCATTGCTTCCTGGCTCCAGTGCAGATCCCTCAGCCTGGTGGCACAGATCCTTCATGCTGCTGGCACAGACTTCCTAGATTCCACTACTGGCCTTTCAGCCTTTCCAGCACAGATCCCTGAAGCAGGCTTACAAGAGATATTGTTATGAGCTCTAGGTCTTCAGCTAGATTCATGAAGGACATTATTGTGGGATCCAGGCCCTCAGCTAGATTCCTTGGTCTTAGTATGTGAACACATTTCCTGCACACTCTTGTATATTACTCTTTGGGCGACTATTATAAATAATCCTACAAACTATATGTCCTATATTATATTGTTCTCCCTTGCACAAAAAACCTAAATCAACACAACCAGAAAACCAGTAAATACCAGGCTCAGGAGGTTTCTTCTGGGAAGAAGGACTGCATTGGTTGCTGAACTCCAATGATGTGTGTTACGGCTTCACAAACAGTTTGTCTGTATTTTGCTCATCTCCAAAGACCTTGCCTGAGACTGAGATGAAGGATGGCAGACTAATTAATCTGGCAAAAGAAATTTAAAGGAAGTTCATTGCTGAGACTGATGCATAGCTATTGTTGAGGGCTTTTAGCCAGATTTACATTGAGAATCAAGAGCAAAGAGTGCAGAAGGTTGATTTCAAATGTGAGTTTGGCCAGAAAGGAAGTTCCAGTAAAGCTGTGGGTGACAAAGATAGAGGTGAGAAGATCTGATTGTTGAGAAGGAACAGGAGAATATAAAAGATGACTAGGATGCATCACAAGAAACAGCAAGTCTCCACCCTTTGCAGCCTCAAAACTGCAAAAATTAAAGCCTTTGCTTTGAGGAGAAAGTTGCAGATCACCATGTTCCAGAATGGCAGCAGCATAGAAAATGTGTTGCACAGAACTGGATTCAGGGTGCCCAGTGATCCAGGTACTCAACCCCTAGAGCCAAGAGAGAGGAAATCCTGGCTACTGCTCCAGCTGGCAGTGGCCCTTGGCGTCATCCACATGACAGTGGTTTTAGATGCATGCAGAATGCAAGAATTACGGAGTTAAGAAGGCTTCCACCCAGATTTCAGAAGGCCAGGAGGCCAGGCAGTGTGCCCCTGAGAGGGCAGTGTGTGAGGCTGTGAGTGCAAAGCCAAAGGTGCAGTGGAACCCTAGAAGTTTGGAAAAGCCAGGACCACAGATCATCTAAGGAAAGCTGCAAGGAGGGAGCAAAGTAGGCCCAAGAGAAAGGCTATGGGAGCTGTAACCACCAGATGTGCCATAGCAGTGGAGTTACTCAAGCCCTTTGCAGCTCACAATTTGTCACACATTGCTTCAGATGCTGGACATGGAACGACAGGACTTAATGTTTGCCCTACTGGATTTTGGATTTGCTTTGGTCCTGTTCCTTTGCATTCCCTTGTTTTTAACTTTTCAAATGAAAATGTTTATGTTGTGCCATTGGAAGTGTCTTAACTTTTTATTTGTAAACGGGCTTGCAGCTAAGAGTTTGCCTTGCATCTTGAAAGAGACTTGGGACTTGTACTTTTCAGCAATGCTGACACTTTTAGGACTTTGGCAACTCTTGCAGATGGACTAAATGCCTTTTGCATCAAGGGATGTGCATGAGTCTTTGGGGAGGCCAGGGGTGAAATGTTATGGTTCTAATGTAATAATATAATGATGATAGACTTAATACTGATTCTTAAGGATTGTTAAACTTGTGTTATAACGAATGATATGTGTAAGCATGTCTTTGTATCTGGAAACCTGTTTAAAGAAATGTGTCTGGTTGCCAAGTTGTTAAGGGGTGGACTGTAATGGTTGATACATTGTGTGAATTTGAGAAGTCTAGAAGCTTAACTAAGAGACTCAGCAGTGGGCCAGGGTCATACCTTCTAAACATCCTGAGCCTGTGCAAGAAGGCACAGAGATGGTATGGGCGGATAGCCTGCATACAAAAGGGAGGAAAAAAGCTTGCTGCCCCCCTTGTGCTTTTGCTGCTTGTGCTTTCTTCTGCCACCTTGAACTGTTGCCCCTGTTCCATGCCGTCCACCGGGGAGCCAGGTGTTTATCATCGGAAACAGTCTATAAACTGTGAGCTAAATAAACTTTTCCTCCTTAACTTTGAGTGTTGTGTACTTTGTCTCAGCAATGAAAAAAGTAAGACCCCTTGCCTAAATAGTTATTTCATCAGTAGTAAAAATGTGGATTATTTTTCTAATTTCATATTTTTTCTATATAAACACATTCCTCTGTAAAGAGATCTCCCCCATTATCTAAAGCAATGTGATCATGGGAAGCAGTGCTTAATTTCTCTCTCATTCTCTACCAATTTTTAGGGTTTTTTTTTTTTGCCTTATTGTTCTATAAATTGTCAAAAGCTGTGAAGAGTCTAAGATTTTTACCCTACATTAATGCAAAAAAGCTACCCAGCCTTCTATAGTTTTATGGATACTTGTAAAAAAATATGAGACTCCTGCTTCAGAGACTTAAAAAAATATTTATTACAAACAGCAATAGTAGTAGAGTGTCATCTGGTTCCCAGCCCCCAATTTCCATAGCATGATGCAAAATAGGATAAATTACAAGTGCAGAGGCCATGGATTGTGTCATAGGAGGGAAACATTGAACTTAGAATTCTGGAATCCTTTATATAATGAGCAGTAAGCTTGACAGCTTCCTCTCTAAAGAGGGGTAGTATCTCTTATTCTGGATAGTAACCATGCCTGCCCTTTGCTCTATCTTCTGAGACTTTGCTACTCAGATATCCTCAAGAAGAGTGTTCAGAACATCCACTCACAAGAGGTGGGAGAGGCCATGCATTTCTTTATGAGCTAATTCTCCATGTGGAGAAAATGATGAATCAACAAAAGTAAAGAAAATGTTGTAGAAAGACTGGAGTGATAAGCATTCTTAGAGGAAAACAAAACTCTGTATTAGATTAATATAATTATACATCATTCTCTGTGGGTCAGAGCCTTTCATAGGCTCGGAGAAGTTAAGTGACTTATCTGAAGTCATACAGCTAGGGAGCGGCAGAACAAGTCTAGAACTTAGCCATTATCAGTTTCAAGTCTTGCTTTGTGTCAGGAAGGGATTCAGAAAGCAAATTGAAAGGGTAGGACTCAAGAAGAGAATAAGAAGAACGAGCCTGGAAGACAATGTATGTGAGGTGAGCTTGCAACTGAGAGGTACACAGGCAGTAATTGCAGGACTTTTAAAAAAATGACAATCTCTATTTCTCAGTGAGGCCACTGGTTATAAGTGAGGGATAAGTGTTTGAGGAAAGAGTCAAAGGTTCTGCAGAAGCAATAGGATATGCGGTGAGAATTGAGGGAAACGAGCAGAGATAGATAGGGAAAGGAAAAACGAATTTTCTGTAGTTGAGAGTAGGAACCTGGAATCCACAGTAATGATTTACCAATTTAGACTCTAAAGTGAAAAAGACATATCACTAATTTGATCCCATTTTGTATAAAACAAATGAAAACCCCTATATATGTATAAAACCCTGTGGAGGAAAACATGTAGCATATATACCAATCTGTTAGAATGGGAATGTTTTTTAGGTTAGGAGAAAGAACTTTCACTTTCTATACATGGTTTTTAGGGCCAGGGGTCTGCAGAAGAGGAACGACGGCAGGGGCCTCACTTACATCTTCTCGCTAATCCTGACTAGGAGGAGTTAAAAACAAACTTCACTGGAGAGATTTACCTGGGAAGTAGATCAAGGATAGGGGTAAAATAAGAGAGGGAAAAAAACAAAGAAAGGCACCAAATTACCTCACGACTTGCACCGAGAGACCAGACAGGGAAAGAGGTGAAAGACAGAGTACAGAGAAAGCCAAGTGCACAGATGATAAGCCAGCCCCACCTCCCATAGAAAACAGGGGAAAGAAAGGGAAAGGAGGGGCGCTGACTAACTTGGGAAAAGCTCTTATTCAGCGTATACGCGTATATACTCACAGCTGTCACGCGTATGCGCATGCATAGCTATTCACTCTAGGGTCACTGTATTATCCACTCTAAGGCCACTATATTCATCATATAATTATGGAGTGTAATAGACATCTTCAAACACCCTTACTAGTTCTAAACTAACCGTGAATAAGGCACCTCCTTGCTAACTAGCCACCCACCCCAAAGATAAGGCCTTAAAAAGTAGGTCAAGAACAAGTAAACAAACAGAAGCTACATGTAGACACTGAAAGAGATGACAGAGAGAGAGGTGCACAGAAGCCACACCGGTTGTGGCAAGCATGGAGGGGGCTTGACCTGCTCATAAAAGCAGCCAGGAGCAAAGGCCCATGGGTCCTCCACCTTTTTTGGAGCCCCCTACCCTCATTCTTATCAGAGTAGTTTTCTTCTTTGCTCACCCTTCCTTTTCCTCTTTAAACTTTGTCCCTCTTATTTGTTATTGGGTGTATCTGGCGGGCTGCTCAGACAGCAGAGCTGCCTTGCTCATCCTTGGACGTGACATCTTTGGTTCCCTAACCAGGCACTAGATGTGACGGTTTGAAATCTGTGTAACTTCAGTGTAGTTTTCACTGCTAGTATAAAACATACAGAGTTTGAGTGATAGTCTAGTTCCTGAGCTGAGTGCCTGAATTTAAAGCCTTGGAGCTAGGAAAAGTCCCACCTGGCTCCTCCTGCCACTGCCCGCAGCTGCTCCATTTGCTACACAGCTAGTAACAGAGCCAGCCTAAAACGTTAGTGATTCCACTGCTCCTGGGGTGAGGGGTTTCAAGTAGCCATGTTGCTTCTGTCCACTAAAGGACATTCTAGCACAAAGAAGATATGGAAAGGTTATAATATCTTCTCTGGGTTGGAATGGTGTGTGTCAGTGTGTGTGTGTGTGTGTGTGTGTGTGTGTGTGTGTGTGTGTGTGTTGAGACAGGGTCTCATTATGTAGTTCAGGCTGGCCCTGAACTCACTATGCAGCCCACACTGGCCTCAAACTCATGTTGATCCTCCTTCCTCAGCTTCCCAAGTGAAGAAATGTAATATAAGCTTATACAAACATATTTGCTCAACTGCTGAAAATGAAGGATATAGGGACTTTCCTTTCAGCTAGTGGGGAGGGCTCCAGTTTCTACTCTGACACCTGTGATGAATGATAATAGCAGAAATTCTGTGGCTGTTCAGAATGACTGTAACTTACTTTTCTCCTTACATATATATTTCAAGCTAGATATAAAGCAACAATACTTGATTTCTTGAGATAGTTTTGGTCAATTCACTCTTCCTATAAAGACTAATTCCACAGAGTGTGGGAGGATGTTAATAACAAACAGAAGAATATTGACTAAACAAGATCCTTCTTTTCATAGAGGAGACAAATTTAAGATGGGAGGCCAAGAACAGAATGAAACTATCCATATAAGTTGCAGTGTTAATTGTAGAAAAGAATAAGATTCAAATTGAGCTTTATTACTAGAATGTCTTTGAGTTACAGTTCATTTTAACTGGGGAATAAGGAGACCTACTTCACTGAGTCACTGTAAAATCTTAGTTAGATAAAATATGAATGTAGAAAAAATGTGCAACATTAATATATGTGGGGGTTTCCTTCCTTTTTCTCCTCATTTTCCAAGAAGATCCTTCTGTACCCTTTAATTGGGAATTATTTATAAGAAAGATAGCAGTTGTTTGAAGACAAGAATTTTTATGTATTTTGTGGAAGTTTAAAGTCACATTGTGTGAGGTAGGGGCAAAGATGGAAGGAGGAATCCTTACAGGGAGAAAGAAGGTTGGTATTTTCATCAGGCGGACGGAACAGATGAAGGAGGTTACAGTGAGATAAGAAATTACTGGGTTTTGTTTGTTTATTTTGTGACTGGATTTCCAAAGATGAGGGATAGAGAGGTGATAAATAGATAAATACTCCCAGCCCTGGTAAACATTATTGTGCCCCAAAAGCGGTTGTATGGCAACTGCATACTTCCAAGAGACTACTGGGCTTTGATAATGAACATTTCAGTGGTGGCCAAAGTGGACCAAAGTCTAAATATAGTTGTTATCATTTCTGTCTGGATGTCCCTCCAAAGCATCATGCAGTCTTGGGACAGACTTCTAGAGTTTACAATTGATCCATGGCCCAATGCTGGGATTATGGGTGTGAGTGCTACACCTGCCCTGAGGTGGGTAGTTTGCATACAATATAAGGGAGGGAAAGAGGCTTGCTCTTCCCTCTGCTGCTCCTTCCTTTTGCTCTTGTTGCTTTTGCTCTCTTCTGCTGCCATGAACTGTTGCCCTCTGCCATGTGCCACTCTGCCTTGGAGCCAGCAGATTATGGACTGAAACCTCCACAAACTGTGAGCTAAATAAACCTTTCCTCCCTTAACTCTGAGTGTCAGGTAATTTGTCCCAGCAATGAGAGAGAAGTAACTAAGACAAGAGTTCTTTATTTATTTTTCTCTTGATAAGACCCATGGGATGTCTTACATAACTTAATAAAATGGAAACTTTTAAATTTTCATTTCTCCCTGATTTAAAAAGGAATATATCTTGCAGATCTAGAGAAAACATTCCTAAAATTCATCTGGAACCAGAAGAAGCCTAGAATAGCAAAAGCAATCCTGGGAAACAAAGGAAAGGTAGGAAGCATCACAATTCCTGACTTGAAATTATACTACAAAGCTACTGTGATAAAATCAGCAAGGTACTGGCAAAAAACAGACCTGAAGATCAATGGAACAGGTTAGAAGTTGCAGACACAGCTACAAACACACTTGGCCACCTTATTTTTGACAAAGGGGCCAAACATGTTCACTGAAAGAAAGATAGCCTCTTTAACAAATGGTGCTGGAAAAATTGGCTTTCCACATGCCAAAGACTAAAACTAGACCCATGCACATCACCATGCACTAAAATAAAGTCAAAATGGATCAAAGATCTACATATCAAAACAGAAACACTAAATCTACTGAAAGAGAAAGTAGGTAAAACTCTCAAAAGACATAGGGGTAGAAAGAGAGTTTATGAACAAAACCCAAACAGCATGGAAAATACTTCAAAGAATCAACAACTGGGATCTCATCTTATTGAAAAGTTTCTGCACATCAGAAGCAATCACCAAGAGAGTGAAGAGAAAATCCATGAATTGGGAAAAGATTTTATCCAACTGCTCCTCAGACAAAGAACTCCTATCTAGAACATATAAAGAATTAAAAACAATCAGGCCTCCTGTTATGATTGATACATTGTGTCAACTTGGGGAGGCTGGAGGTTTAGCTGAGTGATTCAGCAGGAAGCCAGAGTGCTTACTTTATACACATCCTGAGCCTGTGGAAGAGGAGGGCATGGAGATTATGTGAGTGCTACATGCCCCCTGGGTGGGGGTGTGCTCTTTACAAGGTAAGGGAGAAAAAGAGGCTGTTTGCAGCCATTCCTTCCTTCTGCTCTGGTTGTTTTTGCTGTGTTCCGCTGCCATGAATGTGTGCCCTCTGCCATGTGCCACTCTGCCTCAGAACCAGCCAAGTAAAGACTGAAACCTGCACAAACTGTAAGCTAAATAAACCTATCCTTCCTTCATTTTGGGTGTTGGGTATTTTGTCTCAGCAACAAGAGAAAAGTAACCAAGGCACCCCCCAAAGACCCAATTCAAAAATGGGCCTCTGAGATCAACACACACTTCTCAGATGAAGAAATACTAATGGCAAATAAATATATGAAAAAATGTTCAACATCATTAGTCATTCAAGAAATGCAAATTAAAACAACACTGAGATTTCATCTCAGCCCACAAAGAATGGCTATCCTTAAGAAATCAACCACTGACAAATGCAGAGGCTGTGGGGAAAAAGGAACACTTCTCCACCGCTGGTGGGAGTGTTGATTGGTGACACCAGTGTGGAAATCAATCTGGAGATTCCTCAGAAAAGTAGGATTGGAAGTCCTGCTTAACCCAGCTATTCCTCTTCTGGGTATTTTTCCAGAATTAAACCATCATACCACAGCGATATATGTGCACCAATGTTTATAGCAGTGCAATTTGTCATAGCTAAATCTTGGAAACAACCCAAATCCCCAACAACTGTGATATTTAAGATTGTGTGTCTAATTTATTTCACTTAATTTTATGAACTCAAGGTGCATTCATTTCCCTACAAATGAATTAAGTTTATTTTATAAGACAAAGAGTACAGTAGTACTCCATTGTGTATGAATACCACATTTTCTTTATCTGTTCATCTATTGATGGGCATAGAGGCTGTTTCCAAGATTTAGCTCTCAGTAATTGTACTGCTATAAACACACACATGTATCACTGTACTATAATGCATTTAATTCCTTCAGGATGATACCTAGAAGGGGAATACCTAGGTCAAGTGGAATTTCTAGTTTTAGTTTTTTAAGGAATCTTCCTACTGATTTCCATAGTTGTTGTTCTAGTAACCGTGTGGAAGGGTTGTTTCCCCATAGCATTGCCAGAATTTATTCTTTGATTTCCTTTAAATTTTTTAAATTTTAATTTATTGGTACATGTATGTAGCAGACAATGTTTACCTTCCTTGTGGGAAGTTGCTACCTGTGGTACTTGTACATAACACGTCCTAATGCCTTTTCTCATCTCCTGTCCCTTTCCTCTCTACCCCTCTGCCCATCTCGTGATCCTCTCCCTCCTCCTTCTTTTTTTGTGTGCATCTTTGCAGTACATAATGTTCACACTCCTTGAGTGGAGTTGGGACATGTACCTAACATATCCCCATTTCTTTTCTTCATTCCCTGTTCTCCCGCTCACTCTCTGCTCCCTCCATCTCTCGGTTCCCTTCTGCTTTGAGAAAGCTCTCCCTCCTTCCTATTATCTATCTTTCATTTTGCTCTTTATTATTACTCTGGGTTTCTCACACAAGAGAAACCGTTTGGTATTTAGACCTGTACGCACGGCTTATTCCACTTAACATTATGATCTCAAGGTGCATCTATTTTCCTACAAGTGACTCAAGGGTATCTTTCTTTACGGCACGGCGGGGCCTCACTGTGTGTGAATACTGCATTTTCTCTCTCCATTCATCTCTTGATGGACGTGTAGACTGCTTCCCAAATTTAGCTCTTGTGAACTGTGCGGCTATAAACACGTATCGCTGCAATATGATGTCTTTAATACTTTTGGGAATATAACTAGAAAGGGAATAGTTGGATCAAATGGAACAGCTAGTGTTAGTTCTTTGCAGTCTCCACACTGATTTCCACAGTGGTGATACTGGTTTACGTTCACACCAACAGTGTAGAAGATTTCGTTTTTCCCTGCAGCTTCAGCACCATTTGTTATTATTCTATTTTTTGATGACCACCATTCTTTCTGGACCAAGATAGAATTTCAGTGTTGTTTTAATTTGCATTTATCAAATAACGTGATATTGAACATTTAACGTATATTCATTGGCCATTTTTACATCTTCTGAGAACTGCCTATTCATTTCACTTGCCCTTTCTTTTGACTGAGTTTTTTTGAAGGGGCTAATTTTGGAAGTATTTTGCATATTCTCTGTGTTAGTCCTCTGTCTGAGAAATAGGTGGCAAAATTTTCTCTGTAGATTGTCTTTTCACTCGGTTGTTTCTTTTGCTGTGCAGAAGCTTTTTAATTTGATATGATCCCATTAGTTGATTTTTGGTGTTTTTTTGTTGTGCAATTGAGGTTCTATTCAGAAAGTCCTTTCCTGCACCTATGGCTTGAAGAGTTTTACTTATTTTGTCTTCCAAGGATTGTTTTTGGCTTAGTATTTCGATCTTTGATCAAGTTTGATCTTAGTTTAGTACATGGGGAGGGAAATGGTTTAGATTCAAACTTCTGCACATGGATAACCAGTATTCCCAACAATCTATATCTGTATATGTATATATATCTACATATATCTTTAAATTTTTTTTATATTTTAAAGAGAATAAACAATTACAAACATTAAAAATGATACAGAATTTCAAAACAAGATAATAGGAAATCAACAGTGGATATTGTTATCTGCAAAGTAGCTGACACTATACATTAAAGATTCTGTCTTTCCTCCAGGGTATGTTTTTGGCCCCTTGTGTCAAAGGTCAAATAGTTGAATGTAGTTGGAGTTGTTTCTGCAGCCTCTGTTCTGTTCCCCTGATGCTCGTGTCTGTTTCTGTGCCAGTATTATGACATTTTTATTACTGTAGCTTCATATTATAACTTCAAGTCTGGGACTGTAATACCCCTTGTCTTGTTCTTGTTACCAGGAACGCTTTTACTATTCTAGGTCTCTTCTAGCTTCATATGAATTTTAGAATTGCTTTCTCCATTTATGTGAAGAATATTGTTGGTATTTTGATTGTGCATGCATTAAATCCAGATAGCAATTTTCAAAGTATGGCCATTCTGACTAGTATATGGATTCTGCCTGCCCAGGAATGGGATGCCTTTTGATTTTCCAATGTTCTCTTTGGTTTTCTCTCTCAGAGAACTGCAGTTTTTGTTGCAGAACTCTCACTTCCTTAGTCATATTAATTTGTATTTGGTTTTTCTCTTCTTTTCTTTTCGTATTTGGTTTTTCTTGATGCTATTGTAAATGGTAAGTGGTATTTCTCCCCTAATTTCTTTTTCAGTGGGTCCATTATTAGTGTACAGAAATGCTACTGATTTTTGTGTGTTGATTTTGTATCTGCTACATTACTAAATTTGCATTTTAGTCAGGTATAATGGCACATGTCTGTGATCCCAGCACTTGGGGCTGAGGCAGGAGGACTGCCATGAGTTTGAGGCCAGGCTGGATTACATAGTTGAGTTCAAGGCCAGCCTGAGCTACAGAGTGAGACCCTATCTAAGAAACTTTTTTTGGATATTAATTTCAAGAGGTTTCCATGGATTTTCACTGTGTATCCCCAGTCTGGTCATGAACTTGGAATTCTTCTGCCTTAGACTCCCAAGTGAATGCTGGGATTACAGGTATGTGCTACCATATCTGGCTTCAGCCCTGGATTCTGAAAGCATGCAGAGACTAGATGTCCATGCTCTGTGGCTTTCAGTGAACTTAAACATGTTTGGTGGTTGGTTATGTTATGCTACAGTAATGAATAATCCCCAAATATCTGTGATTTCAGATGAGATTTATTTTTAAATTATGTTACATGACCCACTGTGGGTCAGAGGGACTCAGTCCCAGGCAGACAGAATAACTACCATCTTGAATATTAGTCCTTAGGTCAAAGGGAAAGAGAACTCTGAAGGGTCTAGCAGTGAAAATGAAATGCTTGGCCCAGAAGAGATTCAAGTCACTCCTGCTGACAAGCCATTGGCTAGCACCAGTCCGCACCTACTAAAAAACACTGGGAACCACACTCCTCGTATGTCCCCAGTTAGATGGTAGAGCCTGAAATATCTGGCAAGCCATTATTATTGTTGTTTACTAAAAGCAAAGATCTGCACTCCCAGCCTCTTAACTTTGAGTCTCTCTAGTCTCTCTTCCAGCGCTTGCAGTCCAATAGCTCTCCTCAGCTGACTGGCAATAAAAAGTCCTTACAGTGCCCTCTAGTGGTAATTTGAGCTACTTCATTACTGCCTAAGTGATTAATTCTTAAACCTTTGGAGCAGAATTTCATCGTCAGGGCCAAATAATAGCATTAATGGTCCAGCTTGCCTCCCTTTGTAGACCTCATTAAAACATTCAGGGTAAGACCTTAGATGCCTCAAGACCTTCTCTGGGGCTGTGGAATTTATCTTTTTAGCAAGAGTCAAAATCTCAAGTATTTAAGGAACTTTAACATAAACCCAGTATTTTTTTATGCTGCAAACAGCTTTTATTGCATAGGAACTTTCCGTCTGTTTCCAATGACCTTTTTCTTTTTATAAAACATACAAATATTTGTAGAGATGAAGCCCAAACCATTATGTAATTCCTGAATCCTATATGTGAACTGGCCTGGAATAATGATTCTTAATTACAAGAATGCCAGAGAGGAGCTGCTGTTGAAGGAATCATAATTTCATGTTTCTAGTGTCCTGTTACGGTTTTCTAGCTGTATTCTATGGACCTGGCTACAGTGTAATTTCTGTATAATTGGTTTCCCATGTGATTTCTGTATAATTGGTTTCCCTTGTAATTCTGTGTATTTTATACATTCAAAAACATTAAAATGAGAGGGGGGTCCAAAATGTTAACAGTCTCCTAAAGAGGTACTTGGAATGTTAACTCTTAAAGACAAGTTGAATGAGTGTGAGGGAAATATTTTAAGTCTTGCCATAGGATGGTGCTATTGCTTTAAGAGTAAAGAAGAGGAAGGTTAAACGAGTTGTACATGAATACAAGTTACTTTAGAGAAGCTTGAGCAACGAGTGGTGATGTGGCCACAGAAAATTGCAATAGTTTTATATCTTAAGTGAAGGTTAAAAATTCCTAGCAGATAAAATGCAAATCCATTGACTAAGATATCATAGTCTAGTATATAAAATACAATTGATAATGAGTTTGACTGTTTTAAAGAACTATATAATAATGCAGGGTTTTGAGGACTTGTCAGCCAACTGATTCCCTAAGCATTTATTTTACACAAGATTATAGATTTTTCTTCAATACACAGATGGCCAAGTGTGTTATCATTTCTCTTGCCTATGTCAGTAGGGTTTTTTTTAAAAATCAGCTCGCCCCTGGGCTTTTCTTTGTAAACATACTTCACATGCACAGAATTCTATCCTGGTAGGATCACAATGAAAACACATGGCAAGTTCACAAGTGGAAGACCCATCTTGTCATGGTGAGCAGCCTCTAAATTGCAGATAATCCCGGCTCGTTGGTAGAGAACTTGTGTAATATACCTGAGGCCCTGAGTCTAATCACTAGTACTGGGGGAGCAAAGCAGAACAAACAATTCTGGAATAGGAACGAGTAATCAGATGATGGAAATTGTACCAAGAACAACATAATCTGTGTAATACAGAGCTGGTTATACTGTCAAATGCAACATATACTTACGGATGAAATAATTCCCTTCCAAAGAATCTGAGCGAGAAGATGGTAGCAAACAGGGGAGTAGTGGTGTAGAAGATGACCACAGGATAATCATTAAGTGATGGTGATAGGTAAAGGGGTTCTGCTTCTACAATCTCTGCATTTCTGTATGAAGTTGAAATGTTACATTAAAAATTAACATATACATAAAATAACAATGCTAAAAGGGCTAGATTTTTGGTGATCAGACTCAGGTTTGTGGGAATACACACCAAGCCCACAGAGTTCATGGAAAGGGAGGATGAAATTACCGCAGAAGAGACTGTAGGGCACAGGAAATGAATAAACGGGAGGAAAGCGAACTATGTGTCATGTTGAGCCTCAATTTTTTTTCACTGAAAGAACTACTTTGCAGCATTTTTCTATCAGCTCTAAAAGTCAGTTTTTATAAAACTTAAACTTTCCTGGACTTTTTTTTTTTTTAGGGTTGGGTAAGTTTGGGGTAACGGGATGGAAAAAATCAACGAAGAATCAAATGTTAGGAAAGACAAGAGACTCCCTTTAACATTTTTAGGTATAAGGGGCAAGGAAGAGCTCATCTTTCCTATTATCATTTTAAATTCTTCTTGTCTTTAAAAAGAGGACACTTACTAGTTTCTTTTTCATTAACTATGGTTCACTTGAAGATATTGTTTTAAGAAATTTGTTTTAAGAAATTTATTCGATGACCACTGACAAAAGAAAAATTTCCCAGAATGTTACAAATGTGTATCAGATTTTAATATTTTTGAAAGCATTAATAAAAATAATTTTCCATCTTCAGATGCTTCCATTTATGCTCTACCGACAAAAGAAAACATTTTTTGGATTGATGTTTACTAGTATTCAGAAAATCCTTCATTTTTTACTTTTCACAAAATCACATTTTAGTTAATATTTTCTGTTTTTAGTTTTACAAGCACAAGTAGGAATCACAACACTTTGCAGCAATATAACAGTATTACCCTGTTCTCTTGCATAAAAGAAATTATTAATGGTAATTAAATACATTTTTTCTGAGCCAGAGCATACCTATAGCCCAATTACTGATGCAGTCTTTATCTTACTGATAAATGGAGTTTTTTTCTTTCTTCCACACCCTGCCTGCTGCTATGATTTAACCAGAGGTTGGAGTCAGGAAGAAGGAAGACATGACTTAAATGAATCAGAATGTGACCATCTGGGGCTGGGGATCTAGCTCAGTGGCACCCACACCTGCCTAGTAAGTGCAACGTCCTGAGTTTGATTCCCGGTACAAAAAAAAAAACAAAAAAACAGAATGTGACCTTCTGGCTCCAGAGAGCCTTAGGAGACAAACTGAGAAGCAGTAAGGGGTGAGGATCAAATGGCCTGGTCTCCCCTGTCTGAGTTTTGGCCAGAGTGGGAATACCCAGGGTATTTGCCTCATTTACATTTGCAGTACCAGAGGTAGCTTATACATTTATCCGAGAACAGCCTTAGCAAAGATCTTTGTGGGAGGGCCTCGTTGCAGAAAGTATGGGTGTGAGTTTAGCTTTCTTCATCTGCTCTTGGGTCTAGGTCACAGATGGAAATTTCTTACATGTCCCTGAGAGGACTTGAAGAAGTGGGCAGTTTAAGAGCAAGGTGTGGTACTGGGAACAGAAGCAATTATAAGAAACAGGAATTTGGCTTACATAGAATGAATGGACACTAAGGGGAGAGTTATCCTAGTAAGCATACGTTCAAAGAGAAGGTCAAGGCAGGAGCAATTATGACCTATCACAGGGCCAAGAACACTAAAACAACAAAAGACATAGTAAAAGCATGAAATTTCAACAGGAATGTGAAATTTTACCTCATGCATTCCCTCAACTCATGTGACAATGTTTAAGAAATAGCACAAATGTGCTGTTTGTTTGTTTCTTGTTTTTTCTGCTCCTTCTTTCATCTTATTAAAAACGGGATGTGATCTTGGACAGTCAGAGCAGATCTACAGAGTGGAGCAAGATAATAGAGAATCCGGTCTCTGCACCATACCGCCGTCCACCAACCATAACATCCCTGTATCTCTGAGACAGACTTTGGCTTGGGAAGAAGAAATTTGCCCCCTACTTAAATCATTATTTGGTTGTTGATCTCCTGCCCCTGAACCTAATCCTAACAAATACTACATATCAGGTTGGAGTCTCTAGGATGCAGACTGAAATGGAAACTGATATACAGAACTGTATTAGGGGATACCGTTGGAATCCCAATTTGGAAGAGGAGCCAGGATTGTGCAGAAGGAGATGAGCTGCGATGTAGTCACAACAAAACCTCACCTGACCCCCACAAAGAGCTCTGACGCTGGGACACCCATTGAGAGTCCTCCCAAACAGGGGAACGATGGTCTGTGTGCTTATGTCCTCCTTCAGTACAGGCCACCTCCAGGGAAGGGAATATGACCGTAGTTGAGGCAGATGTCTATAGTCAAGGAATAAAAAGGATGACAGCTGAGATATATACAACAGTTCAGAGAACCTGTCTCCTCTTCCTGGGGGTGGATCAAGATAACACAGCAGTTTCCACTCTACTGCTCATGTCTCTCTTTTAAGATAGTGTGATTTAGTTGATGGCTTCATGATGTTATCTATCCATTGTAATGCTTTCAATCACAAGTTATAAAATACCTAACTGTCACATAAAAGGACGGCTTGCAGAAAAGTATCTTAACGTCAGCTACATTTGAGTGTCAGTGATATAGCTAGGGAATGTTTACCTTTTTTGGAAATAATAAGGCCTTAAATCAAAGACATGAATCTCCAACCATTGATCAATCAATTCACAGGGACAGAAGAAATAGTTAGGCAGAAATGTTTACCTTCTCAGAGACGAACTTGTAGTTGTAAACCACTGCAGCATACATGAGCCCTGCGAGTGGTCAGCTATCTTGATAAGGAGACGTAGTCAGGAGGGTCAGTGAGGCTGACATTCTCACCTCCTAGATCTGTAGCACTATGTTCCAGTCCTACCAAGAACATGGTTGATCTGTATCTTCTAGTTCCTGATGTGAAACATTGGTTCCTATTTTTTCTTCACCTTGATATTATTTATAATGAGTATTCGTTATTAGTGGTCACAGCATCAAAGAGTGTGGGGGAACCCCTCAGAGTGCTTCAAAGTTCAGGGGTGTCTAAGGACACCTGAGGATGTGACCCTGGTTGTTTAGGGTAATTGCACAGCAGGATACCATTACATAACCATGACTTAATACAAGTAAATGTGCACACACTGGTTACAGCACTATGTAAGAATGTAAATATGAGGTAACTACCTGTATAAGAATTACATAATAAAGATACAGGCAGCCCTTGTGCTTGTGTTCTGCTCATGCTGCCTGCTGTTGTTGCTGATGTCTTGTACATGTGCATAATTTAACCTGGGGACCTCACCTGTGCAAATCTACCTTGGGCCCCCCAAGGGGGCCAACAACTGCCATAATTGGCAGGACATTGAGGTGCGTGGTCCTGAGGTGAGGGAGAGCCCCAGGGAATGGCTGATAAGTGACCCCAGACTTGTCATGGCTCTCTGTAACCACCTCCTTGGCATCTTGGAAGGTCCCTGTGGACCAGGAAAAAGTCTGTCTGGAGCCTAGTGATGTCTTGCAAGTCTTGGAAGCAAGCAACAGACAGACAAATTCCTCCCCCTCACTGTAAAAGAGTGGGGCTGGTGGCTTGACTGTTCTTCACTTTCTTCTGCTGCCTAAGAGGCAGATGGCTGTGTCTGCAGGCCAGCTGCAACAGAGGAGGACATTGAGCAATGGCTGGCTGCTCGTGTTGCAAGGCACAGAAAGCACTGCCTCCTCCAGAAATGTCCTCAGAAACATAAATCATCATGTCAAAAAAAAAGCCCCAGTAAAATCCCCTGGCTTTGCATGGTAGGCTGGCTATTCATCAAAAAGTGGAAGTAGAGGAACATGTAGCCCAGGGAGGAGGACTGGGGGTGCTGCCTGCTTCTATCTGGCACATAACATGCATGACCTATAAAGCCATAGAGCTGTGGGAGCTAGCAAAACAATTAAAGCACAAGGTGGGTGAGACAGTGCCTGCATGGCTGCTACAGCTGTGGGATGATGAGACTGATGGAATGCAGTTAAGCCCACAGGAGATGTTCCAAATAGCCAGCAGAGCCAGCATCCACTGTAGGAGATGGGTTCTGTAGGATGTGCAGAGGGCAGACCCAGAAGCAGGTAATCAAACTGTGGTAAATTGGTTGATATCAGCAGCTTGCTTGGTTTGGGAGAATCTAGGTGACCTGTCAGAGCATGTCACTAAATGGACAACCTATTAGGCTTGATAACTGTGCTACATGAAGTGGGAATGTATAGGGCACCAGGCCAAGATCCCCAACTGCCTATATGAGGGCTATGATGAAAGGATGAAATAAGAAACAAAGACAAATTTAGTAATACCTGAAGGGGGCCTGGAAGGTCAATGCCTCAGAATAGGCAGAGACAGACACTCCAATCCAGCCACTACTGATTGGGTGTATGCAGTGATAGGAGGGACTAACAGAAGATTCAAATTCAGCAGAAGACTCTGAGGTCGATGACTCAGCAGGCAACAGATAATCCCAGGATGGCTCAAGAGGGGAGATGATCCCATGCTAAGAAAGATCTTGCCTTGCTGGGTTTTGTAAAATCTTAGTGGTTTTAGTTTAGTCTTAGTGGGTAGGAGAGGATGACCCACCCCTAAAGAGTTAATGGGGAATCTCAAAAGGGTGATGGCAATAATCCCAAGACTCCCTTTAAAATTAGTCATTGTGAATTTGTGGGCCTCAACAGGAATGCGGCAAATGATGTTCTCACCGCAGCATAACCCAGATAAGGAATTGCTAATGGCATACATGAAGGACATGATCCTGGCAAGTGGGCCAGTTGGCACGGTCGGAGCAGTGGCAGCCCTTCTAGCTCCCTTTACACATTGCCTGACACACACAGCTGTGGATGCCTTGGCCAGGCTAGGAGATGTAGAAGTAAAGCACCAAGGTAAGAGAACTGTAAAAGCTGTATCAGCAAAGGAGAAAAAGAAGGCAGCTTCTGAACAAGTGGAGCCATCCCCCCAAGGACAGGCTGTGGGGCCAGTGAAGGTTGTTTAGTGCCACATCTGGATGGACCTGCTGGCTGCCAACCTAGCCACAGTTAGACAGGCAGCATTTGGATCTAACTCTATGGATCTGGTTACACTCTAGCAGCAATACTGGCTGATGGGTCCGGGCCAGAAAGCCAAAGCCACCCCAGTGAAGTGACACTGCCTCCTTTTGCCCCAATTAGAATGCAAGCCAAAGTACCTGGACTTGGGGGACCCAGACTGGAGGTCACATGAGGAATTGGCTATTTACTGATCCAAATGTGCAATGTGTACTAGTATTGGTGGATACCGCTGCTCAGTGAACGCTAATATATAGCAACCCAGACCATCGTACAGGACCGACTGCATGTATAGAAGGGTGTGAAGGTCACTACACGACAGTCCAGAAGGCCCAGGTGACTTTTGGTATCACTTTCTTGTGCCCATGCCTGTATGATGCTTATGTTTCCCCAGTTGCTGAATGTACACTGGGGCTGGGCATACAGACTTGTGCTTGACTCAACACCAGGCAGGGAGAATGTGATTGCAAATTCAGGTGGTAAAAACCATAGTTTGAGTCCATTGACACCACACACTGCTGACGCTCCCACAGGCCACTTAGATTACATACATGAAGCAGTGCCAGCTGTCTGGAGGTCACAAGGCAGTGGGATAGATTGCCTTGAAATTTGAAAAGCAGGGGTGATATTCCCTTAAGAACCCTTTAGTATAGCCTGTGCTGAAGTCAGGAAGGTCATAGTGAATGACTATACAGTCCCACCCTCACACTGGTAGTCAGGACCAATTTTCCTTTACCTGGAAAGGCAGATGATGGACCTTTCAGATGTTGCTACAAGGCTATTTGTATAGCCCTACTTTGTGTGGTGGCCTGGGGGCCAAGGACCTGGCCACCTGGGCCAAGTCACACTCCATGTCACTGTTCCATTTGTATTGATAGTATGTCAACCTCTGATTGCCTTGCTGATTTGAAAGCCACCATGCATAGTTTGAGGGAAGATTTTCTGACATGGAGGTGGGCCATGGATAAAGACAAGGTCCAGGGAACTGGCTTGTCTGTCAAATCCTTGGGTGTTACATGGTTGGCTAAGACCGGACCCATTTTGTTGCTAGGTAGTTCGGTTGGGAAGCTGACCCCTATATTATAGGATGTTTATCAGCGTCTTTGGCTTCTACCTAGTAACTTTTAGTATCATTTCTTATTTTTTATTTTTTATTTATTTTTAATTTTTTAAAATTTACTTTAAAAATAAAAGAAGGAAAACATATTAACAAACAGACATCCATTTACAAAATAGCATAAGAATAATACAAGCAATATAGAGTGACAGACAGTGTTAGGAAATTATTGGTGGTTGTTGTATTATGTATTGATATCTTCAAAATGGTTTCTCAGGAAAACAAATGGAGACATGCAAGATTGATCAAATAATTAATCATTAACTGTTCCTTTCAGTAAAATGGTAGAAGTCAGTAGTACAACTATGTTAGCTATCCTGTATATACACACATACATAATCTCCCTTTATTTCCTTTCTCTTTTCACTCACCCCAGTTGCTCTTTACTTTTGAGCATGTTCCTTTCATTTCACAATGTCTTTCATACCTCCTAATTTTTATTCACTCTTTCAGATTTTTACCCTAGTGAGACAATATATTGCTTACACATGGAAATCTTGTTTATTTCATTTCCAAGGATGTTCTCTAGTTGTGACCACTTACCTGTAAAAGCCTCGAGTTTCTCTTTATAGCTGAATAATATTCCATTATATAAAAGTACCACAATTTTTTTATTCATTCCTCAGTGGAGGGGCTGGGGATATAGCTCAGTGGAATAAGCACTTGCCTAGCAAGCGCAGGGTCCTGAGTTCGATCCCCAGTACCGAAAAAAAAAAAAAAAAAAGAAACTCATTCCTCAGTGGATGGACATCTGAGTTGCTTCCACAGTTTAGTGTCATTTCTTATCATCCACAGTTGTAAGAACTGAAATTTGCCTTTAGACATAGCCAGTGTCCTTACATTGTAGCAGAAAATGCACCCAGTCAGTATACTCAGTTTCTGTAGTTGCCGAGGTAACAGTTCCTGTTACAGTTCCTGTTACATCTGTTTCTTAAAAATGGCTGGTCACTGTGATGCATAGCTGGTCATTACAATGCATATTGTAAGAACAAATCCAAGAGAGCCAAGTAGTCTGCCTCTGTATTTCCCCTTTTAACGCCATAAAAATCTTCCTCTGTAAGCCTTTGAGGATGATATTTTGGGAATGATCCTGATCAGTGCCCATTGATGGAAAATAAATTTTCCTCCAGATCCTGGGTGATGTTTTCAACGTTTCTGTTTGCCATTGCATCATGAGAGACAGAATCACCTCTAATTGAAAACTACCACTGTAAAGCTGGTTAGTTTTCACAGTGCCTTTGGCTTAATACATCTTTCTTGGTCACGAAGAATCTTGAAATACACATGTATTGAAATTGTTCTCTTGTGCCTGTTCTATCACCATGAGAAGAATATTTACAGAGTTACTACTTTTCTTTCAGCCTGGGCCCTAAAATGAGACACATGAATCATGACCACCTCAGCTGATCCAAAGAGGTGTGAATAAGAGCTGCCTTGGCTATTCTAGGCTGAAACTACAATTGCTTTATCAAACCTTAGACATTTGCAAAATAGATGATGTTATGCAAAACTGGGTTTGTTTTGTTTTGTCTTGTTTTATTTTGTTTGTGGAGACATCATCTTGCTATATAGTCCAGGCTGAACTTGAACTCATGATCTTCCTGTTTTGGCCTCCTGAGTATTAGAATTGCAAGTGTGTGATACCACTGAGGTTCTGTGGTTTATTATGCAGCAAAGGCTGGTACAAACCCCTTAATCAAAGTAGTTTATCTAACTCTTAACTGTATTGAGTTTGGTTCTCCAGTTGCTTACTATGTCTTGAGACTTATACCCTACTTCTTTCTTCTGAATGTAGCTAATCCTCTGTGTCAGGGATGCTTCTGCTTCATATCAGTCTAACTCAGCTTTTCTAGGAGCTACTCACAGCCACTTGCCCATCTACTTAAGGAGAATTTACGTGAACTTGCTTTTTACTGTTAAGTTTTATTGAACTTTGTCAGATTTTTGAATTACAAATATTTTCTCCCAGTCTGCTACTTTTTCTGCTTATTAAATAGCACCTTTTATAAACAAAAAACATAAATGTGGTTGAACCTAACCTATTTTTTATGGTAAGTGCCTTTTTTGTTCTAAGAACTCTTTGCTTAGATTGCTACAAGATTCTCCTGCATTTTCTTTATGGTTTGAGCTTTAATGTTTAGCTTTTATAGTTTAGCTTCATAGTTTTAGCTGTTATGTTAGAATTATAGTCTCTATAGAACAAACTATTATAACTCATGTGAATTGAGGTCAATATTAGTTTTCATCTATGTAAATACTCATGTTTAATAAGTTTTAATGAAGCATTTCATGTAATTGTAAAA
The DNA here is from genome assembly GCA_004027595.1 of Dinomys branickii. Lineage (NCBI taxonomy): Eukaryota > Metazoa > Chordata > Mammalia > Rodentia > Dinomyidae > Dinomys > Dinomys branickii. Next base: position 70,756 of record PVLD010001613.1, on the reverse strand, counting down.
AGCAGGACAGAGATAGATATAGATATAGATATAGATATAGATATAGATATAGATATAGATATAATCAGGCTCAGAACCATTTTTAAAAGCATAGAGATAAAATTGGAAATAATTAGAGACTAATTAGGAGACCTTATCAGTGGTATGACTTTAGATGATTTTTTTCTTCTTCAAGTCAAAGTACTGAGGGATTTACTGCTTAGCAACTAGTCAGGTTGCTGGGTGCTTTGATTTAATTCCAGGGGCTGTGCAAATTCCGAGGACCTCTGAGGTGTTCCCTATTGTAACTGGAGTTAAGATAAAGGTGGGCCACAGCCCTCTATTCTGCCTATCATATTTCTGGGAAGTTCATCTTATGTTCAGTCACGGCTGGAACATTCATTCTCCAAAAGATATTTGAACTGAAATTTCAGTTGATGAAAGGGAATGGTATTGTAATTTGGTACTCCCGGCTTGTTTATTCTGAATTTCTGAAGCCTGGAGCCATGAAATACATGAGGAAAACTTTGTTTTCACAGAAGGGTATCAGATTGCATACTTTCTGTGTTTAGTCTGGAGCATGGACAGAGGAAATACCAGAGAATTCTGTAACTAAGAATATTTGCACCCTGACTTTTCATAGTGGGATATATTATACTACCCCATTGCTCTGCCTGTGCATTATTCCTTTTCCAGTTAGACTTCCTTGTTTACCCTTAACTAACTAACCCTTATCTTAGTGGGTTGTCTCTACTCCCCACTTACTCCACCTAAATCTTTGCTCCTTCTCTTCTTAGACTACATAGTTAGGTACTTGTGGTAGATTTGTTCCATTACCATGACTTCCTATCCTCCAACTGGTTCCTCCTAGACAGTTCTAGCTTCCAGAAAATGTGCTCCATGGCCATGTAGTATTGGCACCTGTCATATTGTAGCCAGGAAATAAGTGTGGTTGGAGATGAGATGGGAGGGCTGGGGATATAGCTCAGTGGAATAAGCGCCTGCCTAGCAAGCGCAGGGTCCTGAGTTCGATTCCCCAGTACAGCCAAAAAAAAGAGATGAAATGGGAAGGAGAATTTGTTTAAATAAAAACAACCCACAAGTAAACAGACAAGACAAAAGAAAAATCAAAAGAATTGCAATTCTGTAGAAAATGTAATGAACCAGAACAGTCTGGTTTCAGAAAAGGTCGTGTTTCAAAGACTTTAATCTGGGACAATGAGAACAAAGCATAGCTTTAATGATATCCGGCAGGAAAGGTAGTAGATCACATAAAAGTGAGTCATATGGTAAACTGGGTCCAAGAAAGCAAGCAGCAACTGTTTCAAACAAGACTCATGCACGTACACATACAGGCATTGAATACTGAAGTGAATTGACAAAGCAAAAAACTGGGAGGGATAGGGAAATAAATTGTCAACTAGACAGCATTCACTGGCACATCAATAAAACCATTCACATTGCTCTCAGCTTTGTGAATTTATAGTCATAAAATAGCTCAAAGACAGTCAAAGCACAAGGCTTCTAGGATCAGGTAATCTGGAAGAAAAGGCACTAACATACCCACAAATTACAATCTTTCATAATTTTCCCTATATGACTCACCTTTATATGATATCCTACTTTTCCTCAATCTAACCAGTCCCAATTCCTCTCCTCCCTTTTTTACTAAGACTCATATTATTTGTGTTTCTGTGTTTGTTACTCCTTCCTAGTGTTAACACGGTCGTCTTCACAGCCAGGTTTACACCCCCTCAAGGTGAAGATGAACTAAAGTTTACCCCTCTAAAAATAAAGGTTACCTCTCTCCCTTCATTGCTCAGACATTTTTCTTTTTTCCTACTTATTTTATTTTATTAAGTTTATTGGCACATTTTAGGTATACATAATGTTCTCATTCATCATGGGAATTTGTACCTGTACATCATGTATCTTGATTCTTCGTTTATTTCCCATAACTCTCCCTTCCCTGCAACCTCTCTTCCCCATTTACAAAGCTTCATTTCAATTTTGTCATATTTTCTCATTTTTTCCCTTTCTCTCCTCCTGCCCTCTCCCTAGTTCTCCTTTCCATTTGAATAATTTCTTCCTGTTTCACAGTATCTATTATACATTTTGGTTCTTATTTACACTTCCAGTTTCTCAGACCAGAGAGACAATGTGATATTTACATGTTTATCCAATTTAGTTAACTTAAAAATATGGTCTCAAGATCCATTCATTTAGCTATAAATGTCTCAAGTTTATCCTTTTTTTAAATGACTGAGTGAGTAGTACTCCATTGTGCTACTGTATTGTATAAAAAAACCCGTATCTGTTTACCCATTCATCTGTTGGTTGGCATTTTGGTCGTTTTCAAGATTTAGCTATTACAACTGTGCTTCTATAAACATGGGTGTATATATATTGCTGTGGTATGATGCTCTTAATTCTTCTGGAAAGATACCAAGAATGGGAATAGTTTGGTGCACTGGGACCTCTAGTACTAATTTTTTAGGAATCTCCACGCTGATTTCCACAGTGGTTACACCAGTATACCTTCCCACCAACAGTAGAGAAGGGTTCATTTTTCCCCATGCACCTCCAGCCCTTGTTATTGGTTGATTTCTTGATAATAGCCATCCTTTCTGGGGTGAGATAGAGTCCCAGTGTTGTTTTCATTTGTATTTCTCAAATGACCAGTGATGTTGAACATTTTTTCATATATTTATCTGCTATTTTTACTTCTTCATCTGAGACTATACCAGCGCACAGTTACCTCAGGAGTTGTTATTGAAAAAAAAAACAATTATGGGCCCAAACAAACTTTGGTAATAGTATTGAGTTATACAAAAATGATAAGGTTTCATTAGACTTTCAAAGCCTGTAAAATGCTATTCACCATGAATATCTAAGTGGGAATATGATTTCTAAGCTATCTTTCAAGTACCATATAATGCTGAACAGGAAATTATAAATTCTCTATTCAAGTTTCAGCCTCTGTAAGGAACACCAGAGAAGACCAATTTGACAGTTTAGTTTCTGGAATTCATATACAGGTAGTATAGTAATCCAAAGCAAAGCCTTCATATTAGAAAATTTTCATTAGAATGAAAGATAAGAAAATGAGATGTATGGATAGGGGTCCTTAGCAGCCCACAGAAATATTAGCCATTGCATTAACATAGCTTCAAATATCTGAGCCTGTAGGCTCTGGCATAATGTAGAATTTCAAACCTATTCATAGTATCCGAAGTAAAACATCCAGTGGATATTTTTCAGTTCTACTTTTCTTGCTTCTTTGTGGTACTTGATACCTGTCTCTGTCTTGAGGTTTTTTCCGTGACCTCACCCCTGCATTCTACTAGTAACTAAGTTGCCCAATGAATATTTCTACAAAGGTCTCATATAGACTACAGACTCCATATGTACAAAACTAACTTATTACCCCAAATTCCTGCATTCTTGATATCCTAAACCAGAAGAGTCCCCTGTCTCCTTCAATTTAATGAAACGATAACACTCCCTTACTGGAAGAATCAGAACGTTTAGACTCCTATTGCCTTAGCCCCCTCTGTAGGTAGTACGTGAGGGTGATATAAATGTGAGGATTAAGGCTGTTCTTTGAGGGCTAAAATACAAATTAACCAATTAAAAGCCAGCAAATGGTTAATGAAAAGCTGCTATGATTGGGCAATCTTTTAGATATGGAGGATATACTGGTAAGTAAAACAGTCTTGACATTTGTTGTTGGGAGCTGCTGAAGCTGGAAAATAATCACACATGCAGGATGAAGCCAGCCTGAGAACATGGGAGCTCCTCGGAGTAAACAAGCCCTTGTAACTTGTTAACTGATTGCTGGGCATCAAGGCAGAAATTAACCGACCTCTCAGAGGGTATAAATGCTGTACTGTTTTGGGGCAGTCCTGCTGCTCAGCACAACTCCACCTGACCCTGGCTATCTCTTGTGTTTATTTTTTAAATTTTCTCACCATTTTGTCTCCGGGACCACTGAGAGACCACGAAGTCCTAAAACTGGTGCCCAACGTGTGGCCCCCAGTAAGGACAGTGGTTGGTGCGGGGACACTTGCACAACAGGGTGGGGGAAGTGGATTGGTAGGTCAATAGTTAGCACTGGAGTGTTATATTGACAATTATCAGGTGTAAAGAGCAGGGCATGGAGGTCTACTGACCTTACGCTATAGTTACAAAGAATAGGCTTACAAGAAGACAAAAAAGAGAAAGGTGTGTTAACTTGCTAGTAGTTAAAAATGAAACAAACAGTTTCGAAACTACAGATGTTCGTAAATATATGTACAAATATTTGCTGTTTTCATAGTTTCTGTCTTTTCTTTTCTGGATTGTGGATAGATGGGGTTTTTAAATCACAGAGGATTCAGCTGGGAACTGTACTTTAAAGTTAAGTTCTGAGCCCAAGTGGGACAAGGGTAGCAGCACTGCTGGCGGGGGGGCGCAAAGTGGGTTCAGGAAGAGCCCCCAGCTCTGGTTCCAGGCAGACACAGCTGGGATTTCCCAGCTGCTGTGTGTCCGCACAGCCCATTCAGCTGCAGCCACTGGCGTGTGCGGGGCAGTTCGCTTGCTGGCAGTCATCTGGGGAGGGGAAAAAATGTGGTGGAGAGCCCATTCCTGACAGTAAGACAATGAAGCCACTGCTGGGAGCTCAGCCTTCCCCGAGGCGATGGAGTGGAGGGAGGCTTGGACCTCAGTCCCTCCTCCAGATTCGTATTAACTCCTGAAATGGGACCCCGAGTTATTCCTACTAGAGTTTATGGACCATTGCCGCAGGGTACAGTGGGACTCCTGCTAGGCCACAGCAGTCTTATTTTGAAAGGTCTTTAGATTTTGCCTGATGTTATCATTGCTGATTATACAGAGGAGATCAAGATTATGATTCAATCCACTCAAAATATTGTTCAAATCACCCCAGACTCTTACGTTGCTCAATTAGTCATTCTTCCCTTGGCAAAAATTTATAAATAAGGAAAGGGGACTCACGGGCTTTGGGTGTTCTGGCACCTGTTGGGTTCAAAGATGAAATTGATTACTTAAAGGAAAAACATTTTTAAGGGCTCCTAGACATGAGTATAGATGGCCTCTAGGTGTGGCAGCTACAAGTCCATAGAGTGTCATTGGTATTTCCTGGCCTAGTGGAGGTGCTGAATTGCTGACCTGGAGGGATGTGAAAAGGCCATTCTCTTGGGAATAGTTTTTACAAATAGATATCAAAGTTTAAAATATAATCTAAAAGCAGTGCCATTTAAACTGTCGCTTAATTTTGACATCCCATTTAAACAATGGCAGGCCTAATGTCGGCCTCCATTGAGTACAAGCTATAACTTTTTCATATTTGGGTCACCTAGTCCAACAGACAATTTACCCAAACTGTTTAGATCAATCTGAAATGATTTTCAGACTATTAGGTATCGCTTCTCGGCCTTTTGGCTAAGACCAAGTGCAGACTATTTGGTAATATTAATTGGCTCCATCTGGATTTTAGATTAATTTCTCTGGTGTTATTGTCATTATTCTTCAGACCTTATTTCAGTTTGCTTCTGTTTTCACAGATGGTCATCTTAGGTTAAGGGAGGTTACATGGTGGCCTCCTCTTCCAAAATATTGGATACCGTTTTCTCACTTTATGATCAAGATTCAAATTACAAAAACAAAAGGGGGAGTCAATCCCTCCCACTTCACTTGTCAATATATACTAATTAAATTTTTAAAATTTTACAAAAGATGGAAGGTACAGCAGAAGAAAGACAATTCCATCAGGTGGAAAAAGAAAGGGTTAGGAAGGGTCCTCTGGAGAGATCCCCATAGTGGACAATGGAAGGGATCCAGCCCACTACTGACCTGGGGTAGAGTGTGTGCGTGTGTGTTTCCAGAGAACGCTGAGCAACCTATTTGGGTACCAGAGCATGCTGTCCGGCTATATCAAGAACTCAGATCTGGAGAAGTTGGTTCCACCTTTCAGGAAGCTGATGTACAGTCCTGTGACAGTGATGCCTCAGAGACTGCTTCACAGCTGATAGACAACAATGAGGCTAAATTCAACCTAAGGCCTATTGAAGAAACTGACAAAATGGAAATCTAAGATCTAAATAGGTAATGTAGTATATAGGGACACTGAGCTGAAAGTTACCAATATTAAGAGGATAAAATACAAAATATACATATTCATTTATAGATAAAAGATTCTATTCCTTCCAAAGATTTTCTAAGAGATCTCTGCTAACTGACAACAAAATCTGACTAGTCTCTTTAAATTATAAATTTCTAAAATTACAATGGAGTTACTGTATTCAATTTGGTCAAAAATATATCTGAGGGCACTCTGATTTTGTGAAGATGTTTGTTTTGTGTACTTGTTTGCGTGTTTGTCTATCATTCTGTGAACAGCTGTTCCCCTTTATTTTGAGCTCAACAATTTTTCTTCTTTTATCATTTGTTCATAATACATTTGGGTTATAGATTTAAAAGCATGCTTTTACCTAAGTTACCAGCTAGTTTAAATGATATCAAAATTAAGATATTTAACAGTCCTTAGGAGGAGAAATTATTCGGTAGGACTCCAGTTGGTGAATAGAGGAGTGGCCAACCTTTATTCATTAATAAGGAACCACCAGTGATCTCCATAGTGTCTTGGGAGACACCCCAATAATTAGGGCATTTGGTCAAAAGAAAGTTTTTCAGTAAAAATTACAATAAGGTTTTCTCATAAAAGATGCTCTTGGTATAAAACTAAATTTTAACAAAGGTTTTCACATGTGTATGGTAATTCACTAGTGTTACTCTCAGGGTGTATGCAATATATTCATGATTCTGAATCTATAGGTCTTCCAAACTGTAAAACAAAGGTTGTTTATTGTGATAAGACTTTCCTTCAGATTCAGACCTCTGCCTCTAACAAAAACTTAGATAAAAGCTTCTTATGTATTAGATAGAGATAATTGGTTAAAATGGTCATATCATGTCAACATAAAAACTTAAGTATGTTACAAAATGTCATGATTTTCATGTAGCCATGTCATGTACGGTTTTTGATTTCTAAATTGCTTTGTAAAAATATGTAACTGTTGTCTGTTAATGTCCTGCGAGTATTTAAACATTAGGATGTCCATGGTTGTTAGAAAATGATGGTTTCATTTTTATGTTTTAAGGTGTTTGTTATTCAAACCAGATTGTAATATTAAGCTTATTGCCTCCGTTACAATGTTATGTCATTAATCTTTTCTGCTGGATGTTTAACAACTGAGATTTGGAGACCAAAAATTAGAGAGATAAATTGGGCTAAGAGGACAGCCAATATTTTGGCCATGCCTTCCAAGGTAAGGAAGACTCAGGACAGAAGAGAACCTCTGCTATAACTCTGTTGAGTCCTTGATTTTCTGATCAAGGAGATTATGGGACCACAAAGAAAAGTGATTCTCTGATACATAGTGTGCCTAAGGAGAGTCACAGGAGAGAAGAAAAAAAACTCTCAAGCTTCTGCAGAAAGCACCTTGGTCAAGCAATGGCCATGACTCATCCAGATGGCTGACACTGACAGATCAAGAGATGCTGTACTTTGTTCCAAGATGATTCCTAAGGAGACTTAACTGGCCTTGATAGATAGCAAAAGGTTAAATTTTTATTTATACAGGTCTCACTTTAACTTGGTCTTGAACATCCAGCAGAAAAGTGTAACCACCGATGTAAAGAAGCAACGCCACAGTAACCAGTCAGCTGTAAAAGGTTCAAGTCACCAACAACTTCTGACAGTTGCCAGCTATACTGATTACTGACCACTGTTACGGACTTTGGACCATATTCTTCAAGCATAGCTTTTTCAGCTTCAACTGAATGCCCATCACTTCTGCAACTAAATAGAAAAGGGACAGACGTTGGGAGCCGCTGAAGCTGGAAAATAATTACATGTGCAGGATGAAGCCAGCCTGAAAACAACAGAGCTCCTCTGAGTAAAAAAGCCCCTCAGAGTAAACAAGTCCTTGTAACTTTTTAACTGTTGCTAGACAGCAAGGCAGAAATTAACCAACCTCTCAGAGGGTATAAAGTAAATGCTCTGTTGTTTTTGGGCAGTCTTTCTGCTCAACGGGCAAGAGGTAGCTCCACCTGACCCTGGATATCGCTTGTCTTTATTTTCTAAATCCTCTCGCCGTTTTCTCCTGGGGACCACTGAGAGACCACGGAGTCCCACAGTTTGTTACAGATTGTAACTAGATGTCCCCCCAAAGCCTCATGCGGGGTCACAGGTATGGCTTTTCAGAGGTGGCGGGATCTAAAATGTGTGACACTGGGATCGAGGAGGTGATGCTGGAATGGATTCACAGTGTTAACGCTAGGGTTAAGAGTGTGAGTGCCACCTTCACTAAGGGCAGGTGGCCTGGATAAAATATAAGAGACAGAAAGAGGGTCACTTGCTGCTTGATGCCTCCTGCCTGCCCCACTTTGCCATAGACTGTTTCTTCTCTACGATGCCCCTCTGCCGTGTCACTCTGCCTTGGAACCAGCCAACTAAGAACTGAAACCTCGACAAACCGTGAGCTAAATAAACCTTTCCTCTTTTTAACTGTGAGTGTCAGGTATTTTGTCTCAGCATGAGAAAAGCAACTAAGACAGCATTCATGGAACTGAAAGTTTTGTGGAAATGCAGACATTAAATGGATATTTAATAACAAACTCAGATTGCAGGTGGCTGGGAATGTATAAGCAGTGGCACACAACCTGACCTAAACACCAAAGACGGCCTCACGAAAGACGGTGTAGTTCAGATGGAATGCTAAAAACAAAGGCTGGAGGAAGTGCATCTAGTTTCAATCTTCAGCATCTAGATCATCATTGTGAAGGGCTAGAAACAAGAAAATGGCATTTTTATTATATTTTACTTTATTAAATTTGTTGGTGCATTTTAGGTATACATAATGATCACATTCACCACAGGGAATTTGTACCTGTACATGACATAAAATTGATTTTTTTCCCATTCCCTTTCCCATTGCCCTACCATCCCTTCAATTCTTCCTCTCCTTATTTACAGAAGCATTGTTTGCATTTTCTCCTTCTCTCATCATTTGTTCTTTTTCCTTCATTCCTTTCCCCCTTCCCCATTCCCTACTTTCCCTTCCTATATGAGAATTTTCTTCCTATCTCATAATATCTATTATATATTTTGGTCTTCATTTATGCTTTTGATTTCTCACACTAGAGAAACAATGACATATTTACACAGGTGTGTCCAGAGTATGTCTTCAAGGTGCATCCACTTAGCTCAAAATATCTGAAGCTTATCCTTCTTTATGGCAGAATAGTACTCCTTGTATAAAAAATATTCTTTAGCCATTGATCAGTTCATAGGCATTTCAGCTGTTTCCAAGATTTGACTATCACAAACTTTGCTGCTATAAACATGGGAGTGCATATATTGCTGTGCTATGATAGTTTTAATTTGGGGGATGATACCAAGATGGGCAATAGCTGGGTAAATGTAACCTCTAGGTCTAGTTTTTTGAGAAATCTGACTGTTAATTGCCACAGTGGTTGTACCAATCTATACTCCCACCAACAAGGAAGGGCTCCTTTTTGGCCACAGCCCTAGCAGCATCTGTTATTGATTGATTTCTTGATAATAGCCATTCTTTCCAGGATGAGATGGAATCTCAGTGGTGTTTTAGTTTTCATTTCTTTAATGATCAATGATGTTGAACATTTTTTATAAGTTTATTTACCATTTATATTTCTTCTTCTGAGAAGTCTCTATTCATTTCAGTTACCCATTTCTAGTCTGGGTTTTTAAGTTGGAGAAGGTGTGTTTTTTTAAGTTCTTTATATATTCTAAACAGTAGTCGCTTGTCTGAGAAACAGATAAAAATGTTTTTCCACACTGTGGGTTACCTCTTCACATTGTGGTGGTTTCTCTTGCTATGCAAAAGGTTTTTAATAAGATGAGACCCCAGTTGTTGATTCTTTGTGATGGTTCCTGTGAATTAGTTTTTTGTTCATAAAGTCTATGCCTACACCAATGTCTTCAAGAGTTTTACCTATTCTATCCTCCACCAAATTTAGTGTTTCTGTTTTAATATTTAGATCTTTTACCTATTTTGAGTTTAGTTTAGTGTCTGGTGAAAGATATGGGTCTAGTTTCAATCTTCAGCATCTAGAAAGAAGCTATCTTTCCTCACCTTCACTTCACCTTCAGTGATGGTGTTTGGCACTTCTGCCAAAGATAAGGTGGCTGAGGATGTGTACAGTTGTTTCTGCATCTTCCGTTTTATTCCATGGATCCTTGGGTCTGTTTTTTTGCCAGTACCATGCTGTTTTAATTATAGTAGCTTTGTAGTATTCTTTTAAGTGAGAGACTGTGATTCCTCCTGGTCTGCTTTTATTGCCCAGAATTCCATTCGCTATTCTAGATCTCTTTTGGTTACAAATGTATTGTTTAGTATTGTTTTCTCTAATTCAGTGAGATATGCTGTTTGAATTTTCATCAGGATTGCATTAAATCTGTATAGCAATTTGGAAGTATTGCCATTTTCACTATATTGGTTCTTCCTATCCAAGAATAAGAGACATCTTTCCATTTTCTGATATCCTGTTCAATCTCCTTTTTCAGAGATTTCACTGTAGTTTTCAGTGTAGAGGTCTTTTACTTCCTTAATTAGATTCATTTCTGGTACTTCATTTTTTTGGATGCTACGGTGAAAGATTTTTCTCCCTAATTTCTCTCTCATGAGTTTGTTATTCATGTACAGCAAAGCTCTTGATTTTTGAGTATTAACTTTGTATCCTGCTATACTACTGAATTTGGGCACTAAACCTGGACATCTTTTGCTTCAGCTTTTGGGGTCTTCTGTGTAGAGTATCATGTCATCTGCAAATAATGATAATTTAACCTTTTCCTTTTCTATACATATTGCTTTTATTTCTCTCTCTTGTCAATTGTTCTGGCTATTGTTCCCAGAACTATAAAGAATAAGAGTGATGACACTGGACATCTTTGTTTTGTTCCTGATTTTGGAAAGAAAGCTTTCAGTTTTTGTCCATTCAATATGATGTCGGCTGTTGGTTTGTTATAGGTGGCTTTTATCAGATTGAGATAAAGGTCATCTGTTCTCGTTTTTTGTAGTGTTTTTATCAGGAATGGGCACTGGACTTTTTCAAATGCTTTTTCTGCATCTTTTGAGATGATCATATGATTTTTGTCATTGGCCATGTTAATATAGTGTATTAGATTTACTGATTTCTGTATGTTGAACCATCCCTGCATCCCTGTGATGAACTCTAGTTGGCCATAGTGGATAATCTGGATTATATGCTGCATTCTGTTTTCCAGTATCTTATTGAGGATTTTTGCATCTGTGTCCATTAGGGAGATAAGCTTGCAGTTCTCTTTTTTGGTTGGGTCTCTGTCTGGTTTTGGTATCAGAGTAATGCTTGCTTCCAGGAATGAATTTGGAAGTATTGCTTCCCTTTCAGTTTCATCAAAGGTTTTGAGAAGTAGCATTATTAGGTCTTCTCTAAATTTCTTGTAGAATTTATCAGCCCATCAGGGCCTGGGATTTTCTTTATTGGTACTTTAAAACCACATCTTCAATTTCATTGACTGATGTTGGCTTATTTAGAATTTTTATATTTTCTTGGTTCAGCTTTGGTATCTAGGAACCTGTCCATTTCTTCTGCACAGAAAATGGCATTTTTGAAAATGTAACTTTTTTTTTACTTATCATAGGTAGTGTTAGCCAAGGTTCTTCAGAGAAACAGAACCCAATTTGAGTATATATTCATCTATATTTATACACAAACATACATCCATATATTCATACATGCATATATGTATCTATTTTCATGTAAAGAGATTATTACAAAACATTGGTTTTATTTGATTTTTCATGTCTGAAAAATCAAATAAGCAGTGACACAAGCATAATGGGACTTTAACACACACTGTCAAAAAGAGATAGATCAACTAGACAAAAAATCAGCAAAGAAATAACAGAACTAAATCAAACTTTTAAACAAATGGACTTAGTAGATCTTTACAACATGTTTCACCCAACAACATCAGAACACACATTCTTCTCAGGTGCACACAGGACATTCTTTAAAATAGACTATATACTAGCCCATAGAAAATGCATAAGTAAATGTGATGGATTTGAAATTATCCATACATATTATCAGACCATAGCACAATGAAATTGGAAATTATTGACAAAAGAAAGGCAAAAACTCCATAAACACATGGAAATTAAATAATACTCTCTTGAAGAACCAATGGGTCACAGATGAAATTCAAGAAGAAATTAAACAATATTTACAATCAAATGAAAATGCAGATACAATTTACCAGAACCTGTGAGATGCAATGAAAGCAGTCCTCAGAGGAAAATTTATGGTGGTGAATTCCCACATCAGGAAAATAAAATGAGCGCAAATAAACAACTTTATGCTGCACCCCAATCTTCTAGAAAAAGAAGAGCAAGTCAAACTGAAAGCCAAAGAAGGCAGGAAATTATAAGGATCGGAACAGAAATTAATGTAATGGACACCAAGAAGCAATACAAAGAATTAATGAATCAAAGATTGGTTCTTTGAAAGAGTAAATAAAATTGATAAACACCTAACCAAACTTATCGAAAAAGGAAAGAAAAACTCAAATTCATGCAATAAGGAATGAAAAGAACAAAATGATTATAGATCCAGTAGAGATTCAGATATCAGTGCCTGCTCTGAAAATCTTTACTCTCATAGGATGGAAAACAGAAGAAATGGACAGGTTCCTAGATACATATGAATTACCAAAGCTAAATGAAAACGATATAGAAATCCTGAAAAACTCAATATCAGCCAATGAAATTGAAAATGTAATAAAAAATTTCCCAACAAAGAAAAGCCCACATCGTGATGGATTCACAGCTAAATTCTAAAAGACGTTTAGAGAAGATTTAATGCCAATACTTCTCAAACTCTTTAATGAAATTGAAAGGGAAGAAATTCTCCCGAACTCACTCCTGGAGGCAAGCATTACCCTGACACCAAAACCAGAGAAAGACGCAACCAAAAAAGAGAACTACAGGCCAGTCTCCCTAATGAGTATAGATACAAAAATTCTCTATAAAATATTAGCAAACAGAATTCAGCAAATCATCAAGAAAATTATACAGCATGATCAAGTGGGATTCATCCCAGGAATTCAGGGATGTTTCAATATATGTGAATCAACTAATATAATACACTTATCAATAGAGCCAAGGACAAAAATCACATGATCATCTCAATAGATGCAGGAAAGCTTTTGATAAAGCTCAACACTCATTCATGATGAAAAAACAAAACCCTACAGAACATAGGAATATATGGTCATTACCTCACTCTGATAAAAGCCATCTATGACAAACCAACAACCAGCATCATATTAAATGGACAAAAACTGAAAGCTTTCTCTGTAAAATCAGAAACAAGACAAGAATGTCCATTGTCATCACTCCTATTCAATATAGTTCTGGAAATATTAGCCACAGCAATTAGACAAGAGACAGAAATAAAAGGAATAAGGATAGGAAAGGAAGAAGTGAAATTATCATTATTCACAGATGACATGATACTCTACAAAAAAGACCCCAAAAACTCCACCAAAAGACTCCTAGAGTTAATAGCCAAATTCAGTAGCATACCTGGATATACTTCTGCACACCTCCTGGCCCACAGGGCAAAACATGTACATGTCTCAGATCCCTGAACCGCTGTTATTAGATTCTGGTTCCTGACAAGTTCTCCAATACAACCCTCTCTATACACAGTGAAAAGTTGCCATGTAATTTATCATCAGTAATTTTTCAGACTGTTTCTTTATTTGTTTGTTGTCCATCAGTCTCACTGTTTATCTCTTTGTTGATCTAATCAATGTAGTTTTACAGAGAATTTTCTGTTTTGTGCAGACCAATCACCAGTCTGATTTGGTATACATAATTCTCTTCATGTTATATTCTGAAATATACCTTATGGCCCCATTGTAGCTCCCTTACAGCCTGCTACTTATTATAATTTAAATCTATTTCAGAAATCATCTCTTTGGGATGAGTTTTGCATTTCTAGGGATCCTCTACAATGCAAGTATTCCTCAGGATTATTAATATTATTGTATTGCTGGAGGTTCAGTGTCTTAAGTTACTTTTCTCATTGCTGAGACAAAACACTCAACAGCCACAAAGTAAGAGAACAAAGGGGCTTTTTTTAAGCTCACAGTTTGCAGAGGCTTCAGTCCATAATTGGCTGGCTCCAAGGCACAGTGGCGTGATAGACAGGCATCACAGAGGAGAAACCGTTCATGGTAGGCAAACAGAGGTTGACCACAGCTCTTTCTATCCCATGTATCTTATCCAGGACACTTTTGGCAGGTAGCACACACATGCTTAATCCTAGTGTCTTTGATCCTAGCATTGCACAATGAGTTGATCCCAGCATCACACACTCTAGATTCAGCCACCTCTGAAAACTCCCACCTATGACCACATGAGGCTTTGGGGCACAGCTAGACACAAATCACAATAGTTACCCTGTTCATTCACCTGTTAGAACTGTGACAAAAAGGCACACAGCCTTATAAGTGCTCATAACCTGACCCTGAGCTCTTTTCCTTCTGTATCCATCCTTAGGACCTTCTTGGTGACTTCTGTACATTATATTCTTAATGAGCACGTGCTACCTGCTTAGGCAATTCTGAACTGAAGCAGAAGACTGGGCATGAGGTTGGAGGCAGTGTTTGAGGATGGGACCTTCAAAGCCAGGGGAAGCCTGAGAATACTGGCTGCCTAAAAAGGAGAAGAGGGAAGAAAAATTGCAGGAAGGAGGATTGGAGTAAACCTTTCTTATTTCAAAAGTTTTATGTCAAGGCAGGTTCTTGAACCAGAGATTCTGTTTCAGAGAAATGAAACTGGCAACAAATCTGTTCTGGGAACTGTTATATAGAAAGTTACATAGTTTTATGTTACAGTACCAACCCTCCTCCTTCTGTCCTCTGTTCTAGCTCAATTAATGTAAAATTAGGTTTAAGATCATGTTTACTGAAAATCACTGACACAGATTAACTCAAGATATGACATAAACCATCATAAAAATTGTGTTTCTTCAATCAGACAAGATCAGTTTTCTGTAAGGAGCTGCTGAGTGGAAAGCTGACAAAGGCTTATTCATATTGTCCCTGGTATTTCCATCTCATTTTCTGTTTCATTTATAAACTTGGGGGCACTGACACTTTTTATTAGCTTTTTGTTCTCTTAACTTCTCCAAAATTTGTCAGAGAACTGTTTTTTTTTATTTTAAAGCAAAAAAATAAAACAAACTCAGAAAAACATGCTAGGAGAGTAACAACGGTTAATATATTGTGTATTGTTATCTTTAAACTAGTTACTCAGTACAAAATACTGGCTTTCAGTTGTCCAAACAATATTATCACAAACCTGTTGAACAAACTAAGAGACATTAGTTGTGTAAATATCTTAACTATCATATATATATATATATATATATATAATTGCTATCCCTTCCTTCTTTTCTCCATTCCCTCATCCACTGTCTCTTTCCTTTTGAAATTTCTTCCCATTGTACAATATCTCTTGTACATTTAAGATCTTATTTATTCTTTCATGTTCTCATACTAGGGAGACAATATGATGATCATACATGTGCATCTGGTTTATTTCACTTGAGTATGGTATTGAGCTGCATCCATTTACCTACAAAAGTCTCCAGTTTATCTTTCTTTCTGGCTGAGTAGTACTCCATTGTATAAAAAGACCACATCTCTTTTTAATCTGTTCATCAGCTGATGGGCATTTGGATTGTTTCCAAGATCTAGCTATTACAGTTGTGCTGCTATAAACATGGGTGCACATGTACTGTTGTAGTACTATATTTTTAATTCTTTTGAGAAGATACCCAGCAAGGGAATAGCTGGGTCAAATGGTACCTCCAATCCGTTTTTGAGGAGTGTCCACACTGATTTCCACAGTAGTTGCACCAGTCTCCCACCAACAGTGGAGAAAAGTTCCTTTTTCCCCACATCCACTCCTGAATTTGTTTTTGGCTGATTTCTTGATAATAGCCATGCTTTCTGGGATGAGATGGAATCTCAGTGTTGTTTTATGTTGCATTTCTCAAATGACCAGTGATGTTCAACATTGTTTGGTATATCCATTTGCTGTTTGTATCTCTTCATCTGAAAAGTGTGTGTTCATCTCAGATGCCCATTGTTTTTTACTAAAAATGGTCTTTAGATTTAGGAGGTCTGATCTTTTTGAGTTCTTTGTAAGTATTTGATAGTAATACTTTGTCTGAGGAACAGCTGAGAAACATTTTTTTCCCACATTGTGGCCTGTTTCTTCATTCTGTTGGTGGTTTCTCTTGCAACACCAAAGCTTTTTAATAAGATGATATCCCAGTTGTTGATCCTTTGTGATAGTTCCTGTGTGGTTGGGGTTTTAGTCATAAAGTCTTTGCCTACACCAATGCCTTTAAGAGTTTTACCTATTCTATCTTCCAGTAGATTTAATTTTTTTTAATATTTAGATCTTTGATCCATTTCAAATTTAGTTTAGTGCATGGTGAAACATATAGGTCAAATTTTAATCCTTGGCATGTGCAGAGCCAGTTTTTCCATCAGCATTTATTAAAGAGCTTATCTTGTAGTGAATGTGTTTGGCACCTTTGTCAAAGATAAGGTAGCTGAGTATGTCTAAGTTGTTTCTGCATCTTCTAATCTTTCTCCATTGATCTCTGGGTGGACTTTTTTGGCAGTAACATGCTGTTATTATCACAGTGGCTTTATAGTATAATTTCAAGTGAAGGATTGCGATGTCCCTTGCCTAGCCTTTGTTGTCCAGAATTGTCTTTGCTATTCTAGGTCTCTTCTGGTTCCAAATGAATTTTAAGATTGTTTTCTCTAATTCTGTGAGATATGCTGTTGGAATTTTGAGTGGAATTGCATTAAATCTGTATAACATTTTTGGAAATATGGCCATTTTCACTATATTCGTTCTTTGTCCTCAAGTGCAAAGGATGTCTTTCCATTTTCTGATATCCTCTTCAATCTCCTTTTTCAAAGTACTGTAGTTTTCAACACAGAAGTCTTTTACATCCTTCATTAGATTGATTCCTAAGTATTTCATTTTTGAGAGGATGCTGTTTTGAAAGGTGTTGTTTCCCTAATTTCTCGCTCAGTGAATTTGCCATTCATGTATAGGAAGGCTATTGATTTTTTGAGTGTTGACTTTATATCAGCTATGCTACTCAATTTGCTTATCAAATCTAGCAGTTTTCTAGTGGAGATTTTGGGATCTTCTATGTAGAGTATCATGGCACTTGCAAATAATGTTAATTTAAATTCTTCCTTTCCTATTGTTATTCCTTTTAGTTCTTTCTTTTGTCTAATTGCTTTGGCTAAAGTTTCCAGAACTATGCTGCATAAGAGTGGAAACAGTTGACATCCTTGTCTCGTTTCTAATTTTAGAGAGAAAGCTTTCCGTTTTTGTCCATTCTGTATATTGGCTATTGGCTTGCCATATGTGGCTTTTACTATATTGAGATAAAGGCCATGTATTCCAATTTTTTGTTGGATTTTTATCATGAATGGGTGCTGGGCTTTGTGAAAACCTTTTTCTGCATCTGTTGAGATGATCATATGATTTTTATCCTTGGCTCTGTTAATATGGTGTATTACATTTATTGATTTATGTATGTTAAATCATCTCTGCATTCCTGGCATAAATCCCACTTGTTCAGGGAGTATAATCTTGATTTGCTGGATTCCATTTTCCAGTATCTTACTGAGGATTTTTATATGTATGTTCATTAGGGTGATTGACCTGAAATTCTCTTAGCTGGGTCATTCTCTGGTTTTGGTATTGGTTAAATATGATTTTTGTCCTTGGCTCTGTTAATATGGTGTATTACATTTATTGATTTATGTATGTTAAATCATCTCTGCATTCCTGGCATAAATCCCACTTGTTCGGGGAGTATAATCTTGATTTGCTAGATTCCATCTTCCAGTATCTTATTGCGATTTTTATATGTATGTTCATTAGGGTGATTGACCTGAAATTCTCTTAGCTGGGTCATTCTCTGGTTTTGGTATCAGGGTAATGCTTGCTTCGAGGAATGAATTTAGGGGTATTCCTTATTCCTTCCCTTTCAATTTCATTTAAGAGTTTGAGAAATAGTAGGGTTAGATCTTCTCTAAATTTCTTGTAGAATTCATCAGTGATTTGGGTTTTTCTTTGGTTTTTTGTGTGTTTTTTTGTGTCTTTTTGAGACAGGGTCTCACTAGGCAGTTCAGGCTGGCCTTGAGCTCCCTTTGTAGCCCAGGCTGGTCTCAAACTCACCACAATCCTCCTGACTCAGCTTCCCAGGTGCTAGGATTATAGGAGTGTGCCACCACACCTGGCTGTTGGTAAGTTTTTAATTACAACTTTGATTTCATTGATTAATATTGGTTTATTTAGGAATTTTTTATGTTCTTGGTTTAGCTTTGGTAATTTATATGTCTCTAGGAATCTGCCCATTTCTTCAGCATTTCACCTTTTTAGAATACAAGTTTTCAAAGTAATTATCCATGATCTGCAGGGTCCATTGTGATTTCACCTTTTTCATTTCTAATTGTGTGGATTTGAGTCTTTTTTACTTTTCTTGAAGTTCACCATTAAGTCGTTTATGTTTTAGTTGCTCCATTTTCCTAATATAGGTATTCAGTGCAATAAATTTCCCTCTTAGGACTGCTTTCATTGTGTCCCATAAGTTCTGATATGTTGTATTGTCATTATCATTTAATTGTAGAAACTGTCTAATTTCTTCTTTAATTTCATCTGTGGCCCAGTTGTTGTCCAGGAGAGTGCTATTTAATTTCCATGTTTATGAAATTCTTGTGGTTTCTTTTGTGATTGATTTCCAATTTATTGCATTATGGTCTGATAATTTGCATGGGACAATTTCAATTCCTTTGTATTTACTAGTATGTTCTATGTCTATTATGTGTTCTATCGGCTATGATTGGTTGCCTCATTGCTATTATTTAGAGCTAGGAAATTACTACGTCTTGGAGGCGTCTACCAGGCATAGCTGGGTTTTAGCTTCTGAGTCTGATGCAGGATCCTACCTCTTCAATTTTGGGGGAATGAGAAGTTACCACCTGTGGCCCAGCCCCTGGTTCTTTGGCACTGTGCCACAGTATTTTCTGTGACCCTTAGTCAAGTTCAGTTTTAGAATCCCAGGAAGAACAGCTGTTTAGAACAATTATGTCACTTTTAGCTATATTGATATTGTCATTGCTAATGACAATATCATCAAACATAGCCTTAAAAATGACAAACTGAGCTAACCATTAATTTACCACTTTTAAACATATGAACCTGACCTGTTATATAACAAATCTAAAACAAACCAGAAAGTTATATGCAGTATACAGGTCCTTAATATGTCAGTTTTGCTCTCAGGGGTTAAAATTCAAAATGGGTTAGGGAGAAAATAGAGAAGTGGAAGAAGAGGATGAGATTAGAAGGCTGGAGAACAAAGGGGGATCATTCTACCTTTGGAAAACCGGCGCAGAAGACCAGAGGGAAAGAGAGAAGGAAAAGATAAAAAGTACAGATGAGAAACACAACCACAAAGAGCTTGGAAACCATGTTCACACGGATATAAAAATAATATCAAACAATGAAGGAGGAAAGGAACAAAAACAAAACCACCACCACCACAACAATAAACAAACAAACAAGAGAGAGAGAAAAAAAGAAAAAGTTCCACTTCCAAGTATGTCTCTGCTGTCACTGGTAGACAACACGTGGAGACAAAGTCTCAATTCATGTGGGGTAGCAGATAATCTCAATGAGAGTAAACCTTTTGGCCAAGACCAGAGTCATTCAGCCTGAAGCCGTCAGCATACTTTGCATGGCCCTGAGCCAAGCTGGGAGATGCTAGATGGAACCAGCAGCCACTCTGAGTTCTGAGCTCAGCCAACCCCTTCCTAAGATGGCTCCTGGTCAGTCACTGTCTTGCGGGGATGACTGAGCTCCTGGCGCTCACCACCTGCTAATGCACAACAACTTCACATCTGCTGCTCTCCTCTGCTGCCGCATCTCTTGGTGAAGGCCTCTGGGGTTGTCAGCAGTTACTGTTTCCAAAGGTTTGAGCCACTCCTCTCACGCAGTGAATCCTGTCTCTGGGAGAAGGTGCTTCTGGCTACCTCCTCTCTCTTCACTCTTTCTGTGATCTTCAGTTAGTGCTTCAGATCCTGCCTGGCTCCAGGGGACCCACTTTCCTCCTTCTTGTTGATACAAAAAAATAAAAATTCCCAACCTGAACCATATCTGGGACAAGTTCATGTTCTCTAAAATCGAAGAATGAATTTTAAGAACAATGGAAATTAAGAGCAGAATATATTTATTGAGGGAAAGAAAGCTTCTATCCAAGAGAGGGACAGAAGGGGCTCTGAGTGGGTTGCTGGGTTGCCAAGGACCTTGCCCTTCCCAGGGACTTTATAGAGCAAAACCCTGAGATGAGGCGGGTCCAAGACAGGGGGAAAATGGGAAATTACAAGGTGGGCATGAGGTGGGACAAAACTATGGTCAACCAATAAGACTACAAGTATAATTGTTCAGGTAAAATTGAGTAAACTGAAAAAACAAATTGAGTAAACTGGGATCAAATGGGGAAGTGAGCCACAAGCCACACGGCAAGCTGGCATGAATATAGAACAGGGGCTTTTCCTGTGGGGGATTGGGCTAGTGACTCTTTCTGGCTTTTTGAAGGTGGCTGTTACTTATTTAGAATATCAATTCCTGACATTCACACCTAGGGAGGTGTGTGGGTGCATTTGTTTAGTCCTTTTGTCTTAAGGCCCTTTGGTATCTTATCTTGTCTTTCTTGTTGGCTCCTTTGAGGGTCTGACCCTGTCTGGCCACCTATAAGATTTCTATCTTAACGTTGTCTTCCTCACGTTGCTATACTCCAGCATCTGGATGGTGACTCCCAGAGAGGCTCTTTCTCTGCTGCTTACTATTCAGCCATCTTGGTGCTCCCACCCAGAGAAATGTTCTTATCTTTTAATGGCTATGTCCAAATCCATTATTTCTTTTATTTTTTCACCAGACATATCTTTACGGCATGTCCTGAGCATCCACGTCTCTGTATGCTAAGCAACACTGTAGAAATTTTAGAAAATCATATAAAATAGTGGCTTACTCTTACTGAACAGGCAACTGTTTGTAAGTTTTCAGAGAGATTTATGCAGCGAAAATTGCTTTTCCAGCCACCAGCTATAAGCTGAAAAGAGATGAAAACAAGTGTGAGCAAATAGAACAACTATTGTATTTCCATCTCTGTGCTCAGCAAATACATTCCCCTATACAGCTCATCACAGCACCTTATTTTCAATATCAACACACAGTTGTATGTCTTAGCTTTATGTTCAGAGTACCTAAGGATGACAGGCAGCATCTTCTGAAAGAAAGGAAATTTCAAGCTAGAAGTGTTGGACTTTGATCTGGCTCTGATGCTACTCCATACTTTGCAGGTTAATTATTTAATGCCTGTCAGCCTCAGTGTTCTCATCTATGAAGTGAAACTATAAATATCTGCCATGCTTGGTTTCTGGAAGGGTTATTTGAGATAGCACATGACACAAAGTCCTTCACAGAAGTTGGTTCTTGGCTATAGCTCTTCTTTCTCCTATTTCCTACCTTTATTAGTAATTGGTTTGGACATTTCTGCTCCTAATAACCAGGAGAGAAATGCTCTGTGACTAAAATACTACAGTGAAGAATAGAGTGAAAATTTTGGACCAGAGAAAATTTTCTAGACTATATTTACTCTTGTATACATGGACAGCCTCACAAAACTTGATCAAGTTTATATATATATATATATATATATATATATATATATATATGTTTCATTTTAAAATATACTTACTAAGAGAAAAGAGCTTGTAACTACCAGTCTAGGGGCAAGGGGTCTGTACACAGGGAAAGGCCTCATTGGTCTTTCTGGCTAATCTGGACCAGGAAGATTTAAAACTTTATTGAGGAAGTGATTAACAGGTCAACAAAAAGCTGATAAGCCAGGCCAGTGCCCTAATAAGTGAGCTTAGCCATTCTACCCCTCCTCGCCTTAGGAGAGACAAGGAGTGGCCACTTAAAAGACAGGTACATGCACAATTTCTTTTACTGTGTTTCCATTTACTTAATTGCTAACTTGACCTTTTATGTAAAGTCCTCTTAACAAACCCATAAATTCTCCTGATAGTATTATAGACAGCTAAGCTATGTAAAACTACAAGCAGTCAGATGGGGCTAGGGCTTTGAGAGAGTCAATACAGAGGATGAAGACACATTACAACTGTTCCTAGAGGCAGGTCTGTTGGAGGCCAGGCTTCAAGATAAAGGCAAAGTGACTAGGCCTACATCTTCCCCGAGAGACAGAAATAAATTAACATCAGTCACTTCAGTGGGTGCTGAGGTCCCCCTGATGCGTCTTTTCCTAAAGAGGTCTTTATCCTTTCCATGTACACTTGCTGTGTGACGTGCTTCCCCATTGTATCAATATTATCTCAGTGTCTAAACTTGATTGATCATAGTTTTGGCCTGCATTGTACCCATCTTATAATTTTGTACCCATTTCATGATTTTACTCTATAAATCTTCCTCTGTAAAGTGGGGTCCATAGCAATCCATTTTTTGGGTCCCCTCCTCTCTCTCAGGAGCTAATTCTCAACAAATCTTTCATACTCTTAACCTCCATTGTTCCTTAGAATGGATTATTTGGTTGTGGGGAACACCAACTTGGCCTATCTGACATCTACCAGGTTGGGAGTTACATTTATTTCCCCTATGTCAACAAGGCAAAAGAAAACCATGTAAAGCTCACATAGGAATTTGCATGTAGACTATGTTACCTGGGGTGGGACCTGAGGGCCTACAAGAGCCAATCAAGGAGTGATACGCTCCAAGGGAGACAGCCTTTCTGCCACACTAATAAAAGGCTTGAAGACAAAGGGCCCTTGTGTTGTACATCTTTTTGGAGCCCCCTTCTCTCTGCTTTCCTCCCCTTTCCAATAAAGTGTCCAAAATAAAATATCTGTCTCTCCTTTAAACTTTATACTTGTAATTTTTTATTGCTATAAGCTTTACAAATCCCAGGGAGCACCCTCCACCACCACCCCCAGCAGGTCGGTCAATGGTGCTTGTCCCCTGGACATGACACAGAGATTGTAAACTCTCAGCACCAGTAAAGAATGAGAGTGGCCGAATTGAAAATAAATGAAGACGGTTTATTTGGAAAAGAGTGGAAAGAAGGAAGAGGGACAGCTACTCTGCAAGAGGAGGGGCTTTAGCAAGGCCACTAGCCCGGAGCCCTTGTCCTTGGCTCCTCTTATTTCAGACTAGTGATTCTTCCCCCACCCCCGACACGGGCATCTAGAAGTTTCACCATTTGATTGCCTCTCTGGCTGTCTTTGACCCTAACCTGGCACCTCTGTCTATATTCTTTCTGGCCATTTGATTCCTTCCTGCCCTTTCCTGATGGGTAAGTGTGTATGTGCATGGGGAAGACTTACAGAAAAGTAGCTTAGAGTTAATGACTAAATAAAGGGAACTTGTGTGTATCTGATGTAATGTAGTGATGCTAAAGTGAGAGTGTGTGTGCGTGTGCGTGTGTGTGTGCGTGTGTGTGCGTGTGTGTGTGCGTGTGTGTGTGTGTGTATGAGTATGTGTGTCTTTTACATCTTAAAGGAGAGCCCTTCCGTGGCTGCCCCTTGTCTCCTCTGCAGTCTATTGGAGATGGGTGCGGGAGGCTGGGTACCATGGATCTTCATCTTCCTGGCTTCCTCTGTGCTTCTGATAAATTCTTATGGTAACTGTGTTACTTGGAACTTTCTAGGCCTGCTCTCTCCTTTTCTGCCTTTGTTTTTCTAACCGTTCTAATTGTAGATTCTAACTGTAGGGGCAAAAGCTGCTTTTAGTAAGATGCCATATTAACTTTTAATAAAGCTTAAATGAGGCTTTTATCCTATTGTTTCCTTGCCTAGAAACTCCCTTTCCCTACAGGACTTGTTTTTCCATATTTAAAGCATAACTTTGAAAGTGTTATTTTCAAAGTTGAGTGTTGCCTAGAAGAGACTGTATTTTCTTCTATTCGTTATTTTAGAGCAGCCTAGAAGATGCACCTGTGATTGTTGCTATAAGCCTAAAAGTAAACATTTCAGTAAGCAGATTTGAAAATTTGAAATTAAAAAATAGATTTATATACACTATATCAGTGAAAATCTAAACAGAAGACAAAAATCACACTGGTTACTTAAACAGAGAATCTAATTAAATGTTGGTAACTAGGTAATCAAAGGGTTTAAAAACTAAAAACCATTAAAATAGCAACTGCAGGAAGCAGCTATCAGCCATGTCTTATAATACAGGCAGCTGGGTTAGATAGGAAGTAATATACACTCACAGAGGAACTGGGCTATCAAGGAAGTCAGCAGAAAAAGTACAGGCAGCACCACTGTCTGTATTCTGGGAGATATTCTCAGGCCTCAAGATAAAGATGACCAGCAAGGCCTATGTGCCTCCCCTAAGGGAAAAGCAGTAACTTGGAATTATACTATAAGTGATATAACCTGGTCTAGTAAGTCAAGAGAGCTATCAGTCACCCAAGTGGGTGACCAGAGCATCTGGATGTTGGTGTATAGCCACTTTCTGTCTCGAGTGACAGGTCCCAAGAACAAGGTGCCGTGGATGAAAAGAAAAACAAGAGAAACGAAGTTATGGGATCAGGGAGCTGCAGCCTCCAGGACTGAAGCCTCGATTACCGTCTTCCTTAGCCTTTTATTGGGATACAAACAAAAAGCAGCAACGGGGCAAATGGGAGGAATAATTAACAGGATTAGCGAAACAACACAACTTGATTATCACAGGAATGAGACTTGACTTAGCCTTCATGTCATTCCTTCGGGAATATCTCAGCAAAGCATCTAGTGCTGTCTCCGTGGCTTTCCACAGGGACTAAGGTCCTTCTGTCATTTCCTTTACAGTAATGCTTTTGCTAGACTTCCTCCAGAATCAAACCATCATATGGCTTGGTCAGGCCCAAAGTCTCACATAGGTAATACCTTGAAAGGTAATCTACAGAATGTCCTGCTCCGCATCTGGATCCATCCCTTCCTAAAAGTACCTTTGTTTTTTCCGTGAACTCTTGCTACATGACTTGCTTCTCTGTTGGATCAGTACTAGCTAAGCATCTATACTTGTAATCTTATTGATTGATGATAGTTTGATCCACATTGTATTTACCGCATGATTTTGCTCTATGAAATATTCTTAGAAAAGTGGCCTCAGTAGCAATCCCATTTTGGGTCCCCTCCTGTCTCTTAGGAACTATCTCTCAGTAAATTCTCCCTACTTTTAACCTCTGATGTTCTTAGAATTCATTCTTCAATTTTGGGGTACAAGAACTCAGCATGTCTGATATCTAGAAGGTTGGTAGTTATATATTATCATGTGGGGCTGGCAAAGTGAAAAGAAGTGGTTAGACTTATTAAAACTTAAAGAGGAGAACCTGCAGAGGTGAAGCTCAATTCTCTAAGGCAGGGATGTATCTCAGCTTATGCCACTGTCTGTGACCCAGGATAAGTGGCTCTGTAGACCTGAGGCCAAAACCATAAAGGATAGAATACTGGCTCCCTGGTATCTCTGAGGTTGGGAGTCTGATGAGACTCTTTTTGAAATTACTGGAAAAGCTGAAAGTTGGATTCAGTTGCTGCTATGGAAAGTTATTACTGCTTCTGGGTGAAGAAACGTTGTTAGAATGATCTTACAAACAACCCAGGGTGACTAGAAGCTTATGCGGAACGAAACAGAAAACATTTCTCTCTCCTCTAGCCTTTGCTGTTTCGCTTTCGAACTGTACACTGATATTCTAACAGAACAGCTCTCCATGCTGAAGTGATATTTTCAGAGCTCCAGGGCAAGCACAAGAGTGAGATGGGTGGCTGGGAGAAAATAACTACTGTAAAATCTGTTTGAAACCAGACTTCTACATGTAAATGTAAGTGTTGAGTGCCACTGGGTTAGATCTGTGAGGTCCCTAAGGCTGAAATAAGGCACTTGTCTTAGACTTTTAATATAAATTTGTAGGTTTGTTGATTCTCATCATGGAAAAAGAATTTTTAGCATGCACTAGTAAAACAGACAGGAGAAGGGTTTACAGGGATGCATTCCATTCTTGAATGCAGGTGTTCAGAGAAATGAGACACATTACAAGCTGGAGTAGGGCACATCTACAAGGGTGTCTTCAGGACAGGTGATCTAAGATGTGTATCCCCATTTGTCAGGTTACAGTGCCATCTACATAGGTTTGGAGTTGAGGTATGTTACCCGCCAGGGCTGTGGCTTCATGTGGATGGAGAAAGTCTAATTAACAGGTGAAAAAGACAGATCTTTAGCCCTAATTTACAGGCTATGGTAAAAGGACCTTTAGGAATTTCACAGTATTCTCTGTAAAGTCAAAGGAAGTGTCAAGCTAGGGTGGCTTGTAGAAACAGGAAAAATGCTTATCTTCAAGCTGCAGTTTTTCATAAAAGTACAGTTTTGAAACCTTGATTCCCCATTTCCTTTCTGTAAGGCTCCAATTGGACATGACTCTCCCAGCACCCAACATGTTTGCCAGTAGAGGCTTTGCTCTCAGTGGAAACTCAGCTCAGGCCCGAGGCTGCCCCAGCAAACACAGGATGTCTTAAAAGAGATGAGATAAAGGGAAAAATCTTATAAGTCCCCAGACATCTGGAGACACCATATCCTCAAGGACTTTGCTCACTTTGCAAGACAGCCCAAACCTTTGACCACTGATGTTTATTAACATTGTCCTGCCTAATATGTGTTGCCTTCTTTCAAACCCCCATAGAAAAGTCCCACTTCTCTTTTTCTCTAAACGTGGCCTTTTGCCTCTGTCTGCCTGCACCCAGGCACAATAAAGTTCACACCATGTTGCCTTGACACAGCCTGGTGGTCTCTGCTGGTCTCTGACTCCCACTCTTCCTCACACTTTCTACCTACTTTTTATTCCTTCTATCCTACCTCATTGAAAAACCCATGTTTTATTGGCTCATCTTGCTTCCTAACACCTCCTTGAAGGCTCAGAGAATTTTTCATAGTGTAATAGAATTTGGAAGATGATATAAAACCCAGTGTGACCTACATTTCCTTCCCACTTTGCCACGATATCTGTGACTAAGACATTTGTATTTCACTGACGGGCAAATATTCTGTATTTGTGGCAACTCAGAGTTGATTGCTTCTTAACTTTGTCACGTGCTTCCAGTAAATACCCTCCATAATCTCACTAAGAAATTGTAGTTTTAGCTACCAAAAACTCAGGAAGAACATAACATCAGATTAAGGAGTAGCTATTAACTGAATTATCTTGCCTTCTTTTTAACAACCCACTGTTAAAATCAAATACTGAGGGAGGAAAGGAAAAACAATTGATGTTCTTGCATTTGCATGAACTTTATATAATTATAATAGTAGTAATAATTAGGTTCATTGAAAAATTATTAAGGACTGGGATAATAAACAGTATAAAAGTTGTGATCAAAATATATGATGAAAGCTCGTTTTTTTTTTTTTTTTTTTGCGGTACTGGGGATCAAACTCAGGACCCTGCGCTTGCTAGGCAAGCACTTATTCCACTGAGCTATATCCCCAGCCCCAAAGCTCATATTTTTAAAAATCTTATTATAGTTGTCACTAATCTTTGAAACATCTCCCACTTGCTTTAAAGGTACTTATCTCATCATTCTCGGCACTTCCTGAAGCAGTTCTGGAAGTCCTCTTTCATGAGTGTCTTAATGAAGTATGATTAAAAAAAACAAGGTGAAGGCTGCTGCTTAGTGACATCCAATGGAAATGCAAGTTTATAAAAACATTACGGCGCATGCTTGCTATGGTCTGTGTCTAGATGTCCCTGCAAAGCCTCGTGCAGTCATGGGGTGGTAGGCTTTTCAGAGGTGACTGAACCAGGAGTGTGTGCTTCTGGGGTTAAGGGTGTATGCTCAGTTCACTGAATGGCTTGGCACTGCCCTTCTCCCAGAAGCCTAGATAGACTATAAAAGGGGCAGAAAGACAATGTTAAGGTTGGTGTTGACTTTGCTGTCTTCTGCCCACCATGAACTTTTCTGTGCAAAGCTACCCTGCCCTGGAACCAGCCAATTACAGACTGAAACCTCTACAAACTATGAACTAAATAAACCTTTCCTTCCTTAAATTTGGACATCAGATATTTTGTTTCCGCAGTGAGAGAAGTAACTAAGACAGTCCTAATCCATTTTATTCATTAAGTCTGGAACTGTTTGACTTCTGGTTCTTTGCTAAAGTCAAAATGACCATGAAAGGTAAATGTTTTGAATTAATTCAGGACACTGAGGCAGACACAATGGTGCAACTACAGATACTGTTGGTGGGATATCTGTGTTCAGAGTGCAGGGAAAGGGGGTCTATAGGCAGGGGAAGAATAGAATAAGGGCCTCGAAAGGCTTTCTGACTAGAATGAATTAAAACTTTACTGGAGAGAGCAATTAAAAGATCAAGGACAGAGAAAGACTAAAGAAAAACTCGGATAAAGAAAGGCACCAAATGGCATTAGGACTCACATGAAAGGACCTGAGGGTGGGCAGACAGGCAGAGCACAGGGGAAGCCAGGTGCACAGAATCAAGAGACAGTAGCCAGTAGCCCCTGCCACCTCTATAAAGTGCAAAAACAACCTAAGCGGGGAGGGGGGCACCTAAGGAAAACTCTTACTCAGTATATAAAATATATACTCCAATATATATTCTTGTCTCTTGGGTCACTATATTACCATACTAGATACACATATATGCCCTTAATCACTAACTCTAAATAGCTTCCCTATAAGTCTCTCACGAGCTATATCTGTCAGTGTTTACTAGAGAAACAGATACAACCCAAGATATAGACATTTATAGGAATTTAGAATATTGGTTTATAATGGCCATCCACACAGTTAGATGAGAAAGCATGCAGAAGGTGTCTGTACCTTGGAGACCAAAGGATTCAGTCAAAGGTCTAGAGCTCACTACAGTGTCTGTGGGAGTCCATATCGAGAGACCAGTGGGTGTGTGACAGAAAACTGAAGAGTCCACACTGGAAGTCTGAAGGATCTGTGCCTGAAGCTGAAGAGTCTGCACTGGCAGCCAGGAGATTACGTCCAAGGTGAAGAAGGCAAAGACTGGAGCTTTTCTTAAGAAACGTAAGAAGAGCCATCCTTCCTCATTTTCCCTTTACACCATCCAGGTGACCAGCCACCTAGGGTAAGTATTCCACACCCCAGGGTGTGAAATTGCTGAGCCAATTTAGTTAAGCTTCTTTTACTCAAGTTGACACAATCAATCAAACATCACACTAACCAACCTATAAATGCCAGAGATAAGGCCTTGACATGGACAACTGGGCAGGAGGAAATCAAAGCCCACTGAAAGGAATGTGCACATAGGTGGGGGTGCCTAATTAGGGTCTTGTAGCCTGGAATCCACCCAGAGAGCCAATCAGATTGTGACAAATTCCAAAGGGGAAGGGTCCTCCCAAAACACCATAAAAGAAGCTGGATACAAAGGCCCATGGGTATCCATCTGGGTTCCCAGACCCCTCTCCAGGGCAGCTTTCTATCCTCTGCTCTTTCTTCCTTAGAAATAAGGGTCTTCCTTTCTTATTAAACTTCATCTCTTATTTTGTAACTGAGTTTTTATGATCCCAGTTGGCTTCTCATCCCAGCAGAGCAGTGGTGCTCACCCTGGATGCAACAAAAGTGAGGGGAGGATTAATGGCACTGTGTTTTGGTGTAGTGATTTTTTAAAACAAACATTTACAATATTTTTTTGTCAAATCTTGATACAGGAAAATAAAAACTCCCAACCTGAACGATATCTGAGACAAGTTTATGTTCTCTAAAATTAAAGAATGAATTTTAGGAACAACAGAGGTTACGAGCAGAATATATTTATTGAGGGAAAGAAAGCTTCTGTCCAAAAGAGGGACAGAGGGAGGCCCGAGTGGGTTACCCAGGACTCTGTCTTTTGTAGGGACTTTTATAGAGAAAAACCATGAGGTGAGGTAGGTCCAAGGTAGGAGAAATGGACAAAACTATGGTCAGCCAATAAGATTACAAGTATAATTGTTCAGGTAAAATTGAGTAAATTGGGATCAAATGGGGAAGGAGTCACACAGCAAATGGGCATGAATACAGAAAGAGGGCTTTTCCTGTAGAAGGTCAGGCTAGTGACTCTTCCTCACTTTTTCAAGGTGGTTGTTACTTATTTAGAATATCAGTCCCTGACATTTATACCTAGGGAGGTATGTGGGTGCATTTGTTCAGTGCTCTTGTCTTGAGGTCTGGCCCACAGGTATCTTGTCTTTCATGTTGGCTCTTCTGAGGGCCTGGCCCTGTCTGACTGCTATAATATTTCTATCTAACTCAGCTGCCTGTAACAATATTATATAATGATATGCTCCTGTAAGTCTCCCAGGTGGGTCTCCTTATTATATTATCTGTAAAACATTCAGGAAAGTGCAAACTGGTAAAGATGTATACTTACATTTATAGTGCTGTGGGAGCAGGAGCAGACCAGATGGAAGACATGGCACCAGAGGCACTTGGAAGGCTAACTGTATTCTGCTAGCAGGCTGGGGGACATTAAGATCCAAATCACCAGCCCTATCCTGGGGTTTTACAGTCACTTATATAGGTTGTTAGGAGGAAGTGCAGAAAGCAGGTAACAGGATATTCTATAGTTGTGTACATACATTTGGTTATACATTTTCAGGCAGTTTTACTTTGAGCAAGTTAATTGGGAGTCTCTCTTATATAGCAGAGAAGTCAAGGCCTAGGGTAAGCAGGAAGAATCAATCATTGTCTTAGACCAGGCTGGTCCATCTCTAGGTGGTAAATCCTTGAAACAAGCCAACATAATGAGAGGCGCTATTTGGCTGAGTTACACTTACAAGTTGCAGGTGGCGCTGGAATGTCAAGTTTAGTTGAGTGATTATTTTCTAATCATAAGAACAGGCGTCTTTGTTTAGCCCATCCTTGAATCTAGTAACTAGCTATACATTTTTAAAATTGCCTTTACAATAAAGCTAATTGTCAAAGCTATGCCCAGAAGCTGGATCTTCTGACAGTAAAGCCTAGCTAGACTGTACCTGGCTACTTCCACCTTTTTTTCTGGAGTTCTTTTCTTGTACTTCTTAACATGGGTCTAGGGTAGGACAGAAAAAATAGAACTCGGCAGAAAGGAGACAAGGAAGTAGAGATTTTTAAATTACATTTTTTCTGTTTTTTTGAGCCAAAGAATTTCCATGTAGCTCAGGCTGGCCTTGAACTCACGATGTAGTCCAGGCTAGCCTCAAACTTGGGACATTTCTCCCCCCTCAGCTTCCCAAGTACTGGGACTATAAGCATGCATCACCATGCCTGGCTAAATCACATTTTTAAGATAAACTGCAGCTTCAAGACAAGCTTTTTTCCCTTCAGAAAACTCAGTAAAGAAAAAAAAAAAAGGGAAAACAACAAACAAAAATCTTCTAAAGGTCCTTGCACAATAACCCTGGGCTCTTAACCTATCCTTATCACCTGTGAATCATGCTTACTCCACCCTCAAGAAACAGCAGTATTGGTGGGCAGCAGGTCTCTACTTGAAACACAGGTAGATGGTTTGCATACTAACTTGACAGTGAGAATACACATCCTAGATCACCTACCTTGAAGACACCCCCTTAAGTGTACCCCACTCTGGCTTGTGACATGTCTCATTTCTGTGACTTGCACTCCACTCTTGAGTGCATCCTAAAATAAACCTTTTTTCTGTCTTGTGTACTAATGCATCCTGCAAATTCTGTTTCCATGGTGGGAGCCACTGAACCTGCAAACTCATTTTAAAAGGGTGGGATAGGTTCCTTATTTCAGCCTTCAGGACTTAACAAACTCAGCCTAGTGACAGGCCTCAGATTCAAGATATGAGCCAGTGGTCTAGGCACCACTGGTTTTATCAACTAGCTCTGCTCTAATGGCCACAGCTCATTCTAACTTTCAAGATAAAACTTATATAACCTTGAAGAACAGCCTGGATACAAGTTGTTTGTTGCTCTTGCATTATTGGAATTATTTCCTTCAAATGAGCAAGCCTCTCTTGGCTTGACCTATTATGTTTCCATTTTTACATTTCTTCCGGTATTCATATTCTTTGCAAATAATCTTTACCGAAAATGCTTAAAGTTCCCTGTCCCCTGTGCACTTGTTTTTTTTGTTTTTTTTTTTTTCCGGTACCAGGGATCGAACCCTGTGCACTTGTTACTAGTCACGTAGGCTTATAGTTTCAGGTTCCTCTGCTGATCAATCAAAGGAGGTCATATAATTTGGTAAAGAATAGAAAAAGTATTTATTCAAAGCCAATCTCCCGGGTTACCAGTGGGCAAGAAACTTAGAGTAAGGGACAGAGTGGGAGGGGAGCTCAGAGATAATGCAGATCTTCACACTTGCTCTATCCCTTCCAGCCATCTTCAGTTCACTGTCGCCTTCTTTGTGGAAAGTGGGCTGCCGCCCTCCTGTTGTTAGCATCTGCCTATTTTGTTCATTCATCTGGGCTGAGGGGAGGTGGGGGAAGCTGTTTATGCCCTGGGCTTCAGGAAGCCACTTATTTCTAAAGAGGGGAAAAAAACACCGCATTTTTAAAGTTCAATTTTGCGGTGCTGGCTACACACTCAAAAAGCCAAAGTTACACACTCACCCCTCCAAAGCTGAGGTTGGAGAAGTGGAGATAAGGGGCTTTTAGCCTTTCAGCTTTGTCTGGTTCAGGGGCTGTTGTTCAAGGGAGGGAGCTGTTCAGCTGTGGTTCAGGCCCTAAGGTGAGAAGATTAACTATTCTGACTTCGTATCAGCTGCTCCCTCTCTGTGTTCTGAGCAGCAGTTAGTGCGGTAGAACAGAAGAAATAAAAAGGAGATACGGAAATTGAGATTTTAACATGGTACTTAACTGTAGCTTTAAGACACAAAAGTTACTCAAGCCTTTTTCTCTTGCAGGAAATCACTCAAAAAATTTCTAAAGGTCTTAAAGACAATAGGCCTGTAAGTACAGGTTTGGACCTATCCTTCTCACTGGTAAATTATACTTCCTCACCCCCAAGGAAGCAGCAATACAAATTGGCAATGATAGCGATATAGGGGTGATATAGGACTTTCAAATAATTTATGTAGTATAAGGGAAATATTATAACTCCCAACCTGCTGGATGTCCACTCTGCTGAGTTTGTGTTTCCCAAAAACAAAGAATAAATTCTAAGGAACAACGGAGGTTAACAGTAGGAAATATCTACTGAAAGAAAGATAGCTTCTAAGAGACAGAAGAGGACCCAGAAAGAGTGCTGCTAGGGACCCCGCTTCTCAAGGAAGTCTTGTAGAGCTAAATTATGAGGAGTTGGGAGGGAGGCTGTCTGTACCTTGGGAATCTAGGACAAGGTCACTGTTTCTCATGAGTTTGTCAGGGCCAAATGAGAAGGGTGCACAGCTCAGGGAGCTGACACACAAAGTGATTTAGCCTTCCCCTGAGAGAATATAGGCATCTCCTCTCTTGTTCCCTAGGTAACTACCAAGACTTGATGTTTCATTGAAAATTAGATGGTTTTCCTGTTCCAGGTCTTAACCTCTCCTTAAATCCTCTGTAAACAGTCTCCTATGCTGATTAATAAAGTCAGTCACACTGCAGTTGTTGGGCAGTCCTTTTTCCTATCAGGAGAGGGGCTCCACCTAACAGCAGTCTTTTACTGGTCATATAAATAAATGCACTGCAGTCATTGAGCAGTTCCTTTTTCCCATCAGGAGAGAGGGCTCCACCTGACCTCAGCTTTCTGTGTTCTGACTCTTGTCTCATTTCTTCATCCCCACCATCCTCCCTCTGGAGTCTTAAGAACTGCACTGGATGCGGCAATGAGGCAGCTGTAAGGTGAAGTAAAACTGAGGTTAACTAATAAGATTAATAGTTGCTTAAGTAACACTGATCCAATGGAAAAATCACAAGGTGGGTATAAGGTGGGACAAAACTATGGTGAACCAATAAGATTAGTACAGTCACTTAGGTAATATTGGTCAAATGGGGAAGCAATGGCCAGGTGTGGTGGTGCACACCTGTAATCCCAGCACTTGGGAGGCTGAAGCAAGAGGATCATTGCAAGTTTGATACCAGCCTGGGCTACAAAGTGAACTCAAGGCCAGCCTGAACTGTACAGTGAGACCCTGTCTCAAAAAGACAAAAAAACCCAATATATATATAGAGAGAGAGAGAGACAGACAGACAGACAGACAGACAGAAGTCACATAGCAAGTATACCTGGACTGAACAAAGACTTTTCTCGGAAGGGATGGGCCAGGAAATTTTTGTCCCACACCCAAGGTGATACCTATTTAGAAGATCAGTCATGGTTGTTCATTGCTCAGAAGTATGTAGACATAGTAATTTCCTTTATCCTGAAGACTGACTTCAGTGAATGTGCCTCCAGCCACAGCTGTAATGTGTTCTTACCTTCTGCACTGACTTCTTTGAGGGCCTAGCCTCGTGTGATTGTCTATAATACTTCTAACTAATTTAACTGGCTATGAAGATAGGTCTGACACTCACCCCCCCCATCTACCCACTGTCAGCCACCAGAGTTTCTAGAATGGCTATTAACAGCCTCCTGAACCCAGGGACATGGCCAACCCTCCCTACCATCTAGGTCACAGTGCACCTACAACAGAACATTAACCATTGCTATGGCCCCATAGTCAGCTATTTTCATTATCCCAGTGTCACACTTCCCCTCAACTCACTCCACCTAAGCCTGTCCCACTAACCCTCCCTAATCCTATCTGTAATAACCCAGTTAAATAAACTTGACCTAATATCTGATGCCAAAACCTGGGACCAACCTTCACTTAAACCAACCCCACCATGGGCTCTGCACCTAGACAATCCTCCCTCAAGACTTGAGGGACAGTCCCCATTTGTCCAGCCAGGGTCTCAGCCACTATCTTGCCCAGCGTCCACCTCTCAATAGTAAAATGCTCAAATATGTTAATACTATTTTAATCTCCCCAAGACGGTTACTCAGATACCTCTCTCTTTTCTTTTCATAATTAGACTACACTACTATTCAATATCTAGGGCTCCCCCTTACCCTGACCTGGTGGGCCATCACTACTGATTACAAAGCTCTTATTCAATCAATTCCCTTCCAGACAACATTCCCCTACAAATCCATTTCTGGGCCCCCAACTTTGGCCTCATAGCCAGACCCCTTTATAATGCCTCCCCTCCCCTCAAACCCATATGTGTATGCCCTGCTTGGTTCAGGATATTCACAACTGCCTCAAATTGCCCACCATGACTTCAGCCACTTTTCCCAATATGCATAAAAATACCATCATACAGGCAGCCAATACCTGGTTCATAGATAAAAACTCTTTCCAAACCCCTCATAGACAGAAGGTGACACGTGCTATTTCTCTAGCTCAGAGAAATATCCTCTCATAACCCTCCAAATAATATCCTCTCCTATTCCAGACATATAATCAAGACACAATCACTCTCCCCAAAACCACAATAGACAAATCTCACAGCCCTAACCCAAGCATATACACTGGCTTCCTCCTAGATTCCCACTACACAAAATCACTCATCACCAAAGAAGTCACATAAAAACACTCACAGAGACGCCCAGCCTGCCACTAACAGCGGCTGTCCTCCACTGCCTGTCCCATCAAGCTGTACAGCCCCCAAACAATCTGCCTGACAAAAAATCTAAGCACACTGCTCTCACCCAAGTTCCCAAATCCCCAATCGCCTTGCTGTACTTCTTCCCTTGTTTCCAGTCCTCAGCCCGCATTATTTCCTACAAAAAAAAGAACACTAAAGTGTCTGTTAAACTCCACCATCACTAGACAGATTTATGACCCTGGCCCTTCTCCATACATGAGCGCTGTCAGAACAGCCTACAAGCCTGGGTCCTTTAAGCCAATATATAGTGCCTCTGTCTTCTGGGCCCCATTTTCCCCTACTCATTCCCTAACACATTACCCCCTAGTCACCTTAGGCCGTTCAGGCTCTCCTGTACCACATGCTCGCTCTCTCCCTCACTAGCCTTTGCACTCACTATTCCGTTCCACCTTCACCACTGGCCAACAGGTCTTGCTCAAAATCTTGAAAAAGGGCACTAGGATATGGCACCCCCACCTGCTAGGTCACAGAACAGCCACAACAGAACTTGAGCAGTTGCTGTGGCCACATACTCAGCTACCCTTGCTTTCCTAATCTCACACTTCTCCTCAGCTCACTATACCCAAGCCTGTCTCACTAACCCCCAAGCACATCCATGTAAACCCAGCTCTATAAATGTGACTCAGACTCTCCTTTGAAGTTAGTCCTGAGGTCTTGCTCAGAGCTCTAAGTTCAGGATGACTATGTTCTTTTATGGAATTACCACTGTTTACCTAATAGCAGCATCTCTCACCTTCAAATACATGTAGGTGGCTTGCATTGTAATATTACAGTAAGAATATATGTCCTAGATCACCCATATTAAAGACAGCCCTTATAGATACCCAACTCCTGCTCATAAAGTGTCACATTTCTCTCAGCAACCTATGTCTCTAATAAACCCTCCCATTGCCTCTTACTGATCCTTGTTGAAAAATCTTTTTCTGGGACAAAAGTCTGCACACCAGCAAACTATTTCTATGAAAAGAGTGGATTAAGTTACTTATTTCAGCTTCAGGGACCTTCAGACCCAGACTGATGGAGACAGGACAAATGATGCAATATCTCATTCTCTTCTAATAAATGCTGATACTCATAGTGGAGGGACACATAGGTCATAGCACAGAGAGGGAGAGGGTTATTTCTCCAGACACAATGTCAAGAGACGCAAATGTAAACTTTTATATGGAAATTAATCGGAAAGTTTCCAATATCAACATATAGCAGTTCTTTAAAACACTACTGTAAGGTGGCTTGCATTTTGCCATTTCCCAGAGGAGAAAACAAGGACAGGTAAGAATGGCCCCAAGTTGTCAGGCTTCACGGGGGGCCAGGACTTTCCCAGAAGCCAAAGTGTTTGTCAGTAGTGGCGTTGTTCTCAGAGACAACCTGGCTAGGCACCGGGGCTATTGCCCTTGGCAAACACAGGATGTCATAAAAGAGATAAGGCGCGGAGTCTTCCAAGTGCCGGGACATCTGATAACATGCATGCATTTACACAGGACACTGAGAACTTTGACCACTGGTGTTTGATAAGACCTCCTCACCTAATATCCCTTGCTTTGAAGGAAAGCCCTCTAAAGAAGGCCTCCTCTCACTGTTCCAGACAGATGGAATATGCTCCTTTTCACCCTCCATCTGCCTGCACCCAGGTGTTAAGCCGCGTGCCTCACTGCCTTCACAAAGACCTGCTGAGTGGCCTCTGCCTCAAGTCATTCATTACACAAATCACACTCAGCTAGGTAGCTGCTAGCAGAACCTTGACTTGCATGGAAGTTTCTGACTCCTGTT
This sequence comes from Dinomys branickii, assembly GCA_004027595.1. Taxonomy (NCBI): domain Eukaryota; kingdom Metazoa; phylum Chordata; class Mammalia; order Rodentia; family Dinomyidae; genus Dinomys; species Dinomys branickii. Next base: position 33,152 of record PVLD010001613.1, on the reverse strand, counting down.
TTAATATCGCATTGCCTCTTAGCAAAATAAAACCATGTACTTATTCTTTATTTATTCAACACATGTTTACTCAGGACCTTTTCTGTGCAGGTATTGGGGAACTTCAAAGTGAGCAGAAGAGTCTGGTACATGATGCGTTGGGGATTGCTGTCCCGTGTCAGATCAAACATTAGCCAGATAATCACACAAATAAATGAAAACATACAAGTTTTGGATTAGAGGTAAAGAAGGGATAGATAGTTTCAAAAAAAATTACAGAGAGAAATGAGGTTAAGAAGTCATGTTAGATGGTTTGGTAATTTTGAAAATGCAAGCATTTAAATAAACACCAAACACAAAAGAACCTTTCTCTTCTGGAACCGCTATTCACCAGTGATGAAGAAATTGGATGTGCTCTGTAGTGTTCCCAGAAAAGCTGTCTTTTGTTATTTGTGATATCTCTAATGAGATCATGCTTAAGGGGTTGGATTGCTGACAGCTGCTTGCTGCTTTGGAACACAGAGTTTGCAGTTAAATTTGGTACTTAGGATCATATATTAAAGATTATCAAATTATTCTGACTTATTTTAGCAGAGGCATTTTTCCTTACTACTCACCAGGAAAACATACTTGATTTATTCCTTTATGGTTAGTGTAGAAAAACTTCCTATTTACTTAGCCCTTGCACTGAATCTAAACTCCCCTGAAGCTAAAAAACAGAAGGACACAGGCCTGTGAGCCCTGAAAGCTGATCTCCATTTCAAACAGCACAAAGTCCCTCTGGCGTCTGCAGTTTTGGGAAGTCCCTTTTCTGGCTCTGTTCCTAAACCTGCAGATCTGCATATTCACTTTGAAACCCAGCTCTTTCATAGCAGATGTAGACCTAAGTAACATTCTCTTTTTTTTCCTCTTAACTACAACAGAAACCCAAAGTGTAAGTGATAAAAGGGCAAAACAGTAAAAGACAATGATAGGAAACAGAGACATAGACTTTGAGAGGATGGAAAGGGAATCTGGGAATGGAGGACAGGGGGAGGCGTGAGGGGAAACAGGAGTAAAATGATCAAGCTTTGGCTGTAGCAACTCCACATCAGGAGTGTGCTTGGTGTGCATCAAAAAGATACACTACTAAAAAATAGTAATGGTACAGGGGAAAGAACCTCCCAACCTGCTAGCTGTCTGGTACAGGTTCGGGTTCTCTAAAATGAAAGAATGAATTGTATGAACAACAGAGGTTAAGAGCAGACTATATTTACTGGGGGAGGAAAGCTTCTGTCTGAGAGACAGAAGGGGTTCCAAGTGGTTTGCTGAGGACCATGCCTTTTCTAGAGATTTTTATAGAGCAAGTCCATGATGTGAGGTGGATCCAGGGTAGGAAAAATGGGAAATCTCACGGTGGGCATGAGGTGGGAAAAAACTATGGTCAACCAAGAAGATTATAATTGCTTGGGTAAAATTGACTAAATGGGGATCAAATGGGGAAGCCAGTCACCTAGCAAGTGGGCAAGAATACAGAACAGGGTCTTTTCCTGTAGGGCGCTATATTCCTGGCTCTTTCTGGCTTTCTCAAGGTGAGCAATAACTATTTAGGATATCAGTCCCTGGTGGTTATCCTCAGGAAGTTTGTGGAGACATTTGTTTTATCTTTTGTCTTGAGGTCTGGCCCACAGTGGAAGTGCCTCTCTCCCTCAGAGTTGTAAGGTATCTCATCTTCTGTAATGGCTCCTTTGAGGGCCTGGCCCTGTCGGACTATAAATAATATTTTATCTAATTTAGATGCCTATAACAGTAAAATAGGTGTTGTAGTTGGGGATTTTACAAGGGGAGCAACATAATATAGGAAACATTTTATGAGATTATTTCTAATAGTCACTCAAAGAATCATATGCAGAAAGACTTCCGGAAATCTGTGCACACACTACAGACCAAAGAATCCAGCTCAGGGCCTGGATCCCACACTAATGTCCTTCATGAGTCCAGCTGAAGACCTAGAGCCCATAACAATACCTCCCATGAGTCCAGCTGGAGGCCTAGAGCCCATAACAATACCTCCCATGAGTCCAGCTGGAGGCCTAGAGCCCATGACAATGTCTCATGCAGGCCTGTTTCATGGATCTGTGCTGGGAAGGCCCAAAGGTCAGTGGTAGAAGCTACAAAGTCTGTGCCAGCAGGATGAAGGATATGTGCTAGCAGGCTGAGGGATCTATACGGGAGCCAGGAAACAATGCGCAAAGTAAGAACCAGAGCTCCCCTGAAAAGTACCACAGCCATCCTCAGCAACAGTGAGCTCCTGAGCTCCTCTGATGATGAGAAAAGCTGAGTTCCCATCAGGAAAGCCAATGTGACAAGCTTCTCCAGGAGACTGAGCAGTGTACCATCTTCCTCTCTGGAGCCAGGAAGTGATGCTCAGAGTAAGGACCAGAGCTCCTCCAAAGTGAACCATAGCCATTCTCAGTGACAACAAGGTCCCAAGCTTCTCCTCTGACGAGAACAGCCAAGTTCATCAGGAAAGCCAGCGTGACAAGGTCCTCCAGAAGAATAGCCCAAAAGAACCAGCAGCTCCCTAGTAGCTTCCAGCTTCTACTAACTCCCAATAGCTTCTCTTCTTCAGTTCTGCCTCTTATGCTGCTGGCAACAATCCTCTGGTGGGCCTCCCACATCCGGGACCACTCTGACTCAATTCAGCTGGGAGTTTTCAATCTACCACAACAGGTTTACTATAGAAAATATAGAGGTATATATCTCTAATGTGTATTTTTGTTTACTTGCCTGAGGACAAGATGTTGGGATAAGGAAAAAGATTTATTTGGAAAGCTAGCAAACCGAACAATATGACAGACCATTGCCAACAAAGACCATCTTAGGAAACACAGGCACAAATGGTCTTGATAGAGAGGAAAAGGAGAAATGGGAGGGGGCATTTGGCAGGCAGGTAATGTACCATGTGGGGCCTTCATCACCTAGGGCCTGTGATTTCTCTTCTGTTGTAATCTTGACATAAAAATTTTCATCTCATAGGTCAGTCCTACACTTTTAAAAAGATAAATAGTACAGTTTTTATTTCCACCCAAGTTAAGCATCCTTTTGCTTTTAATTAAAGAATTGCAAATCCTTGACCCATACCACAATTTGATGTTATCTGAAGACCATCAGATGTCCTAGGTTCTGTAAGTATACAGAAAAATTACTGATAAATTTTGCCATTTGTTCCTTTTTAGTTCCTTTTCCCAGAAACAGCTAACATTACAGTTAATCATTAAGATACAAATGGCATCTTTCGCTGGAGAACAAAGACAATAGTTTTAATCCATTTGGCAACTTCAGTCAGAGATGACATCTATAGCCAAGCTATTGCGACTATCAATTATTGCCCAGCTGTGTGATTTCCAAAATAGTCACTATTTTTAAAGTCAACTAAAAGCAAGCGAAACTGGAGAGGTTATTTAGGGTTCCCCTCTGTTGTATCACCACTGCTTGGTCAAAGCCTTTTTGTTTCTCTGTGTTTTTCAACATTGGGAAAGAATTGAGCTACAGAGTACTAAAACTAAGTTTCATTTTTTATTTTAGAAGCTATTTTTCAAAATTCCCCTGACCTCCAACTTTACTCTGGTTTTTTGGATAAAACAGACTGACTGAAAACCCAAGTTACAGTGGGTGGTTTTCGCGGGGTAAGAGTGGCATGGATATAAATCCTCCTTCTACTCCGTTTTGCGCTATGTGCTATCCATCAGTGTGAAAGGAGCCTTGGATATCCCATCACGGTTACTGTAGCTGTGCTAGGCTTTCAGAACCATACTCTCCATGCACTAGTCTTGAACTATGCAGTGTATAATTTGCATACCTGTACCCTTGCTCACTCTTTCTGCTGTGTTCCTGATCCATCCAACTTCTGGCCATTTCTTGGTTTCTTATTTCCTGCTCAGCACCTTTGAGTTGTGGAACTCCTTGAGTCCATAGTCCATTGTAACCAGCAGGGCAAAATGAAACTCAAAGTTAATTTTTTGCGTTTTAGAAACAAGCTAGTTCTCTAAAATTTCTCAGGCCTAGGGAGGAAAAGCCTACTATTTCCTCACATTGGCCCAGAAGAATGGACAAGATCTGTTGAGGTTGGCCCCAGGAGGGAGGACAGTTCTCTTTCCATGGAGGGTGGTGTGGTGGGGGTGGTGGAGGGGCTGCACTGAGCATGAAGTTGCCTCTTCTCATTGTTTCTTACTTCCCTCTCTTCCTTGCTATTAGCACCCTGCACATCTGGATACAGTGGGATGGTGCTCTGTGGCAAGATGAGGCCTCCCTATCTCCTCAGGGCTAGCTTTGAATAAAATCCTTTTTCCGCCTTAAACCAAAATAAATGGCCTCTTGTGTTTTGTTGGAAGCTGCAAGTATGTGGACCTGAGCAACTGGTGACATAATCTGATTTCCAGATTGACCCTTCTGTACACAATCTGTCCTAATTAATAGTAGAATATATATATGTCCTGGTTAAATTTGGAGGGCACATTGCTATTAAAAATCATTCACTGCTTCTTTGAAATTCAGATTTAACTGAGCATCCTCTATTTTCTCTGGTGTATCTTGTTCTCACCATCTTTCACTTGGGGCCTTGGATGCGTTTGGAAATCCCAGGTCCATTGTCAGTCTGGAGGAACTGGAGTAGTCCAAACCTGGTGATGATTTCTTTAAGAAACACCTTGACTACCTCTGTAGCTTTTATTGAATGCTTAGGAAAGGCTTCAATCCAGCCTGTGTCAATTAGGACAACATCTGTTTAAGTCCTCCACATGGTGGCATGTGGTTAAAGTCTAAGTGCCGGTCCTCCCCAAGGTATACCCCTCACCTCTGTACAGTTTTGAATAAAAGAAGTAATGAGGGCTTATCCGGGTCACTGTAGGCACAGAGTGGGCAAACTTTGCAATGTAGCATCTCTTCCCATATGGAAAAAATAATGAAGTGCATTTATATATTTCTACTGTGTCCCTTAAGAAAGGATCATTTTCTTTTCTAAATACTATCAGAGTCTCATTTTAATTTCCTCTTGTCCTAAGGCCCATTTATTTTCCTGAGAAGTATAGGCTGGTTTTAATGGTTCCTCTGGAACTGGGAATAAAGCTAGAGCCTTAAGGAGATGTACGGTTGCTTTTTTTGCTTCCCCATCTACCTTTTGATTTCCCAAGGAGTCTTCAGACAGGTCTCTTTGATGCCATTTACAGTGCATGACCGTGACCTGCTTGGGAAGATCGACTGCCTCCCGGAGTTGTGCGATTTCCTGCCTCTTCGTTATGGATGACTGCTTGTTTGTTAGTAAGCCTTTCTTCCCAGATTGCTTTATGGGCAGATAGCACAAGAAGGGCATATTTGGTGTTTTGTTTGTTTGTTTCACAACTTTTCTTTTTTTAAAAATTAATTTTATTGGTACATTTTAGATAGTCATAGTAACATCCATCATAGGGAATTTGTGCTTGTACGTGACCTATCTTGATTCTGCTTTTCTTCCCATCCCCAGCCTCTCCCTTCAGCCCCCTTCCCGGCCTTATTTAGGAAAGCTTTGTTTCCATCCTGCCTTTCAGTCTCTCTTCTTTTCCACTTGCCTCCTCCCAACTCCCCTTCCCACTTGAACATTTTCTTCCTATTTCACAATATCTATTATACATCTTGGTCTTTATCTACCCTCTCAGTTTCTTACACCAGAGAAGCCATGTGATATTTGAACATGAGTGTCCAATTTATTTTGCTTAAGAATATGGTCCCATGGTGCATCCATTTACCTAAAAATACTTCAAGTTTATCCTTCTTCATACCAGAGTAGCAATCCATTATATATATATAAAAAAACCCCACATCTTCTTTATCCATTCATTGGTTGATGGACATTTGGGCTGTATCCAAGAGCTGACTATTGCAAACTGTGTTGCTGTAAGGGTGTGCATATGTCACTGTGGCACGATGCTTTTAACTCTTTTGGTGAGATACCAAGAAGGGGGATAGCTGGGTCGAAGGGTACCTCTAATTTTAGTTCCTTGAGAAACTGATGGAATCTCAGTGTTGTTTTAATTTGCATCTCTTGAATGACTAGTGATGTTGAACATTTTTTCATATGTTTATTTGCTGTTTCTACTTCTTCATCTGAGAAATGTCTGTTCATTTCAGGTGTTCATTTTTGGATTGGGCCTTTAAATGGGAGGGGCTGGTTTTTTGTTTCTTTATATATCCTAGATATTAGTCTTTTGTCTAAGGGACAGGTGGAGTTTTCCTCCACTCTGTGGATTGTCTCTTCACTATATTGGTGGTTTCTTTTTCTGTGCAGAACCTTTTTAATACGGTATGATCCCAGTTGTTGATTGTGATATTTCCTGTGTGATCAGAGTTTTGCTCATAAAGTCTTTGCCTTCTCCTATGTCTTGAAGAATTTGCCTTTTCTATCTTCCAAAACATTGTTTCTTTTTCTTTTTTTTGTTACCGGGGGTCGAACTCATGACCTCATGCTTGCTAGGCAGGCACTGTGCTGCTGAGCTATATCCCCAGCCCAAGCGTTTCTGTTTTAACATGTAGATCTTTGATCCATTTTGATTTTAGTTTCATGCATGGAAAGAGATATGGTCTAGTTTTAATCTTTGGGGTATGGAAAGCCAGTTTTCCCAGCACCATTTATTAAAGAGGGAAAGGCATATATGATACTCAACTATTTGTTTTTATTAATATCAGTGCCTTTGTAAGAGTTATTAGTGCTGCCTTTTGAGCAATGGCTCCTGGGTCCTTGTTGACCTCAGAGGGCCAATTACCTTTCTAATTTTGGTTTCCAAATGTTAGTTGTTGAACGCCAAGAAGGGCACTTATACCCGTACTGAAGTGAAAGCAGTATGTTTAACTATTATAGAACTGATTTGTGTTGCCTGGAATTTGGGAGAGAATTATATATGAATCTGGCACTAGAGGATGGCTGGGAATAACAGCCTCATTTGTGAGGTGGAGGTCTTGCATCATCCTGTATTTTCATGATTAGTATATTGATGAAAGACAATATACTTCTTATTTCCACGGTAAGAGCACTCAGGCTACCAGACATCATTTTTATTTCTCCACTAGTATTACAGTTCCAGCTTGGTTCTGGTGAAGGGGGACTAGCCATTTCAGGCTGGTTTTCTTCCCTTTTAAAACTATACTGCTTATCTGCATAGGTTCCAGCTTCTTGTAGGATTCCTTGTCTTTCTGACAATTGGCCCAGTCCTTCCTCTCACTGCTGGACATCTGCAACTGGAAAAGGGACCTGATTTATTGACCTAGCGACTATAAAGAGGAAGCTGAGAGACCCCCAGTGTCATCAAAGGGATCAGAGAGACCCACATCCTCCTGAGGGACACGTAGGAGGTTCTAGGGCAGGGTCGTCCTCTTTGTTGGGGAGCATTTCTTTTGATAAAGAGACTCAAAACCTGAACATAAAGGATTGCATTCCACCTTTTATATTTTAAACAGAAACACTGTAACTGAAAACTCGTCTCAGAGCTTGAAGTGCAATCCCATACCCATCTTTCACCATTTCCCAGTTCATACTGACCCCAAACTGTATGGCAATAGGAGATGTGTGCTTCCTGTTTCACACTGTCAGGATCAAAGCGTCTCCATTCATCAAGGATAGGGCCTAGAGGCAAAGGCAGTGGCACCCATGCGTTGAGGCCCAAGAGGTTTCCCACTGGCTCATCGTGAGGTCTAGAGAGGGAGACAGCTCGGTCTTGGCTCCCTAAAGTGGTGTCGCATGCAGAAGGAGGAGATCTGAGTCCTGACAAAGCATCCCTTGTGTGACTCCAACACTGATGAGACAACTGAGATGATGTCTGTGTCCTAACCTTAGAGTTATGCCTGCAGCATTCACAGAAGCACAGAACAAAGCTCTGCCAAGGGCGTTTGTCTCCATCTTGAGGTCCATTAACTCTTGGGGGAGGAGGTTGAGCCACCTGCTGGCCCTACCTACTCCTTGGACTCCCGTGAGGTAAAGGCACAACCCTGCCCCCAAAGTTCCCTTAGCTACTCAGTTGAGGCACTTGGTGGCTCTACTTAAGCAGAGTGGAGCCAACTGGGAAAAATACCTGTTGCATTTACCCTGCTAGTACAAAGATTTTGGTGCTTTAAGGTACTAGTGAAGGAAGCCCCCTTTCCCTAAGAATGGGGATGGCTCTGGTTTATATACTCACAGTCACTTTAGTTAAGTTTTAAATTCTGTTCGTTTGCTCTGCTCAGGCCCTTCAATTGCCTGCATTGAAACAAGGAGGGGACCTCACCGGGAAGCAATAGCTTCAGGCAGGCTCTTGGACCCAGATGGAGCCAAGGCAGCTAAAGCTGGCTTGGTGGCCACTGGTCGCCAGCTGTGCTGCCCACTGCATGGGGGTGGGCTCCGTGCAGATGCAAAGGCATGTTGGGGGGGGGCTTCAACCTATCCATCCTCTCTTTGGGTCCCCATGGCCACACATATTAGCAATGGCAACTGCATTTCTTGTCTGGCTGCTCTTTGTAACTGTCACCTGTGCACAGGCACCTGGGCCAAGGTGACAGGGAAGGGACAAGAGGAGACTGTGTGCCTGTCTGAGGTCTGCACCATAAGATAGTTGTGCTGCCCAGCACAGCCACTAGGTGCCTTGGCTCCTGTTTCTCCTGTTACCGCCACAGGCAAAGCCATGAAAATATTTATTTACTTATTTTTTGGTTTTTTTGAGACAGAGTCTCAGTCTGTAGTCCAGGTTGGCCGTGAACTCACTGTGTAGCCCAGGCTTGTCTTGTACACATGGTGATCCTCCTGCCTCAGCTTCTTGAGTGCTGGGATTAGAGGTATGTGCCACCATGCTTGGTGGGAGTTCTTTTTAAAAGGACAAAATTTTCTCTTATGCCAATTAAAATAATTCAAAAGAAAAGAGATTTTCTGTCTTGTCCAAAACCCCATACATTCTCTAAAATCAGAGATTTAGCTTATAAGGCCAGTTAGTAAAAAGAGAAAAAGGGAAAAACAGCAGGAGTTGACCCAAGGCAATGTCTAATGTGCAACAAGACGACATGACAGCTAGCCATGTAGAAAGGCAGCATGGTAGTGCTTTGGACCAAAACAGCAAACCAATCATTTACAAACAGATAGGCAAAGACTAGGGTAATTTCCAAAAAGGCTAACAAAATAGAACAAACAAATGTGTCTACAAGTCATACAAACTTTTGGTCATACACATGGCAGAGCAAGCTCTCTGGCTACTTAACTCGTCCCTGCAGAAGCAAAAATGGTGACAAAGCTTATTGGAAAAATTAAAAGTGAAGGGTATGGGAGAACGAGGGCGTTGGCCAGAAGAATGTATAAAATGGGTAGGCAGAGGGAGGGGACTTTTGGAGCCACAGGCACCAAACCTTCTGGAATGCTTGGTTAGAGATTAAAAGAGCCCAGATAGGATCAAACACACTGCCTTAAGGAATGAGCTCTCTGGCCTTCATTCTCCACGTACCCTTAATTTATCCCTTGAGTTCTGCCCGGATGCCTTTTTCTCCTTTGATCTTTGCTTCCTCATTCTCTCACTAAAAGACCACAAAGGCTTCAGCTTTTTCTAACTCATCCCGAGGGGTCTTGGTTGATGGCAGCCCTTCTGGGCTCTCTTGGAGTGTGGTTTGGACCCTGACTCTGAGGAATCTTTGTGTCATCTTTTGCCTTTTTTCACCATGCCACAGTGGTGAACAACAACGGAGAAATTGCCTCTGCAGAGCAAACTTGCGCTAAGTAAAAAGGAAAAGTAAAAACCAAAATAAAAGTCTACCCTTATAACAATCATTGTTCATTCCTACTATCTTGTTTTGAAATTCTGTATCGTTTTTATTGTTTTTGTGTTGTGTTGTTTTGTCTTTGTTGTTATTTTTTTTTCTCTTAAAAACAAAGTCTACCCTGGGGATAGCGAGAGGGCTACCATAAAGAAGGCCATGATAGCGTGCTTTCAGCGGCATCTGATCTCTGTTTCTTCCAAACATCGCGGAAATCCATGAGAACATTCCCTGAGAATTATTTGGTGAGTTGTCTTGAGATCTTGCAATTAACAGGTCCCACATACTCCCCAGCCAGCCTTGCCATGCCTTACCTTCCTGTTTCCTAGGATTTAATACAAATAAACAACAACAAATTAAAATCAGAGGTGTTCTCGCTAAGGCTGAAAAGATAATGATATTAGTACTGAAAAGGTGAAACAAATACTTAAATTCTGCATCCTACGTGAACTCCTTCACAAGGCCTTCAAAGCCCTGTATGATTTGGCCTCTGCTACTCTGTTTTTAATCTCATTTTTGTGGTCACGTGATCGCCTTTTGCTGTGTTTCTCATTTTTCCAGTGAGTCACATTCTTTCTTGCTTTAGGGCCTTTGCTTAGCTACATCCCTCTGCCTGCACTGTTTATCTTTTCTTCACCTAACTAAACTGCACTTAATTTTTTTTTAATATTGAGAGTAATATAAAGCTTATACTACATAGTTAATTTAAGTGTATGTATGGAGTAATAAATGATGTACAAAGCGATTCTGTAATTTTCTGTCCCCTTCCACTTCAGAGCGCTGTGAAGGCTCTCAGTTTTAGCAGGGTCTACAGGGGTCTAATTCTCTCTCTTTCCTCTATGGTATACAGCACGATGGCTTTATTGAAATGTAATTCACACGCTGTATGCTTCATCCCCTTAGAACTATATAATCCCCAGGACCTTGACATGTTTGCGGAACTGAGTAATTATCGTCACAATCAATGCAGAGCATTTTCATTATTACCCCGTCAAAGAAACCCCATTCCTACTCATCATCACGCTATAGTTTGTGGGCTACAAGTAATTTTCCCGACTTTAGGTTTTTTATCTTAGGTATTTTTACATAAAGACAGAAAGCTGATTAACCCAAAGTGTGTTGATGTCTAGTCTTCATGGATAACAGTACATCTATCTTTAAATTATTTTTAAATTTGAGGGCTTGTGTAGGAATTTTTTTGGGGAAAAGTTTCTACTGCTAAAAACTGTATTTTGAAAACAACAATCAGTAAGTTTACTTTCAGTTCTAATATTTGCTAAAGATAATAAAGAATTGCAATAAAGAATTGGAATTAATTAATTTAAATAGGAATTCAAAAACCTAACCTGTACCAGATACTGGGCCAGGTGATGAATATATGTTTATAAAGAATATACTACAGTTGACAAATAAGAAATTCACACATTATGTGTTTGCTCACGTGTGCTTTCAAGCCCCTCAGAGGCTGATTTCCCTTGACTACAAGTCTCTTTGAAAAAAATGTTTGCTTGAGTTAAACTGAAAGAAAAAATAGCTCTTCATTGTTAAATTATTTATCTTTTGATTGTTGGGTTAATCCATTATTTTTCAATTTTTATATAAAAGCAATAATATAGTTTTAAAAATCATGTGATATAAAAAGGCTTGAAGTAAAAGTCAACAATCCCATTTCATTTTTTCCCACTACTTTTGACTCCTGCTCCACAAAGGTAGCCGTTTTCAAATATTTTAATGTACTTTTCACAGGGAATTTTCATGTCCAATGTACATTTGCTTCTTGATATGTATATGTCTGGCATTATTCATAGAATTTCTCTTGTGGTAGTACCTTGAACGACCCCACTTCCCATGTCCACTTAGAGCTTCAGAATGCCACTTTATTTGGAAATCAGATTTTTATAGGTATAGCTGGAGATACTGAAACAAAATCAGGTGTTCTCATAAAAAGAGGAAAGGATCTATAGAGATACAGAAAAAAAATCATGTGAAGACAGAGGCAGAGATTAGAGTTACGCTGTCACAGCCAGAGAAATTCCTGGGGCCGTCCCAGGGCTTCCTGGAAAGAGGCAAGGTAGAATTCATTGCCAGGCCCTCCAGAGGCAGCGGGACTCTGCTGACAACTTGATGATTTCAAAGTTTAGCTTCAAAATCTCTGGATAAATTAGATGATCAGTGTGTTTCTGTTGTTTTAAGTCATGTGGTCTTTGAGACAGCAGCCTTTGGAAACTAGTCTGGCGAGCGAAGGATTGGCTTGCTTGCAACTACCTTATCTTCTTCCACTTCCTTCATTCCCACGCTCCCATCCAGTTTATTACACTTTTCTGTTAAATCATTATTTACATTAATACGTCCACATAGATATTATTTCTAGCTTAATCACATACCGTGACTTTATTTTCTTTGTTGATAGTGACTTCTCCATTGTTTTTAAATTTTTATTTAAAAAAACCAAAATATAATAAAGCAACTAGAGTTAATAATTATTATAACATATATCATCTTCAAAGCAGTTACTCACAATACAAGATATAAACAAAAATTCTTTTCTTTTCAACTGCTATAATTTTCGGTGTACTTACTGCAATTCTGTGTTGTCCAACAAGCTATCAACAAAATTTCCTAAATTAGGTAGTTTATCAATTCTTTCTAAAGCCTTCTGGCTCCAATCTGGTGCTATGTGGGACAGCCACATAGTAATCAAGCAGAATCTTGCTTTGCCATTGCCCTGGGGAATAGCTTGCTGTTGGTAGTGCTGGTAGCATCATAGTCCCAGTTTCCTGGATCCTGTGCCTTGCACTATTTTGCTTATGCTGTCATTGATGAGAAACATTCTCTATGATTCCTTGAGGGGGGAAAAAAAACAGAGGTAAATTTATTGATACAATATGAATTTAAGAAGGCTTTAATTCTTCCATTTCACTTGATTGTGTGACCACAATCAAAATGATTTTCACACAAAATTATTACAGTATTTCCCAATAAAGTGCGTTTCTATTAATACTGTATTATTGGAAGTTAGCTGCCTTTCTCATTTCTGTTCTGTTGTATATGGCTCCTTTCTGCCACGCCCTGAAAGCTTTATGTGTCTTTGGTTTACTTGAAACATAAAACATCATTAGGATGAAGAATGCTAGCCCTAAGGTTTGCAATCTCGAAACACATCTTACACTTCTGGAAAGTACTCTCATATTCTTTAACAAGTTCCATATATTTTCTCCAAGATGTGTTAAATTCTCATTAACTGGCTGTTGGGCTTCATGTATTGATAGACTATTTTTCTTTTCTTTTCCATTTTTAAAAGTGAACATTTTAGTTTAGAATAGTTTTGTATTTATAGAAAAGTTGTGAAGCCAGTACAGAGTTCCCATATCCAGTTTACCCAATTACTAGCCTCTTATTTAAGTATGATAGTTTTGTTACAATAAATTAATATCAAAACACTGGTATTAAGTAAAGTCCTGACTTTATTCAGATTTTCTTAGTTTTTACCTTAATGTATTTTTTAAATTCCAAGATCCCACCCAGCATACCACAGTACATTTAATCAGCACATCTCTTAGGCTCTTCTTGTCTTGACAACCTCCCTTGTTTTGGATGACCTGGACATTAACCACAGACTGTTGATAAAGTATTGTGTAGAATGTCTCAGGTGAGATTTGTCTGATTTTTTCCTCATAATTCAATAGGGCTTATACATTTTTTGGAGGAAGATCAAATAGGTGAAGTGGTATTCACATCACACTGTAGCCAAAGTATGTATCAACATAACTTACACTGTCAATGTTACCTTAAATCACCTGGGTAAGGTAGTATTTGTCAGGTTTTTGTACTGTAAAGCTCCTCCTTACATGTTCCACCTACTTGAAGGAATTATTTAGAATTCTGTACTGGTGAATATTACTCTGCACAAGAGATTTACGTATTCTCACTTATTTATTTATTTATTCATTCATCCATCCATTCATTCAGTCTGTCATGTGTACCAGTGTGAACTCAGATATTGATGGTACTTTGCCTGTAATCCAGTACTATTTCATTGCTCAAAGTTTTCTAGCACTGATCATTGTAAAGTCTTTCAGTTGGCTGCTGTGTACCTGAAATTTTAAAATGTGTGCAATAAGGTTCTAAGATGGCTCTTGAAAACTTCATTATGCCAGGTATCCACCATTATAATATTACCTCTGTAACTTTTTCTAAAATGTCATATAAATGGAACTTTCTTGATTTTTTTTTTTTTTTTTTTTTTTTGGTGCTGGAAATCGAGCTCAGGACCTTGTGCTGGCCAGGCAGGCACCTGTGCCGCTGAGCTATATCCCTGACCCTTAAATAGAACTTTCTTAAATGAGTTCCTTTTCCTTAGCAATGCGCTGTTGATTGATAGTGTTCTCTAGATCACCTGTATCTTTAACAATTTTCTGCCTGTTATCTATCTATTTCTAATAAGAAGATGTTGAAGTTTTCAACCCAATAAAGTAGATTTGGCTATTAGTTCTATCAGTTTTTGTCTCATATATTTTCATATTCTCTTATTAGATGCACAGACATTTTGGATTGTTATATCTTCTTGGAAAATTTAACTCCTTTATCATTTTGAAAGTTCCTACTTTAACCCTGATAATCTTCCTTGTTCTGATGTCTATTTTGTCAGATAGTATAGATGTCCACCTTTCTTTTGCTTATTGTCAGCATGGCATCCCACTTCATTCCCTTTTAACCTAATAAATTTTGTGATTTTAAAGTGATTTCCCATAGATGCCGTATAATTGAATCTGTTTTTCTTTTCTTCACTCTAATAATGTCTTTTAGTTGGCATGTTTATACCATTCACATTTAAAGTAGCTGTTAATACAGTTGGAGTAATACTTACCATGTTTGTACTATTCACATTTAAAGTAGCTGTTAATACAGTTGGAGTAATACCACGTTTGTAGTTGCTTTTTATTCAGTACATGTGGGGCTTTTTTCTCCACTTTTTCTGTTTGTTCTTAACTGAAAATTTTATGTAATTCCATTTCATCTCTCATCCCATCTAACCAATTATTCCTCAAAATTTTTTTAGTGGTTTCCCTGAAGTTCACAATGTACATTTTAAATGAATCGTAGCTTCCTTCAGGTAACAGTTTACATGTAATGCAGATGCCTGACCGCAGAGCATTCCCACTTCCTCCTGTCCCTGTGACGCTGTCACAATCTCATATATGCTGCCATTCTTGCCGTAATTACCCAATATACTGTTCCTATGACTTTAAACTGCTATCTGCTAAGTCAGTCAAGACTAAGGAAAACAAAGTTTCATTTTACTTTTCATTGTATTTGTTCATTCCTTCCTCCCCTGGTGCCTTTCCTTCTTTATGTAAATCCAGGGTTTTGAGATATATTATTTTCTTTCTGCCTAAAAAGCATATTTTACCATTGTGCTGGTGATGAATTCTTCGGGTTTTGTCTGAAAAAAGACTTTTCCTTTACTGATGAGGAATAATTTTACTGCATATGTAATTTTAAGGTGGTGGTTTCTTTTCTTTCAACACTGTAAATATTTCACTTTACTTTTGTCTTGCTTTCAGGTTTCTGACAAGTAGCCCACTATAGTTCTGTAATTTTTTTTTTTTTTTGGTATCAGGAATTGAACACAGGACCTGTGCTTGCCAGGCAGGCACTTAAGTCACTGAGCTAAATCCCCTCTAAATCTTATCCTTGTTGCTCTGCAAGTAATGTATCATACTCTATCAGTAATGCATCTTAATCTATAAGTAATGTATTATTGCTTGTTCTGAATATCTAATATAAATAAGTCATAGATTATATCTTAGTTCTTTTATAGAGAATAATGTTTTGAAGGAACAATCTCTCTTTGACATTCATCTTCTGAGCAGAGCTTAATAAGGTATTTCTGCCTTGCCCAGGCCCTTTGTACTCTTGATTCATGTGTAAGTTTCTATGACTCATGCTTGACTCAGCCCTGTGAATGCTTATTCTGCAAGTTGCTACTTACTGGCTGTTTCTGATGAATCCAATCTGTGCCATTGACAGCCTGGCTGTAGAGAAAGCACTCAGTCAAATTGTAGTCCCCGCAAATGTGCTTAGAAAGTCCATAGAAATGCATTTGCCAGCTACTTTCTATGAGTTTTCAAGAAATATAGTAGTTACATAAAAATTATTTATATTATAATTGCTAAAGTAAGCTCTTTGAGGCAGGTTACATTATTTTAGAGCCCAATTTTCCAAACAGTGATTGTAGTTTAGTGGTGTTTGTAGTAGCACAATATACATATGACTGCTTTGCCAAATTATTAAAAACTTTATATAGCTTTAATTATCAGATAACTGACTGGCAGTGTTGGTGTATGCCTGTAATTTCAACACATGGGAGGTTGAGGCAGGAGGATAACAAATTTGATCTAGCCTGGACAACTTAATGACTAAGTGAGACCCTATTTAAGGAAAAATCAGATACCTTAGGAAGCGAAGTTGTGTGTGTGTGTATATTATATATTGTATACATGTTTGTGTATATTATATTCATAAATATGAGTTGGAAATTATCTGTCTAATTGCTTTTTAGTTAAATTTCTCACCCCTAGAAATAAGAATTTTTATTTTTCACTATTTATATTATCCGTTTTTCAACTAGATCAGGTATTATTTAAAGCTCATGCTCACTGAGTTCTTAAGACTCTCTATCTAAAAGGAGATTAAGGTTGTCTTAAATTTAGGGCCTAGGAGTAACAGGAAAGGAACTCAGGGAGAAGGAAGAGGCGAGGTACTGTCTCTGATGTCAGCAAGAATTGAGACACTTTGTGCCCTTCTCAGATCCTGACACTGCATTAGATGAGTGAACTCACAAGTCACCCTTCTGTCATCCACTTCCCTGAGAATTTCCTCTTGCTTCTACCCTAACAGCTACAAACGGGTTGACCACAGAACTGCTTAATGGCTAAATCGTGTCCAGATCATTCCTCCTGAGGCCTGGTGCTGGGCCTCCTGCAGAGAGCAAGCCCCTTCCATGGGGGCGAAGCATCACAGCTCTCAGAGAAGTGGGTGAGTTAGCACTGGCTGTGATAGGGCAGGAACAAAGCTAGTGGAAGTTATTTCTGAAGCTAACATATCTCTTCTCCAACTATGCCTATGTTAGCTCTTCCTCCTTGTCCCCTAATTTATTTCAGGCCGTACCATCTACCATATCACCCAAATTACATGCCTGGATGTGCACGTGACACTATCAGCTTTCTTAAAAGGTCTTGGTGGTTCTGACCAACTCTATCCAGATGCGCAGAGGAACATTTCTGTTAATAAAGAATCTAATCCATGACCAAACATTGTCAAGTGGTCAAATAGACCACTTGACAATTAGTAAATAGATAAGCAAATAGATAAACAAATGTTTCTCTGTATGTGGGATATGGAAAACCACAGATGTTTTATGAAGGCATTTGGTAATATACTCTTCTAGAAGATTCAATTCATAGAATTTACTTAGGATTGTCTGCTTCTTGCAGATAGGAAGAGTTTAATAGTACTGTATAGTTTTCACATCATACCCACAACCATCAACAACTTTTGTTTTATTTCATGCTGAACAAAATACTCAAATTTTCAGAACTGCTGTGTTCATATTTAAACATTTAATATTAAAATTTACACAATAAAATATTTAATATTTTACAATATTATTTCAATTATTTTAACAAACCAGTAACAAAGGAAGGGGGGGTGCTTCAGAAAGCCAAAGGGACTTAAAAGACATAATAACCAAATGCAAGAGGAAGATCTTGTTTATATCCTGATGTGAGCATACAAAAAAATTTTTTAAATGAGACAAACAGGAAATCTGAACTCTGACTAGATATTTTATAATATTAAAGAATTAATGTTATTTTAGGTGTGAAAATGGAGTTGTGTTTTTATGTTAGAAAAGAACTCTTATCTTTTATGGAAACATAATGAATAATTGACAGCATTTGAGATAATGCCTGGGATTTGCTTCAAATAATCCAGGAGGGGTCCAGTGGGGAGTAACAGAGGGTAGAAAATGGACGAAAGATTGACTCACAGGGTCAACTGTTAGATTGGTCATAACTCCTCAGGTCTAACTTCATTTGGAGGCTCTGACATTTCCCAGTCTCTTGTAGGAGCCAGCCCTGGACACAGTGTTCTGTTTTGCTACTGCTTTAAATAGTTCCCAAGGCCCATTCACCTATGCAATGACATTACCATTCAGGCTGTCCATGCTTATGAGTGCATGTATTTTCTGGTAATGAGGCTTTTTGCTGAATGATTCATCAGTGAGACGCACAATGGTACAAACCACGCTTTACAGAGAGTTTGTACATTTCCTTATTTCCAAGAAAGGATTAGTTTTTTCTTGGCCAGGTTTAAAGTAGTTTACCATGTAAGGAGAATAATTTCTTTGAAATGTTAGGTGCTTGGCTGAGGGATCCATAATTTTCATCTTCTAGAAATATCCCTAAAGTGAACTTCGTAAGGCCTGAGATTCTTTGCCAAAAGATTGCTGGAGAGGAATGCTGTACACATGGACCAGAAAGCCTTAATTTTCTGAATTTATTAGTACAGTATGTTAATATATATCTGCAACTTTTCTAATTGCCAATTTTAACATGTTCATCAACTCACAGATTTGTTTGTCATGCTTGCAAGGTAGAACTCTGAGCAGTCATTATTATTGTTGCAGTGACTGTGGTTGTTATTATTGAAAAATACTTTATTTTTAGAGTTTTATATTTATAGAATGTTACTTACTTAAACTATACATGTTTCTTGTGTTCACTGGACAGGAATCATTATTTTAATCAAGTCAGGTATGCAAACTTCTGCCGCTTTTTTCTTCCTCATTTTTGACTTGTCTAAGCACACTAGACAAATTATTTTGAACCCTTTGACTAGCAAGTTCCACTCACCAGGGAATCCAGTACTTCAAAAACAGATCCAAGGAAGAGGGAAAAAAGAAGAGGTGGGATACTGGTCACGTTTCACCAAATATATCCTTACTATTGTTAACCGAAGGTTCTTCAGAACAACCCAAAGCGGTGGTTTCCGTGTAACAGAAAGCTGGTTAGGAGGGGAGAGCTAGGAGAGAGGGAGGGAAGAAAACGCCAGGAGCCCAGGCTGTCAGACTAAGGTTGGCCGGAGCAGGAGAAAGCAAGACAACTGCAAAAGTGGTTTCCACAGAGCAAACAGAGCTGCCGTGAGACAAACACACACAAACACTCAGCCTGAAACTATCCTGAGATCCCAGGTCCGATCACCACATGCCCTTCACAAGTGACTTACTTGTTCTGCAGTGAATATAGATCAGACCCACAATCAAGGCCTGTTGCAGGGATGCCCTCCAACCTCCTCTCCTTCTCCCCCACCAAAACTGTCAGATTGCTCCTCAAGCATGGCTGAAGACTAGACTTACCTGGGAGCTTCCCAATTTTTCAATATCCAAACCCCCCAGTCATGAACTATGGGTCTTGAAAAATCAAGCTTATGTTCCCAGAGTGGAGTCAGGGACAAGGGAAAGGCCCAGGAACGATAAGAACCAGTACTAAGCAGATGGCAGCTTCCTGCACCAGCACACTCCTCTAACACCTACTACCCCTGACCAAGGAGAGGTCTGCAAGTTGTGGCTGTGTCTACTGGGGCCACAGGGCAAAGCTCCAACTCCAGAAAGGGTTAGTATCAGAAAAGTCTAGATGTGAGGGTATAAAAGCTGGTGCAGCTCTGAACTTATGAAGGAAAGGGATCATTGGATAAAAATCTGAAGCATATCCAGAGGATACAGACGAGATATAGAAATTCTAACTTAGGTACAGGGGCCACCAAAAACAAGGCAAATGCGAAATGCGGCAGCCTTGTAGGCTGCATCATGGCCGCTGGCACAGCTGACTCTTCTGGTTCTGGATTTGGGGTCCTTTGTTCCAGGCACACATTCCTTTCCTTCATCCTGACTACACACCGGAGCAGCTCCATCGGTGCAGCTTGGCTTTATTCTAAGAGAAATGCAGAGTCAGTGCAGGTAATTAAGCAGAAGTGGGCACTGTCTGAGTATTAGCCTGTCCAGTCTGTGCAGAAGCAGGGACAGCACAGACAGGGCTACAGCAGTGATCCTGTGAGTGGAGACTTGGACCCAATAACAGCAGTTGAAAGTGGAGACAAGTGATAAAATTCTGCACATATTATAACTTCAGGAAGTCACTTGATGTCTTTGAACACTGGTTACAAATCAGTAAAATAAAGACCTTTACTTTTTTTTTTTTGGTACTGGATTCAAACTCAGGACCTTGCACTTGCTGGGCAGGTGCTTATGCCACTGAGCTATATCCAGCCCCAAGACCTTTACTTTGTACAATGTATACAAAATTTAACTCAAAATAGATTGAAGATCTAAACATAACAGCTAGAATAATAATAAATCTGTTACAAGAAAATAATAGGGGAAATTATTCGTGTCATTGAATTTGGAAATGATTTCTTGGATATCACACCAAAAACAACCTACGGAAAAGGGGAAATATTTCCAAGTTGTGTCTGATGAAAGACTAATATTCAAAATATGAAAAAAACCGCAATTCGCAAGCAAATAAGTTGAATAGGCTTCCTTAAAGAAGACAAACAAATGGGAGATAAGCATATGAATGCTGTGAACTGCGCAGCAGCCAGCGGGCTTCTGGGGGGTGGGCAGCAAGAGATTGAGATAAAACTAGACACTTAATAAAAGGAAAGCTGGCACTGGGTGGAGCCTGACATCTCTGAGGAGAGGTAACGATAACCCAGCACCCTCTGAGTCTTTATTTACTCACAGTAAAAGCACATGGTGGAGTCAAAAGTGCACGGTCTCACTGTTTTGCTGAACACTGAAAGCAAAGCTTTCTCAGAGCTATCTGTGTTGTAGTACACAGGAAGGAACACCAAGAACAGCTGTTGGATTAGCTTTGCTCTGGTCTCCAAAGCTTATTTACATGGCTCGCCTCTGGTGCCCCTGTACTTAGGGCTGGCCTTGCTCTCACCCTGAATGTGTAGTCTACTCAAGCTCAGCCGCTCCCCACCTATGAAAAAAATGCTCAGCATGACTAATACTTAAGGAAAAGCAAATGTCCTTCACAGTCATTAGGATGGTTATTACCAGTAAAACAAAATGACAAGTGATGGCCAAAATGTGGAGAAGTTAGGATCCTCATGTACTGCAAGCAAGACTATACACTGTTGCAGTTGCTGTGGAAAATAACACAGCAGTTCCCCCAGAAAAGTTCAATGCAGAAATACTATATGATGCAGCAATTATGCTTCTAAGTATACATACAAAATAATATCCTGATACTTGCACACCCATGTTCCCAGTACGTCATTCACAGGAGCCACAAAGCGGTCACAACTCAAATATCCATCAACAGATGAGTTAATAAGCAAAATGTAGGACATACATATACATATGAGTGTACAATGGAACGTTAGCCTCAAAAAACAGAGAGCACTAAGAGATCCTACAAGGGATAAACCTTGAAAAAATTGAGCTACATGAAATAAACGAGACACAAAAGGACACAGATTTCATGATTCCACTTATATGAGGTCCCTAGAATAGTGAAATTCATAGAAACAGCAGAATAATAGAGGTTACCAGAAATAGAGGTTAGGAGAAGAAGAGAACATATGGGACCATAGTATAATGGGTATGAGGTTTCTCTGCGGGAAGATGCAAAATTTTCAAAATGGGAAGTGGAAATGGTTACACTTCCCTGTGAACTTATGACTCATGAGTTACATGTTTTAAAAGGTTAAAGTAATAACTTGTGTATTATGTATAATTTATCACAACAAAATGTTTTTACAGGTGAAAGAAATATCTTCAGATAAATGTCAGCATTGGGAATTTACAAGGCACTATACTAGAAGCTTTATTTGTATTGTTTTATTCAATTCTACTTTACTTCTAAGAAGAAGATATAATTTCTGTGATATAATAAAAAAGTGAAGACTTAAAAGACTGACTTACCTAAGATCAAGAATTTCATAGTACATAAACTCAGGTCCCCATATTTCTAAAACTGATGCATTGCCTACTGTATCATTTTCTAAATTAGGTGATAAACTCCTGATCAATATGATCACTTTGCTTTTGCTATTTTTATACTATCCCTAACTGACTTCTAATCATGTCCAGTAGCCCATAGTGCTCTTGACTGAAAATGTTAAGATAATTTAATATTCTTATTCAAAATTCCAAATACTGAGAAACTTCTGCTCATGTAAGTGGTGTCAGCTTTCCACCACAATGACAGAACGGCTGAGGAAAACAATGTAAAGGAGGAAAGCTCTGTTTTGGCTCACGGTTTCAGAGGGTACAGTGCACAGCCAGCTGGCTTGTTGATTTCAGGCCCTTAGGAAGGCAGCAACATTATCATGGAAGGATGTAGCAGAGGAGGTTTGCTCACCTCATGGCAGGTAGGAAGCACAAAGAGTCAAAGAGGGAAGGGCATGGGACAAGACAATCCCCAAAGCCACATCCTTATGACCCACATCCTTAATTAGGTCCTACCTGCTAAGTTGCTATTACCTATAAGTAATACCATGAAATTATGAATCTAAGAGTAGATTAATCCACTGACAAAGTTACAGTCCTCAAGATGTGATCACTTCCCAAAAGTCACCTCTCAACATCACTGTGTTGTGGATCAAACCCTCAACCTATGAACCATGAGGGAACATTTCCAATTCTTTTTTTTTGCAGTACTGTCCAATTCAATCTATAAAAAAAAATATACAAAACCTACCATTTTATCATCAGAACTTGATTCTTCTTTTAAACCATTTAATTTCAAAGTAAAAACCTATTTTTGTTGTAGATAAAGTGATTTTTTTAATTATTTAAAAAGTGAGGAAAATATCAGTCTTCAGAGATAATAAATTTATTATCCAGAGATGATAATGTTTCCTTATTTTAACTTCACATTGACTTACATAGTTTTACAACTTTTAATTTTAATTTGTTGTTTCAGTTCCTCTAAGATTGGCAAACACTAACTAAAACAAAAAATTTAAATCATTAATCTAAAACTTGCAAAATAAAATATAAAGGAAATATAAGTAATTAAACTATTAAGTGATGCCTTTGTTAGTTTTTAGCATTTATATTTCTGAGGTAAAGCTTAAAATTTCACTAGAGCTTACAAGACACTTGTACTTCCAAATAAATTCATAAAACTATCTTATTGTTTTTACACCTGCATAGTTTTTTTTTTTTTTTTGAATGAATACAACACAGTACAAGGTCTCAAGGAAGCTTCACTTTGGGTTCTGACTTCATGAGTCCAAAGATCGCTCCCTCTACTTTTCTCTTAATCAGGACCAGAGCACCTGACTAAGCTAGAGCACGTCCTTTGGAACTGTGAGGGTCTGTGATAGGGCAGAAAAAGCTGAAAGAAACCACCTGAGAAACAAGAGCCGTGCCAGTTCCTGTTCACAGGTCCATAGTGAGAAAGACTCTCTTCCTTCCTTCGCCTTTGGACTGGGTCACAAGTGCTGCTGTCCCAGGAGCTGGATGCAGGTAGACTGGTACAGGGATCAGAGCTATGAGCGGGTCAGTGTTGGTCTTGAATCCGTTTTTGTCCAGGGTGAACAGGTTCCGAGAACAAGGTACCCGTGGATCAGTAGAAAAGGAAGAGGAAAAAGAAATACAAGAGACAAAATTCTGGGATCAGGGGGCTTACAGCCTCTTGGACTGCAGCTTCAAATAGCATCTGCAGTAACCTTTTATTGAGAAAGAACAAAGGAAGCAACTGGGCTAATGGCAGGATATCAACTGTTTTAGCAGGGACAGTACAACTGAATTACCATAGGCATGAGACTTAACTAGTTAGCCATCATGTTATCATTCTTTCCCGCATATCACATCAAAGCATTTAGTGCTGACTCTGGGGCTTATAATGCTTTTGCTAGACTTCCTTCAGACCCCAACAATCAAGGCTTGGTCAGGCCTGAGGCAATACATTGAAAGAGTAACTAAAGAATGTCCTTCTCCACAGGTCAGTGACTCATCCTTCTTCCTAGCTACTCTCACCCTAAAACAGGGGCAAGGTGCTTCTCTAAAATACAAAATCTTGTTTCAAGAATCTCCCTATGTCTGTGTTATTTTAATAATAAAACACTTTAAAAAATTAAGTCTGAAAAAGTTATGCAAGATTTAGGTTTGTAGGGATATGCTTCCAGGTGAACAAGATCCAGAGTCAGTTCCAGGACAACAAAGTGTGAGGGGAGCACACAGAGGCATCATGTTCCAAGGGTTTTTCCAAAAGGCAATGGGCACCGCCCCCCAAGACTTTTGCTGTGAAACAGCCATCATGAACTGCGCTCAAGCTCTTGGGACTGGAGAACAGAGGAATTCTTGGAAAGGTCAGACTAGCCAGCCAAGGCATTAGGAAGGACAATATAAGGTTTTGGATTCCAACAATAACCACACTGCGCTGTGGAAACAATCTGATGAGTCTTCAAAAAGTTAAACATAAAATTACTGCATTATTTATTATCTAACTCCTAGTAAACAGAAAATAAATACTGAAACACACGTACTCAGAGCCCTGTGAATCAATGTCTTTGATTTTCCTTTCTTGACAGCTCTAAGCACAGGATTCTCCTTAGTTTTAGGAACCCTTTCTTTTGAATTAAAATTTTTTTTCTCAGTATATATTTGTAGCACAAAATGGTTACATTCCTTGTGAGGAGCTGGTCCATAAATGTAATTTGCAATTCCTTAGATTCCACATTCCCCATCCCACCATGCCCCTCCCTCCAGCGCTTGGTCCCCTTCTCTTTAGCAGCAGAATTGTTTCCTTGTTTCCTGTGATCTTCCTTTCATTTTTCTCTTTAAAGTATTTAGCCTTTGGGTTTCTTACATAAGAGAAGCTTTGTGCTATTGAAGGGATGCTTCTGATTTATTTCCCTTAACATGATCAAGGTACGTCTATTTTTCAATGGATGATTCAAGTTTGTCTTTCTTGAGCGGAGTTGTACTTCATTGTGTGTAAATACCAGATTTCTCTCTCCATTCATCTGTTGATGGACATATGGGTCACTTCTAATATTTAGCTACTATGAGTTCTGCTCTTATAAACGTGAGTGTGCATGTATCACTATAATATGATGTCTTTAACTCTTTCCAGAAGAAAGAGGGAAATAGCCATGTCAAATGGAATTGCTATTTTCTGTTGCTCCAGGAATGTCCATATTGTTTTCCAGAGTGGTCATACTAACTTATATTACCTCCAACAGTGTAGAAGGGTTCCTTTGTCCACACAGCTTTTGTTATTACTGTATATTTGATTTCTTGATGATAGTCATTCCTTCAGGAGTAAGATGGAGTCTCAGTGTTGTTTTAATTTGCATTTCTCTAATGACCACAGATGTTGCACACTTTTTTCATGTGTTTATTGGCCATAGTATTTTTTCTTCTAGTGTGTACTGACATCAGTTGCCTGTTGGGTGTTTTATTTTAGGGAGTCCTAAGTTTTTTTGAGTTCATCATATATTCTGTATTCCTCTGTCCAAGATGCAGCTGTCAAAATTTTTTTACCATTGTGTGTAGGTTGTCTCTTCACTCTGTTGATTTTTCCTTTGCTAACCAGAAGCTTTTTAAGTTGATATGACCCGATTTGTTGACTTTGGCATTTCTTATGCCACTTGGGTTCTATTCAGAAAGTCCTTGTCTACACCTGTGTCTTCAAGAGTTTTACCTATTTTATCTTCCAGCATATCATGTTTCTGTTTTAATTTAATTTTTAACCTGCTTTGATTATAGTTCAGGGCATGGTATGAGATACGGGTCTAGATTCAGTCTTCTGCATGTATATAGTCAGTTTTCCCAGCAACATTTGTAGAAGAGGCTTTAACTCCCAGCATGTTTTTTGCCCCCTTTTCAAAGATCAGATTGCTGAATGTGCCTAGGTTTGTTTCTGCGTCCTCTATCATGTTCATTGATCTACATGTCTGTTATTGTGCCAGTATCGTATCTTCTCAGTGATTGGATTACAGCCATGGGCCACCACACCTGGTTGCTTTTATCATTTCTAATTGCATTGATATGAATGTTTTCTTTCCTTTTCTTTGTAAAATTGGCTAGGATTTTGTCTATTCTATTTATTGTCAAAGAATATGTTCTTTGATTTTGGTCAGTGCTTTGTGTAATTGCTATAATTACTGCTATCAAAATGGCTCCCCAAAAAAGCTAAAAAAAGAAGCTAAGTAACTGTTTCATTCTGAGACCTCTAGAGTGTTCAGAAAACATAAAGTCGTGAAGAATAGGCTAGGGATCATGTGAAGATCCAATGCAAAACCTGGGTAACAAAAGTACTTCTTCTTGAGTGGATCAGGGAGGCTTTGTGTCCCACTGTTAAGAAGTATGCAGAGGACAAAGGTTTACCATTCCAGGCTCTCCTCATCATGGACAATGTTCCTACTTGTTCATGAGATGTGGAAGAATTGGCTGAAGAATCCCCATGGCTCTCAGTCAAGTTCCTCCCACCTAATACAACTCTTCTATTGCAGCTAATGGACCAGCAGATTGTAGCTAACTTTAAGAAGCTATACACCAAGGAACTGTTCCTAAAGTGCTTCCAGATGGTCTCAGATACAGATTTAACCCTTAAAGAGTTCTGGAAGGAACATTATAACATCCTTTCTTGGGTGGGGTTGAGAAATCCAGGGCCAGTGTTTCTCTAAAGACACTGAGATCTGCCTGGAAGAAAGCGTGGCCTAAAATCATACAGGAGAGAGACTGTGAAGGCTGCATAGAGGAGCCTGAGCCTCCAACTGACCCCATGATTGATGACACTGTCACTACAGCAGAGTCCATAGGCTTGCAGGTGGACAGCGGTGATGTTGAGGAGCTGGGGGGAGAATGCTCAGAGGAACTATCTACAGAGGAACTTCAGCAACTTCTGGCTGAGCAACAGAAAACGGCAGCTGAGGAGCTTTCTGAAAAGGAGAGGCAGTATCAACAATTAGTGCAGCAAAGCTCTTCTGAAATAAAGGAAATCCTAAAAACGATTGGACAGAGTTACAAGCGTTTGTAGAGAAGACCCACCCAAACAGAAAAAAAGCCAATCATTGGATTCAATTACTTAGTGGCAGTGTCGTGTCATCCTACAGAACAGTGTTAAAGGAAAGACAGAAACAGACAACCTTGGGTCAGTTTTTATTTCTTCAGAGGTTGAGACCTAGTCAGCCAGAAGCAGGTCCTAGTGGGCTACAGACTCTCCCAAGGAGAGGAAGGACAGCAGAGAGCCAGATTCCTGACATTATTATGGGAGGAGACTCTCCATCAGAACAATAACCTCCTTTCATTCCATTCTCATGTCAACTTGAATGGTGAGTACAGTATGAAATTGTTTCTAATGAGCAAGACACATTTTATGTTTTTGGTGAATACACTAGGAAAATTATTGGTGGATTACTCACATTATACAAAAATTTTTTTGAAAAGGTTAGTTAATGTGTGTTTCTATTTTATATTTAGATCTTTGATCCATTTTGACTTTAGTTGAATGAATGGTGATAGGCATGGGTCTAGTTTTAGTCTTTGGCATGTGGAAAGCCAGTTTTTCCAGCATTTATTAAAGAAGCTGTCTTTATTTCAGTGAAAATGTTTGGCCCCTTTGTCAAAGATGAGGTGGCTGAGTGTGTTTATGGTAGTGTCTACATCTGCTAGTCTGTTCCATTGATCCTCAGGTCTTTTTTTTTTTTTTTTCAAATACTATGCTGATTTTATGATAGTGGCTTTGTAGTATAATTTCAAGTTGGGGATTATGATACCTCCTTCCTTTCCTTTGTTGCCTAGGATTGCTTTTGCTATTCCAGGTCCCTCTGGTTTCAGATGAATTTTAGGAATGTTTTCTCTAGATCTGTGAGGTGTACTAATGGTATTTTAATTGGGATTGCATTAAATCTGTACAATAATTTTGGGAATATGACCATTTTCACAATGTTGGTTCTTCCTAACCATAAGCAAGGAATACTTTCCATTTTCTGAAATCCTCCTCAGTCTCCTTTTCAGAGTACCATAATTTTCACTGTATAGATCTTTTATTTCCTTTGTTAGATTGATTTGTATTGATAAGTATTTCCTTTTCCTCAATGCTATTGGGAAAGGTGTGGTTTCCCTAATTTCTCTATTGGTAGGCTTGTTGTTTGTGTATAGGAATGCTAATGATTTTTGAATGTTGACTGTGTATCCAGCTATGCTACTGATTTTGGTTATTAAACCTATGAGCCTTTTGGGGGAGTTTTGGGGGTCTTCTAAGTAGAGTACCATATTATCTGTAAATAATGATAATTTCATTTCTTCCTTTCCTATCCTTATTCTTTATTTTTCTCTCTTGTCTACTTGCTCTGGCTAATATTTCTAGAACTATATTATATAGGAGTGGTGACAGTGGACATTCTTGTCTTGCTCCTGATTTTAAAGTGAAAGTTTTCAGTTTTTTGTCCATTTAATATGATGTTGGCTTTTGGTTTGTCAGAGGTTGCTTTTATCAGAGTGATGTAATAACCATCTATTTTTATTTTCTGTAGGGTTTTTATCATGAATGAGTGTTGGACCTTATCAAAAGCTTTTTCTGCATCTATTGAGATGACCTTGTGACTTTTGCCTTTGACTCTTATCAGTATGGTGTATTACACTGGTTGATTTGGATATATTGGACCATCTTTGCATTCCTGAGATGAATCCCACTTGGTCATGAAGGATAATCTTCTTGATGTTTGCTGCATTCTGTTTGCTAGTATTTTATTGAGAATGTTTGCATCTATGTTGATTAGGGAGATTGGCCTATAGTTATGTTTTTTGGTTGGGCCTTTCTCTGGTTTTGGTATCCAGGGTGAGGATACCTCCAGGAATGAGGCAATGAGTTCAGGAGAATTCCTTCCCTTTCAATTTCATTAAAGAGTTTGAGAAAAATTGGCATTAAACCCTCTCTAAATTTCTTGTGGGATTCAGTGTATCTATCAGGACCTGGGCTTTTCTTTGTTGATTTTTTTATTACACTTTTAATTTCACTGGCTGATATTGAGTTATCCACAATTTTTATATCTTTTTGATGTAGCTTTGGTAATTCATACGTATCTAGGAGCCTGTCCATTTCCTCTGTGTTTTCACCCTACGAGAGTAAAGATTGATGATCTTCTGAATCTGTACAGGGTCTGCAGTCATTTCATTCTTTTCATTCCTGAATTTCATTTCATGAATTTTAGTTTTTCGTTTCCTGTTTTGATAAGATTGGCTAGGGGTTTATCCATTTTATTTATTCTTTCAAAGAACCAACTTTCTGATTCATTAATTGTTGAGAGTATTGTGTCAGTTTCCACTGAATTAATTTCTGCTCAATCTTTATAATTTCCTCTCTTCTTTGGGCATTTCGCTTGAGTTGTTCTTCTTTTTCTAGAAGCTTGAGGTGTAACATAAGGTTGTTTATTTGTGCTCATTCTGTTTTCATGATGCAAGAATTCACCACTATAAATTTTCCTCTGAGGACTGCTTTCATTGCATCCCACACGTTCTGGTAAGTTGTATCTGCACTGTCATTTGATTATAAATATTGTTTAATTTCTTTTTTCATCTGTGACCCATTGGTTGTTCAGGAGGGTATTATTTAATTTCCATGTGTTTATGGAGTTTTTGCAATGTCTTTTGTCAGTAATTTTCAGTTTCATTGCACTATAGTCTACTAATATGCATGGGATAGTTTCAATTCCTTTGCATTTACTTAAGCATTTTGTATGGACTAGTGTATGGTCTATTTTAGAGAATGTCCCATGTGCAGCTGATAAGAATGTGTATTCTGATGTTGGGTGGAACACTCTGTAAAGGTCTACTAAGCTCATTTGTTCACAAATTTTGTTTAGTTTGGGTTTCTTTTGCCAAATTTTTGTGTAGTTGATCTATCTCTTTGTAACAATGGGGTATTAAAGTCCCTGTTATGATTATGTTGCTGCATATTTGATTTTTCATGTTTGTTAAAATTCATCTTTTTTATTTTAAAGATTAAAAACTAACAAAACAACAACACTGAAGACAAAATCAAAACAACACAAAAATGATACATGACCTTAAAACAAATTGGTAGGAATTAACAGTGGTTGCCACATTACATACTGTTACCTTCAAAGAAGTTGCTCAGTCCTCCAGATGTAAGAATGTACGATTGATCACAAACTATCAAAGACAGTAGCAAGTAATAAAAAAAAAATGGAAATGATGCAGAGCTTCACCATACAAGGTAGTATGAACTTGACTATTGTTCTTATACTGCATATTGTTGTTTTCAGGTCAGTCATTCTGATTGCCAGATACAAGCATGCAAATTTGGTCAAGAAAAAAGAAAATTTTAAGCATTGACTATTCCTTTAAATAAACCACAGACATCAGCAATACACCTCCCCAGCTATCCTTTTGTATACATATAAATTTTGTTTTTCATTTTAAAGAGAAAATAAAGAAAAACCCAAATAACAAAAATAAATACATAAAACAGCATGGAGAACAGTAAAAATGATACAGAATTTCAAAACCAGGAATAGCATATTAACATTGGTTGCTATATTACATAATGTTATCTTCAAAATGGTTGCACAGATAACCAGATATAGGCATGTAAGATTGATCAAACAATTACATATTAACAGTTACTTTTAATAAACCAACAGACAAGGGCTGGGGATATAGCTCAGTGGAATAAGCGCTTGCCTAGCAAGCGCAGGGTCCTGAGTTCAATCCCCAGTACCGCAAAAAGAAAAAAAAAATAAACCAACAGACATTAATAGTACAATTATCCTAGCTATCCTGTGTATACATATATATGTTTATATATATATATGATTTATCTTATATAATTGGGTGCTCTTATATTTGGTACATAGATATTTATGATTGTTATCTCTGCCTCTTGCAATTTTCCCCTAACAAGTATGTAGTGATCTTCTTTATCTCTTTTGATCATTCTTGGTTTGAAGTTTACATTGTCTACAACCAGATTAGCTACCCCTGCTTTTTTCTGGGTTCCTGTCACATGGAGTATTGTTTTCCATTCTTTCATTTTCAGTGCATGAATTTCCTTTTGAGTTAAATGTGTTTCTTGTATACAGCATATTGTTGGATTTTGCTTCTTGATCTACTCTTCCAGTCTGCTTCTTTTAACTGGTGAATTGGGGCCATTTACATTAATGGTTACAACTGATATGTTTTGGCTTATCTTTGTCATGTTATTTTCCTGCTGTTGCTTCCCTACTTTTCCCTTCTGTTTAATTGCTTGCTCTTCTTGCTGGTTCCTTTTTCTTGTTGTTCTTGAAATTGTGGTCATTTTTTTTATGTTTCTAGAATATCTTTCAGCACTGTTTATAGGGTTGGTTTGGTGCTCATGAATATCTTCAGTTGTTCTTTGTCATGGAAACATTTCCTTTCTCCCTTAATTTTTAATTTTTTTATTTTTAAGATAAAAGAATGAAGATATATAAACCAGAATATCACAAAAACTAACACAGAAAATGCCTGATTATAGGGAAGATAGTAGGAAATTGGCACTGGATGTTGTATTATACGTAATATTATCTTTGCATTTGTTAAAAAAGAAACAATAAAGGAAATACTAAGTTATAGAAAGGATAGTGTGTAATTAACACTGGATAATGTATTACATAACGTTATCTTTGCATTTGTTAACACAAAAACAGTTAAGGAAATAGCAAATTGCAGAGAAAATAGGGAGTTGACACTAGATGCTGTATTATATACTGTTATCTTCATCTTACTCAGTTATACAAATGATGGCTCATGTGATTAATCAGTTTTCTGCACCTCATCTCCGTTGTTCTACCACCTTTTCAGTCGTCTTCCCATTGGTAATAATTGTACTTTTTGGTTTATTTACTCCCTTGTGCTCTCCCATTGGCAAGAGACTTGGCTACTTCAAATTATGCTGTGTGAAACATGGGTGTTCACAAATTGCTATGGCAGGAATTGGAGAAGTACCCGTCCTCAAAGACTATAATTGGCAAGCCCTCTCAGCCATCGGGTGTTGAGTCAAGTAGGCAGGGTTACACAGAGGACCACCAGGTTCTGCCTTGATACAGCATGTCTGCATCCAGAGGCTCAGGCAAGTCTTAAGGGCTGCTTTTGTGGAGGGCCAGGCATATCACCTGGGACTACCTCTCCTGGGGTCCAGGGATACTGCCCAGCTCCACCCCGGTGTGGCCACTGCTTCAGGGGGTGGGGCAGACTGGGAGGGCTCTCCCCCCACAGGCCGCCAAGCTCCCCACTGAAGCCCCTGGTGTCCCCTCTGTAGGTGTCCTATGACTCTTTGGAGACTATTCCCACCCAACTAAAGAAGCAGGTCTGCATCTTAATTCCATGTCTTTGCCTCCTCCCTCCTCTCGATCTCCAGTGTTACCATTCCCTGCCCCTTGTGGCTGGCATTGGGTGCATGTACGCTGCTGGGCGCAAGTGGTGTGAGATCTCCCCCACCTGTGCTCACTGTGGTAGTCCAGGGTGTGTACTAAGTTTAGTTATTAGTTCAAGGAGAGAATTGGAGGATTCTCTCGTGTCTGCTGTGTAGAGTATGTTGTTGTCTCTCAGGCTCCAGGACTGCTACTTTTCGTGTAGTTTGGTGCTGTGGGTTCTTACAAGGTTCATATATGCAAGCAGTGTGAAGACCCTCTTGGTGCTCATATTAGTAGTTTAGGGTGAGTCCTGAAGCCCGTGGACTCAGCCCGTTGTTGTCAGAAACACTTGATGAATGCCCACCAAGTCTCACATTGCTCAGAGAGGGAGTGCAGGGTGGGTGCTGAATCCTGGTAACTCAACTCATGCTTCCTTCTTGGTATTGGAGTGAGAAAGGCGTGGGGCCATGTGTCCCACCTCCTCTGCAGCTCTCTCTTATTGTTGAGCTCCAGCTCCCATTTGTTTTATGACTGGATCCCTGGGAATTATTGTGGCCCTGGAGTTGCTTCCAGTCCTCTCTGCTACTCTCTGCTGGTATTTGCTCACACATTGGAGAGGTGTGAGGCCATATCCTCTGGGCATGCGTAGAGCTGGATGTGGTAGGCTGCTCACTGGTTGCCTTGTCTCTGCCCTGCCTCAGGGCACTGATTAGAAAGGTTTCTGCAGAGTGGGGATTTTGCTTCTGTGGCTGTGGTATCTTCACATCCTCACACGGGATTCGACCACACCTTCCGACCGCTGCTGCTTCCCTTCCAAGCTGTGCTTTCTCCTCTCCGGTTATGGACCAGCTCTCAGGACTCTGCTCTCCCCTGGCCGAGTCGGTAGGTCTCCTCAGGCAGGGGCTTCTGAGGCTGAAGCTGCAGGGGCCAGAACGAGGGAGCGGCTGGGGTGTGTACGGAGCGGTGGCTCCTTT
>PVLD010001612.1:0-194032 GCA_004027595.1 Dinomys branickii | reverse complement strand
AATTTGGACAGGTACATGTTTTTTAATTCTTTGTATGTTCTAGATAGCAGTCCTTTGTCTGAGGGACAGCCAGCTAGGATTTTTTCCCAATTTGTGGGTTTTCTTTTTACTTTGCTGGTGATTTCTTTAGATGTACAAAAACTTTTCAGTAGGATGAGGTCCCAGTTATTGATTCTTTGAAGTGTTTCCCTTGCAGTTTTGTTTTTGTTCATGAACTCTCTGCCTACTCCTATGTCTTCCAGATTTTTACCTACTTTCTCTTCCAATAGATTTAGACTTTCTGTTTTAATGTTGAGGTCTGTGATCCATTTTGACCTGAGTTTGGTGCATGGTGATAGACTGAGGTCTATTTTTAGTTTTCGGCAAAAGGCAAGCCAGTTTTTCCAGCACCATTTATTAAACAGGCCTTCTTTTCTCCAGTGAGTTTGGTTGACCCCTTTGTCAAATATTAGGTAGCTGAGTGGGTTTTTCGTTATGATTGCATCTTCCAGTCTGTTCCATTGATCCTCAGGTCTGTTTTTTAGCCAGTACCAGGTTGATTTTATTACAGTAGCTTTGTAGTATAATTTCAGGTCAGGGACTGTGATTCTACCTGACTTGTCTTTGTGGCTCAGGATTGCTTTTGCTATTCTGGGTCTCTTCTGGTTCCAGATGAATTGAGGCATATTTTCTCTAGATCTGTGAGGCATGCTAATGGTAGTTTAATGGGAATTGCATTGAATCTGTACAACAGTTTTGGTAGTATGGCCATTTTCACAATGTTAGTTCTTCCTAACCATGAGCAGGGTATGTTTTTCCATTTATTGAAATCCTCTTCGATTTCCTCCCCCCCCTTTTCAGTAGAGAACTTTTATTGCAAAGACAAGTGCTATAATGTATTTGACTGAATTAAAATAGTGATACTTGACGCTATTTGTTAAGAGTGCAGTGGGGCAGTTCCTGGCACAGCTTGCTCGTCACGTTTTATGCCTTGGATATTTTGTGCCACATCCTGTATTCCATACTATGACACTTTACATGTTGTGTATCATATATTGCAGTTGGGAGAAAACTAGCAGTTATATCTCTAAGCCTGGGCTTTCCTTGCAGATGGTGCTACAGTGTCTGTGTGTGAAGGGAAAATCAGGCAGAACTCTCTAGCCATCCATTTTGCAGATGATGCCCGAGGGCTTTGCTTCCTTAGGCTGGGAAAGGGAAGAAAGTGGCTTGGCTCCATGGCCTGCAAGAGCCATAGGAGTGCTGCGCAGAAATTGCAGATGCAGCCCCCTGGGCCACAAGTTGGGAGAGTGGCTGTGTGTCCCTTTGGGGTCAGGATAGGGACAGCTGCCAGCCGGCTTTGTTGACTGAGGCACCTAGAGCAGTGGAACTAGGCAGACTGTATACTGTTGTTCACTGAGCACAGCACCCAGCCACCAAGTGCAGCACCTAGCCATGTGCAACCCCAGAAGCATCAGAGCAATGTAGGGGAAAGGAAGGGAGGGATGGCTGAGAACACCATCAGAGTGAACCAGATTCTTGCTAACAGCCGGGAACAGGGGTCATACAGGCCTCAAGGCCAGGAGAGACTGAGAGCAGCACAGCAGGACCCACCTGCAGGGAATCCCAAAGCCACCGCCCTGCTGACAGCTGTGTTCAGGTTGGAACTGAAATCCTGGTTCCACAGCCACATTTTGAGGGGCAGAGAGGGCCCAGAGCAGGAGAGTCCGTGGGACTTCAGACCTCAGGAAATACGGCCCGGGGCTGCCTGTGGGCCTTTGGGGGCTGGCGGCTGCAAAGCTGCGAACTCCCCTTCCCACTGCGCCTGGAGCCCCTCCCAGCTTCACAATGCCTTCATTTCCATCCCTCTCCACCCACTGTGCCTGGTCCCTCTGCTGCCTCCTCCTGGCCCTGTCCCACACGCTGCCAACCAGACCTGTCTGGGAGCATGAGGGCACCCAGCAAGCCTGTGCCAGCCTCGCATGGGGCTCAGTGATGGGGGACAGGAAGAGTGGCCTATACAGCTCTGCCCTCTGAATACCAGCCAGAAAGAACAGGTGTGCCTGACTGCTGGCTGTGAGTCGTGGGTTCCTTGTTAGCCACAGAAGATGGCTCAACAGGGTGCTGACAAGGTACTGCTGCCTGTGTGTGCTCTCTGGTGGGCTTGGCTGTACTGGGAGCTAGGGGTGCTGAGGACCTATGGGTACAGGGCCCTGCTGCGAACTGTGTTTGATGAGGGCTGCTGCTCCTCCAGGAAGGGGCAGGAGCCCTACACGTCCCCATGTAGCACACACGTTGCCTCTGCCAGCGTTTGGCTTCCCCGCAGGACACCCGGGCTGAGTCCTAGCAGAATGCTCAGGGACGGGGTGGCTCACAAAGGGTGCGTTCGACACTGAGCTCCTTGCTGGCCCTTTGAGCTCCTTCCTGGCCCTTTACCCTTCACTAAAGTTTGTGGTTTGTGCTGAGTTCCGTGGTGCCGGGAACCCATCCAGAACCCTGCATTATGTTTAGTCAGAGCGGCTTCTTAGGGCCTTGGGCTCCTCTCGGTTCTGATAGTTTCTCAGACGATGAGGGCGCTGATGTTGTTGACAACAGTAATGAGGATGAACAGCACTCAGGCTTGAACTCAGAGCCTTGCATTGAGCTACATTCCTAGGCCCTTTAAAAACAAGGTTTCGTTTTGTTTTAATTTTTATGTTTTGAGACAAGGTCTGGCTCAGTCAATAGGTAGCTTCAGGGTGGGCTGAGACTTACAGCCCTCCTGCCTCAGCCTGCCAAGAGTTCCAGGGTTCCAGTGTGCCAGCTACTTTCCTTGTTTTGGAGACCTTCGCAGTGTGAGGAGTGCTGGCCGGCTGTTCTGGAGGCTGCCCCCAGTGAGGTTTGCCTGTGTTGTAGCCAGACGATTAGAGTGGGCTGTGGGTTTTTCCAGAGGAGACCTAGGGGTTAAAGTGTCCTTTCCACCACATCACGTCTCTGGGGCATGGGGTGACTTTGCTCCTGGTAGAGGTGGTGCTGGGCAGCTTCTCCCCAGCAGAGCCCTTCTCTGTGCCCCCTTCCTGTGTGTGATCTCAGAAGGGGTCACTACAGCAGCCCAGCATGGTGCAGGAGGACAGAGGAGCTGCAGAAATGATCTGGAATCCTCCACACACAGCTGTCTCTCCTCTTCTACTCGGCAGTGTACCTGTTGACTTGTTACTGTCTGCGTAGGTCCTTGAGTGTTGCTTCCACGCTGTGGGCTACAATTCAAGGCCACCTGACTCATCCGTTGCCCAGATGGACGCCCTTGGACCCTGTGACCACTCTGCCCCTCCCTGGCCACAGGAGTGTGCCCCTTGTCATGTGGTATGCATGCATGGCTTATGTGCTTCTCCCCTTAGAGAAACTCCAAGTATTCAATACCTGGGTCCGAGTGAGTAGGGAGAGTGGCTGGGACCCAGGCTCTTTCTTGCACTAAGCTGCTGTGTGGCCAGCCTCTGCCTGGCCTCTGTCTCCTCCACAGTCCCCTCTTGCGACCCTCACCCAGAAATACTCCAGCACCGTCTCCCTACTCACGCCGTTTTGGGGGTTTGGACATACCGCCCTGCTGGATAACAAATGGGCAGATGGGTGACTCCTGCAGGAATTATCCACGCATGCACGGCGGCGCTGCTGTCCGCTCCCTGCTTTGAAGCTCACTGCTGTGAGCGAGGAGAGGTCACTCTGTTCCCCACTGGACAGCTTTTCTGGGTTTTCACTGATATTCCAAAAAATGAAGGAACAAATACCAGAAACTCAACCCCTCTTTTTATGAAAGCATATGCAGATTTGTGTCTTGGACTCATACCTAAATGTTCCAGTTTGAGTGATTTTCTTTGAAGGCACTATTTTTCTTTTCTTTTCATAGAAAGTTCCCTCTAAACTGGGGCAGATTCTTTGCTTCCAGTGTCTAGCTCTGGACTTTAGCTCTGGAGGGCGTCTGGTGCATCAGAGCCGCCCACTGGGCCCCTGCACTCCCATGGGGCCTGAACAGAAGCGCAGAGCTAAGGCCAGTGGCATCCACAGTCAGAACCCGGGGCTGGTGTCTGCGGGCCAGACCTCAGCACGTGATCAAGGCTTTGGTGAGAAGTGGGGCTGAGTCAGACCTGCCCGCCAGGCGCTGACCCTGCACAAGGCCGAGCCCATGGTGCCCCCCTCACCCCAGTCCCTGGCTCGTGCCTGCCCACACATTGCCCAAGGCTGGGGCTCTGAGTCCCTGCCAAGGCCCCGTGGGCTGACTTGGCAGGCAGGGTCTGACCCTGCAGCTGGGCTGTGCTGGAGGGGAGAGGATCAGAGCAGGCTGGGCCTCATGGGCTGAGCACTGAGCCCAGGATGTGGACACAGGGGCCAGCTGGAGGCTACCGCAGGTGGACGCCAGGCCCCCAGATGGTGATCTTGCCTTCTCCCCCAGCCCTGCCTTAAGCCAGGCCTTCGTCCTGTGTCTGAGTGAGGGGGAGGATGAGCTTGACTTTTTGATGAGTAAGAAAAATATCTCCATGAGTAAAGAAAATAAGCAGAATGAATGAAACTCCTGTGGCTCTCCCTGTACTCCCAGCTGTGGCTCGTGACGCTCTTAGGGCCAACTGCTGAACAGGCTTCACTCTGCTGCAGCAACCAGCCTGGTTCCATATGCTTCAGCCTTCCTCGTCTTACTTCTGCCCCTCCCCCCCTGCAGGATGTGGAACTGCACTCCCAGTTTGCAGATGGTAAAACTGAGGCTTGGAGAGACCAGTAAGTAGTGAAGCTGAGGTTCCAGCCTTGGTCAGCCTCTCTCCAAAGACCACAGCCTGAGCTCTGGGCTAAACCCCCTCCATGGGTCCAGCCCAGGAGTCAGGAGACCACTACTTGGCCAGGGGAACTGAGTAAGTTGCTTCCCCTCTCTGATCTTCTGCCTCAGAAAGGGTCAAGTGGAGCAGATCTCTTCCTGGCCTCTCAGGTGTGTGAGGGGGCCTGCAGTTTCCAGGGGACCGAGTGCCCTTCCTTCCCTCAGGGCTCTCCTTCCTGATGGCCTGGGATGTTCACGATTTGCCACAGACACCCCCCCCAACTTCCTGTTGATCTTTCCCAAGCAACCCATATGCTATAGACCCTCTATGGTACAGATGCCACCACCTTCAGCTGGCCACAGGATCAAGGGAGTGAACAGGAGCCCCTCCGAGGTGGGCCATGTGGCTGGCGGTGCTACCCAGGTCAGGCGAATGAGCACATCTTCAACTTGCAAACTTTACAGCTGATGATGGGTTTGTGGGGCACACCACTGTAGGAAAGGGCGTGGCTATGTGGAGTGGGGGCTGGGCAGCAGGTGGCTGGCCCGCTCCTGACTGGCTTGGAGCCCTTGAGCCCTGAGCGGGAGGCTCGTGTCCTGCCAGTGTCATGGCTCAGCTCCCTATACAGACCTCTGATCCTCTACTTTGCCCTCTCAGACCTGCCAAGCTGTGTGACACCACTTCCTGCTCCTATCTGTGGATCCTCTGGCCGTGTCCCTTGTGTTACTCTGACCTGCAGTTGGTTTAGGAACCCAACATCAGAGCTTTGTGGAACTGCAGACTGCTGGGTGTTGTGGTTTGGGCCTGTAATCTCAGTACTCTGGGAGGCTGAGGCAGGAAGATTGCCAATTCAAGCCTAGCCTAGACAATTTAGTAATTTAAGAGATTGTCTCAAAATCAAAAGAAAGGGCTGAGAATGTCCCTCAGCAAAGCCTTGGGTTCCATCCACAGTAGTACAGAAGAAGGAAGGAAGACAGGAGGGGCCAGGTGCCGAGTGAGAGCCCAGGGGCACTGAGAGCCATGACTGCCTTCGGACTCGGTCACCAGCCAGAGCAGGAGCCTTGCTGCAGCTCAGAGATGCCTTCACTCACTTGCAGTCTGACTGTGCTGGAACCACTCTGAGTGTTTCAGACACTGTCTCCGTCTCCCAGAGCTCTGGCACAGACAGCGGACATGGCGCTGGGTGAGGGGAGCTGGTGATGGTGTGGTCCCCGTGCTGGATCTCACCAGGCCTGGCTGCTGCTGGGAGTCCCTGCACGTCCTAGGCAGGCATTCGACTCACAGTGCCAGCCTGGGGTCCCCTGGGCCAGAGTGGAGCTCCTGGGCTTCTCTCCTAGGAGAACACACACACCAGCACACGGAGCCACACTATACGTGTTCGTGCCTGTGTATGAATGTACAACTGCTTTTTGAAAAGCGTATGTGCTGTGGTTACCTTCCCCCATGGATGGGTGTGTGCCTTACCCCTTTCTCTACCCTCGCCCCGTGTTATTGGATGTGGTTACTAGATGATTTGCCAACGATTTCTCACAGGAAGGCAGCGACAGTTCCCAGCGTCACACAAGCTGGATGACAGTCAGCATTCCCATAGGACCCAGGGAGGTGTCTTGTGTGTCTCTGACTACTCAGTGGGTGCTGTCAGGTCCTCTCCCAAAAGTCTGTGTGTGCCTGTTCTGATAAACAAGCTGAGCAGTCACAGGCACGAGCACGAGCTGGGGGCTAAAGGTCACCACCTCTTCCTTACCTGTGCCAGTTGTTAGCTGACAGTTTGATCTTCGTGATTCTTTTCCAGACTTAAGGTCTCATGGTGTCATCTAAGCTGGTGCTGAACTGCTGAGTTCAAGAGACTCTCCTGCTTCAGTTTCCTAAACTGACCTTCAGGATTAACCCTAGATGTCACTGCCAGAACAGAGCTGTGTGACCACTGCCCAGGAGTATGGCACAGGTTTGGGGAAGGGAGGCAAGTGTGATTGGCTGTGGGGTCTCCTGACTCCCACCCGTGTCTCTGGCACCCCTATGGATATCACACAGCCTCGACTCCTGACACTTGAAATTATTTCTTCTCACATCTTTGTCACTTTCCTCCCAAATAGCTGGGACTACCTGGGAGGCAGCGGCCCAGTGGTAGCCAGCCTGGCATACAGCAGTCCAGTGACGCTGGCCTAGTATTTGCTGTTGTTGTTAATTTTATTTTCTCATGTTGGTATTTCCTGAAAGCCCCTTCTGAGCCTAAAAGCTGTTCTCCAAACCTGGGCACATTCGTCATCGTTCTCCACAACCTGCACAGCCGCAGGAATAAAACGCTGGGCCGGCACGGACCGTGGGGGAAGAAGTACTCTGAGCCCCGTGAGTCTGTGGGTTCTGGGGAGACAGGAGGGGGAGGCCAGCTCCACAGGGAG
Source organism: Dinomys branickii (assembly GCA_004027595.1). Lineage (NCBI taxonomy): Eukaryota > Metazoa > Chordata > Mammalia > Rodentia > Dinomyidae > Dinomys > Dinomys branickii. Next base: position 186,876 of record PVLD010001612.1, on the reverse strand, counting down.
AGGACATGGAGGGTGCGAAGGAGGAGAGAGCGAGTGGGCCAGGGGGGGGGGGCCTGCTGGGAAGTGCAGTCCGTCCGGGAGGCCTCCGGAGGAGGAGCAAGGGTGCTGCGGGAAGCCCGGCCCCGCCCACAGGCTGTGAGACCTTGAGCAGGAGGTTTAGGAGGCAGCTTTCTCTGCACAGAGGACATGGCTCCTGCACGCAAGCTTCTCCGCAGGACGAGAGGAACGTACACACTTCTGTGCCCAGCACCCAGTTCAGAGCAGTTTGCTGTGTAGGACAAGCTGTCACCTTGTCTCTCCCTCTCGGGTGACTTTCCAGAGATCTGCAGAGATGATGGCACCTCGATCCTCATTACCCAGACTCAACACTCCGGCCCAGCCCACCTGGAGAGATTCCTCCAATCCTGTCCTAGCGCAGCCCCTGGAAGCCGGCGCTGGCTGCGGTGTCCTCCATGGTGCGCAGTGGGCGCTGGGACGGGAGCCCTCCCCGGGCCATGCTCACCGCACGTCCGCAGTGGACATCTAGCTTTTTGTTTTTAATGTGTAATTGTGCTGTTGCCTTACAATGAGTACATGGCCATTGGAAACATCTCGGTGCCTGGGTGTTTTGGAGTGCAGAAGCAGAATTTCATGTGAAAGTTGCCAGGCTGCATGCTGTTCATCTGCTATGGGGTAATTTTAGTTTGATGGAATCATCTTGACTCCTCGGTCTACCCCAAGCCATCTCAGGGCAGATGCTGGAGGGATCCCGAGATAATGGCTGCTAATGGTCTCTTCCAACCTCTTCCACTCTCTCCAGACCCCTTCTTCCCTCTTGGCCCTGGAATTCAGCGGGACCCCTGCTCCCTGGCTTCTTCCTGGCAGCATGGTACTGGGCCTTTCCCAACTTGACAACCCCTGAGCTGTCCACCTGAGGTTTGTGCCATGCTCATGTTTGTTTGCTGGGCAGAATTCTAGAATCTTTTTAAAATAAGAATCTTCCATTCACAGAAGCTGCTGATTGAGAGATCATAGGCCCAGCTGCGTTTTCAGTAGGACCCCTGCTCCGGCCCTGGGACTTTCGGACCCGCACACTCCACACGGGGCTGCTGCTCATTGTTTCCAGACTGGAATGCGAGGCTTTGGCTCTGTCTGTCTTCTCTGGCCTTCGGCACCTCCGCTGCAGAAGCGGGTTTCTGACCCTGATGGATGAGCAGGGGACAGGATCAACCCTGGGGCAAACACTGGGCTTACTTGGAGCCTCGTGGCAGAGCTGGGGTGGGTGACGGGCTCGCTGTCTGCAGCGGAACGGCATCCTGTCCAGGGCTGTGGCGTAGACTTTCCCGTGCACTCTGCTCTCTGAGTGGTTTGAAACATGGAGGGGAGCTCTCCGGAAACAAGGGTGTCCCTTCAGCTGTCCCTGGGGCCCCTCCCTCCTTGGAGCAGTGATGCCTATGTACGTGATGATGGTTCCACTCACACTGTTTGGGTGACATGACCCTCCTAGCTACTCTGAAGAGTCCCTCTCATTCTCTGTGTGTGTGTGGTGTGTATGTGTGTGTAAGTGTGTGTACGTGCATGTGTGTGTGTGTGTGTGTGTGTGTGTGTGTGTGTATGAGACAGTCAGAGGTTTCCTCTGAGCCAGAAATGTCCAAAACCACTTTCTGCTATGGATGATGTAAATGTTCTGTGTTCTGTGATACCCAGTATAGTGGACCCCAGACACACAGGCCACTGAGCACCTGAGATGCGCCTCATGCCTGAAGGAGCTGGGTTCTCATTTGTGTCTGAATTCAGTGAACTTTACAGAAGCAGCTGCCTATGGCTGGCAGCTGCAGTATTGGCCAGCACATGTCCAGACCTCAGCCCTGCCTGCAGCTTCATGCATCTGCTCACCCTCACATGCTTACACTTGTATTCACCAGTTGTGGGCAGCTCCAACGTCCCCTGCAAGGTCACAGGTCATAGGCCAGAGTGTCACCATGAAGAGTGCGCACAATCATGGAGGGATGCACAAGTCAGTGCAGGAGTGCAGGGGCCAGTGGCAGGGGAGGTTCTCTGTCCACCAACCCTCAGGGACTGCGAGGAGGCGGTAAGGTTGGACAATGGGCTCAATTCTGGATTCTGATCTGGGTTGGCTACCTTTGACTTAGAAGGAAGAGCCAACCTCAAAGCTCTGGCCTGAATGAACCTCAATTCTCTTCTGTTCTCTACTGTAAATTTTCGTCCACCCCTAGCACTGCAGCCAGACACAATCATTACAAATCCATTACCCTATCAATCATCTATCACTCAGTTAAGCCTGTATCAACAGGAAAAGTACTTTCAACAATGTATCAATGTCACCACCAGTCTATGACAGCCATCCAAGCCAATGACTTCAAAGAAACTGAGGCATAGGAAAGAACATGGTTGAGACAGCTTAGACAGCCTCACGAGAATGTGGACAGGAGAGGTTTCAAAATGGAGAGACATGGACTCAGGACTATTCATGGACTCAGAAAGACACTGTTAAGGTCCCTTGTTGCTTTGCTATCTTCTGCCCACCATGAACTGTTTCCCCTTTGCCAGGTCACCCCACTTTGGAGACAGTTGCCTATGGACTTAAACCTCTGCAAACTGTGATCTAAATAAACCTTTCTGCCTTTAACTTTGGATGTCAAGCATTTTGTCTCAGCAACAAGAAAAGTAACTAAGGCACCAGCGCTCTGAAAGTGTGAGGCAGAAGGGTTACAAGTTTGAACATAGCCCAGGCAACGTAGTGACTTAGCAAGAACCTTTCTCAAAAAAAAAAAATTTTTTTAAAGGGGCTGAGGATGTAGCTTGGTGCCAAGGCCATGGATTTAATCCCTAGTATTGGAAAAAAGAAAGGAGACAGAGAAGAAAAAAGAAAGTAAAAGAGAAGAGAAGAGAGAAAGGAAAGAAGAAAAGAAATGGAAGGAAAAAGGAAAAGAAAAGAAAAGAAAAAAGAAAAGAAAAAAGAAAAAATGATTCAGAAAATAGGATTGCTTGTTCCTGGCAAAGTGGAAGAGGAGTACCTTGTCACCCTGACCCTTGCCTGGGGACCCCACATCCCACCCTGTTCACTGTCATCATCCAAGGGTCCCCAGAACCTCACCTGCATTTCCCCATTATCAGAACCCAGAACTTTCTTCCTGAGTCTAGATTGAAAGGCCAGATAGTGTGATGGACATGGGGAGAGTGAGAGAGAACAGAGGTAGGTGGAGAGTCAGAGCGAGCATCTCCATTTTTAGATGGATGAGTCTGCAGTTCAGGAGGGAAGCCTTTGCCGTCTGATGCCAGGGAGCACACCTCAGGGTGAGCACCTGTCTGACTTCTCTGCTTCCCAGGTGTGTGTCTTGGAGCCAGTGACGCCTAAGCTCAGTTGCTGCTCCCAGATCTGCAGACTGTGCCAAGGCACCAGTGAGACGGGAACACACCCTCATGTCTACAGACTTGTCTGATGCCTCTGGGCCAGGTGGCCTGGTGACAGTGATACTTCCATAGATGGGGACGATGGCATTTCTGGGCCCTGCAGTTCCAACAGTGACTAGAGGACATATTGATACTTAATTGCCAAAAGGAATTTGATAATAGTTCTCAGAAGCCGGGCATAGTGGTGCACGCCTATAATCCAGCACTCAAGAGGCAAGAGGATCACTGTGAGATCAAGACCATCCTGAACTACATATGGAGACCTTGTCTAAAAAAAACAAACAAAAACAAAAAGAGCACAAATAGCTTTTAAGAAGGCAGGACTAGTTATATGATAGACAGGAGGTGGCAAGTTGCAGCCACAATCTAAGAATGGTCTTTACATTTGTAAGTGGCAGCAGGGTGTGTGTGTGTGTGTGTGTGTGTGTGTGTGTGTGTGTTTAAATCATATGAAATTCAAACCTCCATGTCTATAAATATATTTGTATTGGAACACACCCACATTTGTGTGTGCATATATTGTTTCTGGCTTTTGTTTTTTTCCCCTTCACTACTAGGGTTTGAAACCAGTGATGTGTTCACAGACTGAGCTATATCCCAATCTCTTTAAAAGAATAAATAAAAATTTAAGACTGGATCTCTTTAAGTTCCTAAATTGCCCAGGCTGGGCTAGAATTTGTGCTCTTCCTGCCTCAGCCTCCCAGAGTTCTGGAGCTATAGGCATGTGCCACTGTGCCCAGTTCTCTGGCTGCTTTTGTGGTACATTGACATGGTTGAGTAATTGCAACAAAGAGAACTTATGGCCTGCAAAGCTGATGATATTCACTATCTGGTCCTTTACAGAAAGACTTGGTCAGCCCTTGCCTTAGAAGAGATAACAGGACTAACTGGTTAGTATTAACAATCCAGAATGCTGTTTCAATCATCTTCTGCCTGGCAGTGGTCAATCTTGATCTTCAAAGATAACTTCAAATCCTACAAAGTATCTGATATCTATTCCCTGAGCAAAATGGGGAAAATAAAGCCTCAAGTTCAAGTTCTTACTTCTACACCACCGCAGAGGAGCATAGCAGCCTCTTCAGAGACGCGAGTCCCACCTGAGGGAGGAAGACTGTGCCTAGGCTCTGTCTTAGTTACTTTCTTGTTACTGGGACAAAATGCTGGACACCCACAAATTAGAGGAGGAAAAGTTTACTTTGGCTCAGAGTTTGTAGAAGTTTCAGTGTACAGTGAGCTGATTCCAGGTAGGGTAGCATGGTGGAGGAGAAACAGTCCACAGCAGGGCAGCAGGAGGTAGCAATCCCATTGGTTGGTGCCACCCACACCCAGGGTGGGAAAGCAACAACCAGGGAGGGAAGGGGAGAGAGATGGGAAGGGGGAAGAGAGAGAGACAAGCCCCTCTTTTGGTCCCTTATACTATATGCAGACTACCACCCTAGTGCAGGTGTAACACTCACACCCTTAATCCTGGCATAGGACCATGAATCAGTCACAAAGTCTAGAAGCCCGTGACTGTATGGGGCTTTGGGAGAACATCTAGACAACAAACCATAATACACCCCTTCTCCTGTAGTGGTTTCTTCTCTTGTGACCATCGGGCTCCAGCTTAGTTGCTCTCCCGTCTACACCTCTTATCCATGTGTGTGACGCCTTCATAGGAGCAATGGAAGCAACAGAGCTAAGGGGTGAAAAAGAAGAAGCAGGAAAAGCTGTGTGCGTGTGTGTGTGTGTGTGTGTGTGTGTGGTATGTCTCTTTATGTTTATGTCTCTGTATGTTTCTCTGTGTGTGGTAGCTTCCACATGTTCAAAAATAAAAAGGACAAAAGTAAGAGGCCAACAACATCTTGAGGGAGATGTTTGTGGCAATTGGGAAAGCCAAGAGTTAAATTGTTTTTCAGTACTGGGGATTGAACCTAGGGTCTTCTCACTAAGCCACATTCCCCAATCTTCTGTTTGGGATTTTTTTGAGGCAGTCTCACTAACTTGTTAAGTTGCCCAGTCTGGGCTTGAACTCAGGATCCTCTAGCCCCAGCATCCCAGAGTGCTGGAATCACAGGCGTGTACCACCACACCCAGTTAAGAGTTGAAATCTTATATATAATGAGTTGCTTAAAAAAACAGATCAGAAAAACATTAAGGCACTGAGAATTAAATAGGCAAGAACCAGGATCAGAAATTCTCTGAAAGCATGATCAGGATATAAACACATTGTAATGTTCAGCCCAGTGTGAATCAAATCTGTGTGAAATAAAGCATACAGATGTGTCCTTAGTCCCAGGTGGGGCAGAGAGCAAGTAACTGCTCCTGCTGCTGCAGAGAGGTACAGGACAAGGAACAGGGCCTCTGGGTGAGCTGACACCATCCTGCTGCAAAGCTATCTCCATAGCTAAAGCCGAAAGCAAACGTTTTAGAAACCACCTAAGTAGAAGTAAATTAAGTAATCCTTTGTAAATTCACTAGAATTTGGAATTTCCCAACTGTCTGTGATGATAAGAACCACTCATGGGACAGTTCTCATCACCTATGCAGACCACAGTCTCTCTTCCTGGGAAAGTCTGGGTGGTGCCCAGCATCCGTCTGTGCGGTCTAAGGCACTTTGAGAGGTTCTTATCTTCAGAGAGATTTGGTGTGCGCTGGTAGAGGAAGTAGACGGGGATTTGTTGTGAGCTCATTCCAACTGGTGTTTACCAAAGTGACATCATTCCCTTGGGAAAATATTTATGGCATTGTAAGCCTTAAGAATGTCAAATAAAAGTAACAGGGTACGGGTACTGCACAGTGTTGGTTTATTGACAAATACTCACAGAGCACTTCTGGGTGTCTGGTGGTATGGGACTGCAGAGCAGGTCCGCCTGTCCTGTGGCTCAGTGCCTGGCACTGGCTCCTTCCACTGGGTCCTGCCTGGGGTTCAGAGCGCCTGGACAACTCGACTGTGGGTTCAGCTCTATTTGTCTGGTGAGTAGCAAGTGCTCCGCCCTCTGCAGCGACTTAAGGAAGAAGTGGGCCTTGCAGGAAGGAGTGTGTGCCACGGAGCTGGCAAGAAGAGTACGGACAGGAGTGGGAGGAGAGATAATAAATGTCCAGAGGGGTTGCTGAGTTCCATACAGGGCCAGAAAGCACTTTTTAGTGTGTTTTGGCTTTTTCCTTTTTCTTTTTGTGTAACATGCAGCCTGGAATCTGTGGAGCTCCTTCGGGGGCGCTGCCATCCCAGGAGCGCACATAGTGCCCAGCGAGGGCGCAGCGGGGTGGGGCAGAGGGCTGTGCGACTTGCTCTGTCCTGCAGGAAAAGCCTCAGGTTTATGCTTGGGGTTAGCTCTAAATGAGACTGTAAATACTGCCGCGGAGATTCATCAGTGAGGTGGAAATAACAAAGTTTATCTGCATGTCACTGGGGCTATATTGCTTTTGATGTGCTATGAATATTTAATTCTTGTTCTTGTCTGGGCACTAGCATAATTATCATTGGTTGTTGTAAACATTTAATATATATGATAATTTTTGTAATTCTGTGTTGCCATTTCTTCCTTGTAGCAAAAAATATACCAGAATCCTCAAAGGCTGGGTATGGTGGAACTGCTGTTGGGAGGCCATTCCAGGTCAAGATGCTGTGGCCTTCCAATCCGGAAGAGTGGGGTTATAGTCCTGTCCTCAGGGTTAGCTCGGAGTACTTGCTGTTTGGTGCTCACTTGCTCCTTCGGCTTCTCAAGTTAAAGGACAAAACATTTGTGGCTTCTGTTAAGGAGGGGGCTGCTAAGTGGAGCAGAGCCACAAGGGCCCTTTTGTCCCACTAGGGGCCACCTCTGTCAGAGCACATGACAGAATGTGACTGAGATGCACACTCGGCCTCCCTGAACCTCCAATCACTCGCCCATCCTGGACACCGTCCATACCCATGCTTCTGGAAGGGAGCTTCACTGGGACAGGTGATGGTGGTCCTGAGATCTGCTGCTCATGCTGTGCGCACTGCTAGCGAGGTGTCCTGGTCCTGGGCTTTCCATATGTGCAAAAGGGAAGCGGCCGTGCTCACCTCTCAGGGCTGCTGCAGCCCCCAACAATCAACCTGATGAGACTCATAGAATTCATTCGTCCAGGGTAAAAACCGAAAATCACACCTTTCTGATCCAGGCCTTCTCGTGGGTTCATGAGCTTTTGGCTCTTTTTGTTGAATTCCCTAAATTCTAAGGCTACGCCCAATTTTCTTCCAGACTCATTCCTTCAGGTAACGTGTCTGTGATAATCTTGAAACGCAGCTGCAGATGTCAATATTCTTCCAGGGAACCAAGGAGGTTTTGTTCACACAAACTCACCCCTCAAAGTGCTCTGGGAATTAGCACATAGCGGAGCTGCGCTTGTGCACATTACTGGGCACTCAGGGCTGCTTCCTGGCACATATTCTGGGCCCAGAGAGGATCGTTCCTGTTAAAATAAACTTCGAACTGTGGCCTGGTTTCAGCTCGTGGGACCTGGGGCCTCATCTTTGGGGAAAGATCCAATCAGAAGCTCTCTGCAAATGCTTTTTCCTCCCTGAGGACCTCTCGTACAGCCCAGTAGCCCCTTGCTTAATCAAATTGTAAGCCACAGCCTACATGTTTTACACAAATGTGGAATATGGAACTTCTTGTCAAGCAAAAATAACAGGGTAAAACCAGTGTAAGACTTGGCACCTGCAAACTAAATTTCAGTCCCTGTGTGTGACCTTCACCTAGAACTGCCCCTAGCCTAGGGCACGAGGGAGCCTCCCAGGCCTCTCCTTGCAGAGGTGGGCTCTGGTTTGGCAGGGGGGCGAGGCCCATGTCTTTGGGTATTAGGTTGTTCTCTGGGTACCAGGATGCTGGCGCTTTAGCCCAAGTGTTCCAGCCTACTTCTTTGACAGGCTCAGGCTCCTGCTGAGGAATGTGAATTTGAATTAAGCCTTCTAAGTGACAATAAAGGTGTGCAGATAACAGAGAAGGACAGAACACATTCATCTTCCGAACTTTGTTAGCGTGATTGGTAACGCTTAAACACCTACCATGCAGCACACCCGCCCCAGCATCCTCTTACTCTGAGCCAAAGATGCGAGGCGTGGACCTGCCTGGGCACAGCATCCCAACTTCTGAGGGCTGAAGGGGCCCTGCACAGAGACACTCTGCACCCCTCAGCCCCCACTGACTTGTGGAGCTCTTCTATTCTTTGGGTGAAGGCAGAGGAGACTGAAATGGATACAGAAGAATACATGCAATTTCTTTCCCCAGATCTTTTAGGGGACACTCTTCTGGATGCCGGGGACAAAAATCTTCATCCAAGTTCCCCTAAGCCAAAAGAAGAATTATTTGGGCTACATGACTGAGTTGTAGTTGTATTTAGGTTCTCAAACTGTGTTGTCCAGTGTTTCTGTTTCTGGTCTCTGCTTTTTATCTGGGGTGCCTTCATTTTGGGGCGCACCAAAATGTCTCTAACAGTTAGGCTTGAGTTTGGCAGCCCCAGAAGAAAGCACTCCTTTCCTGAAGGTCCAGCAAAAATCCTAAGTGGACTCTCAAAGGCCCTGCTAGGTGACCTGTTCCTCTGAATGAATCACCTGACCTGACCAACAGGCTGAAAGAAGGAGAGGGAAATGCCCCCCCTACATCCATACCTAGTGTGGCATATTTCCAAAAGGAAAAGAGGGGGTTAGAGAGTGGTGTGGCTGGGGTAGGCAAAACCCACAGGTATTTCTCCAGCAACTCCTGCCATAGGAAATGTGAGGCCACAGGATGCAGAAATGTATAAAATGTCCACGACAAAAGGAGCCACGGCTGAGATGGTGCCCTGGAGAGCCGCTAACTAGGCATCCCCTTGGCTCCCAGCCACACAGGGTGGGGCATGAATCGGGGTGCCTGCTCTGGGTTATTGCCTACTGGGCTCAAGCTGAACCAAACAGATTGTCACACCATAAACTTAAACACTGTGACCCAGAGATTCTACAAAGTTCTATGAGGTGTTTGGGCTGAGGAACTAAATACAGACAGTAGAGAAAGGTGGTCAGTGAGAGAATAAAGCAGAAATATGAATAACCCCAGGGACCAGGCCCCAGAGAGACAAAAGGAGTGAGGTGCCACTCTTGGGCGGCCTGGGCTTTTCCCATGTGCATTCCCATCAGGTATGTGTTTTAAATCTGTTCCACAAGTCACAGAGAAGAGAAAACAATAAAAATACAAAGGCTGGAAAATAATGATTTTTTTTCCTTCTAGTTCCTCTTAAGAATTCAACCAGGTGTTTCATTTTCATCTTAATGTTTCGCAAACATCTAGAGGAGGATCAGGGATGTGTGCAAGAAGGCATGGGAACGGAAGCCCTGGGTCATCCTAGCTCCAAGGAGAGAGGCAGCTCAGAGGGTTTGGGGGAAATGCTGCGACTTGCTGTTGTGTCTACCGCTGCATGTGCTGTCAAAGGGCTTGGGAAGTGCGGAGGGTTTTGGACATGAGGGCCGTGTCTTTGGCAGGGCACTCCCTGTGCATAAGTTACCTTTCCAAAGAGCTTTACGTAAAACCACAATCTGAGTTTTCCTGGTCTGGGGTAATCTATGCAATTCAATTATGATTCTCTTATAATCTCTTTATAAAATAAAACATGGATCCCTTAGTTAACATTTGGATAAGGCAATATTTAAAAAATCAGAAAGAAACAAAATCCCTATATTATTATTTTTGTTTTGTTTTGTTTTAATCACAAACCAAGGTTGTCCTGACCGGAGAAGTAACCCAAAAGAATCAAATTTCTGTTCCTTGCTGTTTTCACTCAATGCTGTCAGTGCAGAGTTGAGGGCTGATTACAGAGCTGGGCCTCAGCTCCCTGGGCAAATCTGTTCCTGCAAGAGAAAGAGCAAGCACTTACTTTCTGAAAGTAAACTGTGTTTTAAAAGCACCAGGGGACCAGTCTACTTATAAGAACAATGAAGTGAGCGGCGCTGTAATGAGGGGATTCCAGCTCTGCGCTTTGGCTTAACTAGTTCCCTCTGGGGTCCCTGCTTCACAGGCTGTCAGGCGAATCAACACAGCTCTGGTGGGAGGTTCTTGACCACATGGGCCTGAACATCACCAGCCACACCCAGCTACTGATGCGCGGGGAGCTGGTGAGCCGATGGCTCTGTGGGCAAGAAAAACTCTTCATTGATTCTGCCGTGAGCCTCCAGCTAAGAACCATGCCTGATGGGACTGATTTAGAAGCTCTGGTTTTTACACGCAGCAAAATCTTTTGCTTTTAAAGCGGGTTGCCTCTAGGGACACCAGTGTGCTGCGTGCTACCACAGAGCTCTTAGCCCTGGGAGGAAAGCAGGGATCTAAGGCGGGTGGCTCCTGAAAGCTAGGCCCACAGGAGGGTTGGCTGTTCCTCCCATGGCGAAAGGAAGGCCAAAGGGGACAGCCCAGGGTTGAATGACTTAATATGCAGCTAGCCAGCCTTTTAATTAACTTGACAGGCCAGATAACATCACTGTTACTAAGTGAGTTTCTTACTTGAAAATGGGAAAAGAGATTTTGTTTTATATTTTCAAAATCATCTCTAATGAGCATAATTAATTTTACAACCAGAAAAGAAGTTTTTCTTGAAAAAGTGTCTATTTTAGGCATGATAAGGGACTGGTGGGCAGATCTACACATGGCCCCTGGGCCAGCTCTGTTCCTGCTTTTCCTGGTGGCCTGATGACAGAAGGTCATCCAAGTGGTCTATTCCGGTAGCACGCAGCTGCTCACGGGACTTCTACCCCTAGGTTACCAACACCGCCCTGTGTGTGATGCTATCCCAGCCTCATCTGCTGCCCACTGACACTCCTGCTCCAGTCCAGCAGAAGAGTGGTCTTCCACAGCCTCTTCCCTCCACCCCTGCCTGCCAGCTTATGAATCTCCTTTGAATGCCGGCCTTGGGTCAGATACTTCTGGGAGTGTATCTCACTGCAGCGGAGCCCCCAGACACTGCAGCTCCTGACGCTCTGTGGAGAGGTGCTGTGCGTTGCTGCTACACAAACTTGCTGATTGTGGTGTGTGTGTGTGTGTGTGTGTGTGTGTGTGTGTGTGCACATGCGTGTGCATACCTGTTTCCCTGAATTTCACAGTAGTGGGCACAAGCGTTCTCATTTGAGCTTCACAACAACCTATGGTGCAGCTTTTCTATTTTAGACAATCCCTGACACATAGTGGTTCATCTTACGAGTTTTGACTCTAGGACGATGAAAAAGTGATATGCATTCATCAGCAGGAATCACACTTTGAATTGTGTATTTTGATCCTTTCCTACTCCTGGCTCCTTCCGTTCTTGGGCCGGAGCAGCAAGGTGCAGCAGGAAATCGTGAGAGGAGACAGAGTTTCAGAGTTCAGTGTGCACAGAGGGATCAAAGGATATGCTGCATGGTTAAATAAAAATTATTACACTAAAGACCCATGGCTGTGAGTCGCCCTTAAAATATGCTCCCTGCTTTGAACACACTTATCCCATCTTCCTTGCCACTTTATGAAGCAGTTCTAGAAGTCTTCACGTCCCTAAGAGTATGATCAAAAATACTGTGAATGCTGCTGTACTATCCAAGAAAAGCCAGGCTAATCAAAATATGATGGTGTGTCCTCATCCACCTTACTCACTGGATGTGGCACTGTGCAGCTACTGGCTCTTTCTTAAAGTTAAAATGACTGTGAAAGGTAAATGTTTGACTCCACCCCAGACATCCAGGCAGCTGTGACAGCACAGCTGAAGACACTCGTGAAAGAGAACTTCCAGAACTCCTTCAGAAAGTGGCAGGAGTGGTGGGATGAATGTGTTTAGGGTGATGTGTCTTCTACTGTAATACATTTTTAAAAAATTAAACACTCACTATATTTTTAAATTACATATTATAGGTTAACTATCTCTAATCCAAAAGTCTAACATGTGAGATGCCTCATAGTTGGAAGCAGTTTAGTCCTTGACACGAAACAGCAAGTGGGAAATCCCGCACCTGACCTCATGCGACAGGGCATAGTCAAAACACAGATGCACTAAAAATATTGTATGAAATTACCTTTAGGCTGTATATGTAAAATGTAGAGTAAATAGTATATGAATGTTGTATTTAGATTGAGTCTCATCCCCAAAATTTCTCATTATGTATATGCAAATATTCCATGAGCTACAAAAAAATCTACCTCAAACAGTCCTGGTACTATGCATTTCAGCGAAGGGATACTCAACTTGTAAATGCATTTTTAATATAACATTTCCAATTTATAGGGCTACTGGAATACAGGCCTGTCATAAGTCTAGGAGGGTAGGTAGCTCAAGGAAGAAACACAAATAGTGGCTTGGCTGAATCTTGCAGCCTTGGCTGGGGCACAACCCAGCTCAGTCCTACTTCAAAGTCTGTGTTTTTAAATGCCTGCTGAGTCATCAAAATTATCTTTGATGCCCAGTGTTGGGAGGTGCACAATGGACAAATACTGAAAAACAGGTAAGTCCACACCAAGGCTTGGCCAGCCCCTCCTGGGGTAAACAACTCCCCAAGGTGAGGATTACCCACAGGGCTCCCTTGCTGGGACACCTGGGATATCAGCCAGCTTGCATCACTGACACAGGGCCCTGAGGTTCTTTCTGATGACAATGACAGAAATGTGAAGGCTGTCAGACAAGCCCCCACGGGTTGTGAAACAGTGGCCAGTGTGCGTGTTAATTCATTTCTAAGCTGAGGATCTTAAAGCCAATAGGACTCTATTGATCAAGTTGAGATTGTCACTTCTACTCTGAAAAGAATTGAAAAAGTACTGACTTGATTGATGGCACTGGGACAGGACAGCAGATTTGATAAAAGTACCGTTAAATTTATGGAAGTTGGTTGCTATGGTGTGGTTTTTAACAGAGTGTTCCCACTTTTAGGAAATGGACATTGGAATGTTTAGGGCTAACGGGTCAAGATGGACACAAGTGGCTCTGAGTATCTCAGAAAATATGCGTGTGTGCATGTGTGTACATGTGTGTGCACGTGTGTGCATCTGTACAGGATGATACAGAGAAAGGAGAGTGTCAGTGACAAAGTGAATGGGACAAACATTAACAGTAGAGGAATCCATGTAAAGAATATATGAGTAGGGGGCTGGGGATATAGCTCAGTGGAATAAGTGCTTGCCTAGCAAGCACAGGGTCCTGAGTTCGATCCCCAGTACTGCAAAAAAAAAAAAAAAGCTAAGAATATCTGAGTGTTCTTGGTATCATTACTTTTACAACTCTTCTGTAACTTTGAAATTACATTCCCAGTAAAAGTGAAAAACAAACGGGTTCCCACATGAAAAATGAGCACCCCAGGAAGAAGCTGTCCCAGGTGGTTTTCTCTGTGACAGTCACAGCAAAGCAGGGGCTGGTAAACCTGCACTGTGTCTGCTGGCTGAGAGGACCCTCGACTCAGCTATCTGTCCCTGTTGATGGTCTTGCCTTTGTTCTGAATTCAGCCGGCTGTGCTTGCTGGAGGCCCCGGATGTCCCAGCAGATAGGACACCAGGACTGGTGCCTGTACCCCAGGAGCCCACCAGGCACCAGGCTGAGGCACATGTGGCAGGGCTCCAGCCACAGATGTGGCTCCGGGGGACAGTGGAGCTGCAGTTGGAGGCTTCTCCCTCTGTGCCGCGGGGCTGCAGGGACAGTAGCATCTGTGTAACTGCAGACTGGCCCGCTGTGGTGGGTACATTAAGGCTATCTGTGGCCTTGCATCTGCTGGGCTCATTCACCAGGGCACCTGTGCATGCCCATGGCCAGTCAGAGACCTTCTCCCCCTGACCCCCACAATTGAGCATGGTACTGATTCTGCCAGTCTAGTCCCCGCAGGCAGCCTCCAGGGCCCTGCGATGCCAGCTTACTTCCTTTGTGTCAGGCTCTGTATGAGGGTCTGCCTATATTTCATTTTGCTCCCACATTAACTTCATTGAACACTATATGGTTACTGTCCTCCACTTCCCCAGGTGGAAACTGAGGCACTGGTGGAACAGCTTCTGCAGAAACCCAGGAAAGGCAGCACAGAGATTTCCCCCAAAACCTGCAGGCTGGCTAGGGAGGTGAGGGAGCCCACGCGGAACCTCGCATCCAGGGCAGGGAAGGGAGCCCAGCTGCTGGTGGAGGATGGGGGGTGGCTTTTGAGCGCAGAGTAGGTCTAGGAGGCATCACTTGGGAGGCGGCGGCTGCATGGGTCCTAGAGACAGATACGAATTATGAAAGCAAAATAACGAAAACGGAGCATTCCGGGTGGAGTTATGAGAATGCGCTGTGTGCGGTGGTGGGGAAGCAAAGGAGGAGAGGAACAAGCAGGGCCCCTCCTCTGAGTGAGGCCCGGGCAGAGCGTTTCAAAGCATCCACTCACCTCAAGTGAGCACTTTCTAAAGTGAGCCCTATGATCAGCGTCGTTCCGCAACAGAGGAAACAGATATTACACAGGGTTACATGCATCTGCCTGGTGACAGAGCTCACAAGCTCGCAATGTGTTTCTGGGTAATAGCTAAGAAGGAGGAGGAAGTGGAGGCGAGGTGGGGGAGGGGAGCGAAGGGGGGAAGGGAAGAAGTGGGCTAGAGGGGCAGTTCTGGGGACCTCGGGGTGTTTATTTTCCATCCTGCTCTGCCTTAGCCTTGATCAAGCTGGCTATGGGCATCCTTAGTTCTCACTTCTGTTTTTTTCCATATAAATGATTCTTTATGCCCTTCCCCCACGCAATGGGGGTGGAGCAGGGGGACGTCCCCTGCCCTCATGCAGGGAATGGGAGGTCAATGTATACTACTCTTATTGCCAGGTGCCCTGTGGCCATGGGGTGGGGAATGGGGGTCTGCCGGCCCTTTCTTCTGGCATTGGTCCTCTTTTACCATGTCACCATGGTAGAGCCAGGGGGCTGGAAGGCCCTAGGAGCTAAGGTAAAGATGGTTCTTTTCAGGGAAGAAAAGCTGCCCTTCCCTCCCGCTCACTGGCCATGTCAGGATGAGTATGAGGAGCTGTCAGTGGGGGCTGGAATGTTACCCAAGTGTCTCTACCCAGTGGGCAGCAGAGGCCAGAAAACGTCTCCAGCGAAGGCACCCAAGGAGATGCTCAGTGGTGACTGCACGGTGCCCCACCTTGTCCAGCTGGTACCTCCAGCAGCCAGGAAGTTCTCACTTCTTGATGGGGGCACTTGAGAAGTTTATAAGAAATTGCAAGATGCTCTTGAGAGAAGACATTCTCCCTTCCTCAGTCCTTTCCTAGCTCTGATCCTGGTGTTTGATGTTTTCTCAAATCCTTCAAAAACAGAAAACCCTCTCTTCACCATAGGATTGCTGGCTACTTAGACAAAATGCAGCCCAGGTAGTTACATCGGGGAGAGTCAGTCCTGGCCCTTGTCACAGTCCCTCTTGCAGCTCTGGGTGCTTGCTCTGCAGAGCACCATCTAGCCAGATGTGTGTGTGTGTGTGTGTGTGTGTGTGTGTATGAAACACAATTTAAACAAGAGGCACAAACATCTGTTATAAGGCCAATTATCCAAGCAAGAATGGTTTCCTCTGCTGCAATGTTCATTACAGGGGAGCTGGCTGGGAAAGAAGCAGCCAGGGATCGCCTGCATAGTCACTGCTTTCCCAAGGTAAATTTATTCTCTAGTAAGAGACTATGAAAACCATTAGGAAAAAGACAAGTCAATCAGCACTCAAAAATCCACACCGTTCAGGTCAGAGGCCCAAGTGGATTTTCCCTCTTAGACACCCCCCCATTCAACACAAAGCTATTTCTCTCTTCTCTACCTAAATCCACATGGAGAATACTAGTACTTGCAAAATTTTCATTTACTGGCCACGGCTGCAAGGAGCTTGAGCCAAGCCCTCTGCTTTTTGCTGGTAGAAGTGTCCAGCTGGGTTTTTGTCATTTTGAAGTGACACCCCGCTGCACCCCATTCAGCATTAATTTACTAGAAATCATTTAGCTTAGGGTAATTGGAAGAGAAGACATGAAATACCAGGTGGCACTCATCACATCGGCCCTGCCTCTTCCACTTGGTGATGCAGGGACACCAGGAGGGGAAAAGTCTCTTTTAAGTCTTGAATGGCCTCTACTTCCATCTTCTGCATCTCCTTGGAATTTGGCATTGGGGTCTTTCGGTAAGAGCCCCAGTTTCTAAATTGGATAATTGGCCTTATAACAGGGCAGGAGTCTGTGCCTCTGAAGTTTTTAGAAAAGTTTTACTGCAGCAATAAAGTAGCAGAGTTGATTCAACAAAATTAGCTTCTGTGTTTGTAGGAAGTACTCCCAGTGCTTCTTAGCTGTAAGAGACACTTCCATCTTGAGGGCTGGTGGGAATCTATAAGGGCCCTAGGTCCAGGAGAATAACAGATTTATACCTCTCCCTGTCGCCACAGGAAACCTTGAATCAAAGGCAGCCAAGACATCTGCATGTATGGATCTGTCAGGTGCATTTACCCATTTGTTTGTAATTATATGTTTGTGCGCACAGTCAGTGCTGGCCCGCTGATAGTCTCAGCTCCTTGGAGAGCTTATCTCTTGATCACTCGGACTCAGTGCCTCGGCAGGGCCTGGCACAGAAGGTGTCTCTAAAGATCTGTGTAAAGAAGGGCAACAGAAAAAGAAGGAGGAAGCCAGGAAAGAGAAATGGTACCACATGGAAAGATTCTTTACAACCAGCTTGCCCAGTAGCACATAGTTTGACTTGTAATCATTTCTCACACATAGAATGGAATTACCATCAGTACTTTGAACAATAGTTATTTTATTTTCTAATTCAAACAGTTAGATAAGTTATTGTGTCAGGCAAGGCAGGCCCAGTCTTACGTGCAGTGTCTTCTGGCTGCCGCTCCCTTTCTGGAGTGAAAGTCTGGGCAGGACTTCATCCATGCCCCTCCCCGGCTAGAAAGCCCAAGTCTATGTTGTGTGATCCCTGGTTAATCTGGGGTCCCACTGAATGTGTCTGCTCCTCAAGCCCAAACAGGGGTGACCGTCTGCAGGAGACAGAGTGTGGATGGTTTGGAGTGGGGGGAGTAAGAAGTCACAGGTCACAGTGGAGGCCACCTCTCCCTGTGGGACCAGGGTCCAGGGCAGACTCCCAGGGGCAGAAGAGTCCTAAATTACAGCCTGGCTTTGCTGGTCTTTATCAAGTCCGTTCATCACTGCAGTAAGTGGAACCTTCCACAATGGTTCTATTCAACAGCCGGTAGCTTGACTGATAGCTTTTGAATGGTTACAGTACAGAATGTGGACAAAGGTCAGGCACACACATGAATATATGTACGTTATGCACGTGTGTGTGGTCGTATAAGAATTTCACTCTAAAACTCACCTGAAATGACAGGGGTAACTGCTTGGTGATGAAGAGTGAGGGAGGGTCCTGCTCCACTGCCCAGGGTGTGCTGCCATGTAGCACTTCAGCCCAGTTTCCTCTGGGCAAGCAGAGATCATTTTACTGTTTCACAGGATTCTCAACAATACTTACTAATGGGAGCAACTCGCATAGCTCTGCATAAATGTTATATGGAAGCCTCCATAAATATTATAAGTTGACAACTTTTCTGCTTTTTTTACTTCAGAAATGAAAATGTGTTCTTGTCCCATTACAGATTTGTTCCAGGGCCAGAGATAATGTCCTTCCTGTGGTCATAAGAAGCCAGATTGGCCTGCTATGAACTTCCTACAGTCCTCTCCCATGTCCACCTGTCCCAGGTGTGCACTGTACCATCCTATAGCTTTATTTTCTGTTACATATTACACTAGTGCATGTGAGAATTGTGAAAATAAAAGCGAAGTCATCAAATTGGAGTTTCCTTTGACCAATCCTTTGTTTGTGACCAATTCATTTAACGACCTAGTTGCAGGAACATAATCCTTGAAGGAGGATGTCTGCCTGTAGTACTTACACCCAGGGAGGACCATCTGTGCTCCCCTCAGAGTCACTACCGCACACGGGGTTAGGTGGGCCACACTTGGGGGAGGCTGCTGGATAGTCCTGAGGGTCCTGTAGAGTTTTTTTAGTTTCTTTCTCTAGTCTTTCCTGGGGTGATTTCCACCCCTGTGCTCATGCTTGCAAAGCCCTTCTTCTACTCCAGAATTATAGAAGCAGTCACCCACATCTCTGTTCAGTTCCTTGATCTCATTTTTGAAGGTTAACTCTTTAACCCACCTGGAATTTATTTAGTTATATGTTATGAAGTTTTAAAAAATCCAACTTAACATATAGTTTCTTAAAAACTCAGTTGTTTCAGTGTCATTTTTAAAGGAATATTTCTGCCACTCATATGAATTTCTACATTTGTCACATAGTAGGTTTGCTTTGCTTCTCAACCTTTAAGTCTGTTTTAAAGTCCCAGCTCTCCTTAGATGCCAGTGTCTGCTGCCTGCATCCCTGCAGCTGTGCAGCACAGTTAAATATGGCAGGATACAAAGGCTGCCCTGTTTTCTTTTGCAAAAGTCTGACCAGTTATGTGAGCATCACTTCTGACATCAGCAGTGAGGGAGGCACCCTTGCCTGACAGAGAAGGAAACCGGACACAGGAAGAGGAGACAGTCTTGGAGGTCACACTACCAGGCAGGGCAGGAACTGTGGAACCCAGAGGTCGCTCCAGGGACTGATCTCCACTTCCGCAAAGCATATCAGATCCTACCTGAGGGTCAATCCCCCTGCAAGGTGAGGTGCATTTTCCTTGAATCTATTATTACTGACTTGGTATTTGCTTTATTTATTGGTTGCTTTATGCTTTTATGTTTTCCTTCTTTCCTCTCTTTCTCCATACTTCCTTTCTTTCTATTTTTCTTTCTTTTTTTGGGAGTGGATACTGAACCCAGGGCCATTGCACTGAGCTACATTCACAGCCCTTCATTTATTTTTCATTTTGAGGTAGAGTGTCTAAATCACTCACTTGCCTACACTGGGCTTGAACATGCAATCCTCTTGCCTCTGCCTCCCAGAGTTCTGGGAGGTATGGGCCACCACACCAGGCATATTTCTATTTATAATGCTTCTTATAATGCTTCAAAATTTTCTGCCTAGAGATTGTATTTTCTTTCTGTTTTCCTGAGATGTGCAGAATTTAAATCATGGTCTACGTTTTAACTGTCATTGTGTTTATTAATTTTTTTTGATACTGAGAATCGAACTCAGGACCTTGTGTTTACCAGGCAGGTGCTTATGCCACTGAGCTATATCCCCAGCCCAATTGTGTTTATTAATGATGGTGCTTACTTAAAAACATTCTGTGATATGTTTGTGGTTGTCAGGGCCAGTGAATCTTCATGTGACTGCACACACAGAGAACTGTGATAACTATACAATTTATAAGTAAAACTGTACAATATTGCTTTAACAAAACAAAATGATTCTATTATTAAATATTTCAATAGCATTGTTGACATAATTTTTATTATTTTAACCAAAAGGCATAGAAAAATAATTTTATCATGAGGATAAACTGAAGGTAGTTCAGAGTTACTTCTGAGACTATCAGGACAGCATTTCATTGGTGTCTTGACTTTTGCTGATGTTTAATGTAGACAAAAATCTTTTCGGGTATAAAAATGTTTTTTGCTGTTTAAGAAACCCTATGAGAGCACAGAAGGAGCGCTAATATAGGGAAAGTACTGAAAAAGATGAGTTTCAAATTTTTGCCCTCTCCATTGTCTATCAGAGAAAGCCCTCACCCCGCTAGGCCATCCGCTGGCTGGAAGGAAGGGCCCACGGTACTTATTTGTCTACACAAGGATGATTATCCCTGCATTTTACAGATGAAAAAAACCAAAGCTCAAGCGCTGACTAGCTGAATGCCAAGAGACCAGTGAGGAAACTCAAAATGTTGCACTCATCAAATTCGCCCATCTATCCAAGCAGTGCACAAACCTCTGTAGGAGTCTCCAGATGTATAGTAGCAGTAGTGTGTGTGTGTGTGTGTGTGTGTGTGTGTGTGCGTGCGTGTGTGTGTGTGTGTGCGCGCATGTGTGCACACATGTGCACCTGGCTGTGAGGTGAGGCGTTTCTTGTCCTATTCCAGTGTCTGGCTTCCAATCGCGTCACACCTTCACCCACTGTATGGAGATTCAAGGATGACTGTTCACTGAGTAGTCCTTTAAATACCACTGTCAACATCTTCGCTTGTGGACTGTGTCCCTTTCCAAGTGTGACTGTTTTAAACTTCACTGAGCACTTCTCTGAGGCACTCTACCATAATTATCACCATATTCTCATTGTCACCCCTGAGGAATGCACATTAGAAGCTCCTTGTCTCAAGGGTGCAAGTCCCTCGAGTTACTCCTTATCATGGTTTTATCTCTTAGCACAATTCTGGCTCCTTTTCTGGACACAGTCCTCTTTCAGAAGGTCAGCTGGAGTCACTGCATTGCAATCCTATTCCAACCCTTCCCAGAAAGGTGAGTGTGGGTAGCTACCTCACATCACAGACTCTCCAAAGTGTGCCTGTGGGTGAGCTGTGAGATGGGAGGAGAGAGGCTCTGGGGCGGACACTGAGCCTAGGTGGAATCCACTGTCCATGAGTCTAGTTTCTTTCCTTCTTTTCTATGACTCCATGTCTGCAGTGCATAACAGTAACATCCCCGCTGGGGAGCTGGCACATACACATAACACCTGCCAGTTCTTTTTCACCCCCTTTCCTTCCCCCACCTTCCTGCTCCATCTCTTGATCCCCTTCCCACTTGCAAAAGGTCTGTTTCCTGTTGTGTACCTTTTATTTTGTTCTTTAAATTATTTTTACTTTGCACTTCTCATATAAGAAAAGCCATGCTTGTGTGTCTGATTATCTTACTTATGGCCTCGAGATGTATCCATTTTTCTCCAAATGACTGAGTGTCTCTTTCTCTTTGGGAGAGCGGTGCCCCACCACCTTTCATTTATTTCCCTGGTATGGCGGTCCCCTGTCAGACACCAGCAGCACCAGGATGGTGTTTTCCAGCAGTGACCCCTCTTTTCACGGCTCAGCTTATGCTGTCCTCAGAGATATGCTGTTCTCCCAGATGCACACTGTGTGAGGGCAAGGGAGGGGAGTGGACTGAAGACTGGGAGGCTGCTGTCTTTTGGGTCCTGCATAACCACCTGTCTCTCCTGGATTTGGATAACAATTCTCTTAGCTACATCTTCCATTTGGTTCCACCCCAGAGCCAAACCGTGGAGCAGAGGAGGCACTCAGCAGGTGCAATCTCAGATTCCCTTCTGCAGTCCAGTGGCTCTGGTCCCCATTCACCCCAGCTGACCCAGCATGGCCATCTCCTGTTCTGGCTTTCAGTGCACCCAGGCACACAGAACATCAGAGCACAGTGTGGGTCACTCTGTCACACGGCGGTCCTAAGCCCTCTGGCTTTGACACTTTATAGATAGGGGTTTGGCCTAACATTTTGGAAAAGAGATTTTACTTATAAAAACAATGTTCAAATTTCATGGCTCTCTCTCACCTCTGCTCAGGAAGAAGAAACAGGACCTTCTTGCTGAAGAGTATGAGCACGGAGCCGGCCTCCTCGTTTCCATGTAAATGATTTTAAATTACTTTCTCTTCCCCTTGTCCCTCTCTGCTATTGCTGAGTGGCTATCACAGGTTATTAGCTAAGCAGTGTTTCAAATTTCAAAGGCTAATTACATATGCACACATTCATTCCCTATTGTACAATAGTGCAACATAAGGGCATTTCCTATATTAAAATATTTTTAGAAATAGTTGTGTGTCACACATGTTACATGTCATGCACATGTTAACAATACGAAGACAACAGAACATCGGAAAAAGAGCTTTCTTATCCCTGACACATGGGATCCTCCTAAGCCTGGGTGAGAAGTAAGGTGGGAAACATTTCCGCTCCCTGTGAGGCCTCAGACAGGAAGGAAGGCCACAGGCTCTGGTGCCCCTTACAGCTGTGTGACCTTGGGTGCAACAGTGCTAAGGTGTGCTGGGTTTGCAGTTTAAGGGGGGCTCCTTAAGGAAAAGATGAAAACTTCACTCTTGAAAATGTTACCAAAACATGTGGTCCTCCCAGGGCCCTGTGGTAAGGGGCCCTGCAGTTTGGGGATCACCCACTACAAGCTTACATCTGTCCCTCACTGACAAATGACTTCACTTACCTGCATCTGTAAAATGGGACCAACAGAAGTACTTTTCTCGATATAGTTATGAGGATAAGCAAGATAGTCTTTTGTAAATCATCTGGTTCACTGCCTAGTGCATATTCAGTGTGTAATAGATATAACTTGAGAAAATTAATGTTACTCAAAATCATGTCCTTATGGCTGGAGTCTTTTGAGCTGTTTCCTAGAGACTGAGTTATTCATCCACATACTTAAGAAAATTATACCTTCATGGCTTTTCAGCTTGGCTCACTCATTCACTTAATATATTTTTATTTTTTATTTTTTGAGACATGGTGTCACTGTGCAGTCCAGGCTGGCTTTGAACTCCCTGTACAGCCCAGGCTGGCCTCAAACTTGCTGTGATGCTCTTGCCTTTGGCTCCTCAGTGCTGGGATTACAGGTGTGTGCCACTGTGCCCAGGATAATAAGCACTTTTAGTTTCCACTGGGTGCCACACATTGTGCTGGGTACTCATCTTAGTTAATTCTCAGACCTCAGCCATTGCAAGGACACTCAGGTATCCCCTCCTCTGGGAGTATTCACTGGAAACCAGGCAGGCTCCTTGCTTTGGGCACCAAACTGCCGTGTGACCAGGCTGGGTCATGACCAGGGCTTGAGGGGAAGGCCCCCCTCCCCTGCCAACTTGGTCATTTCTGTATCACAGATTCCTTTCTCTTGCTGGACAATAGTAAACAAGTTGGCTAAAAGTGTGCATTTTTTTTTTCATGAGAATTGTATTTTCTTTTGCCAGCTATTTAGTTTGCAGAATTAAGCAAGATGTATGGAAAATACTGTAGTTTGAGGCCTTGGAAAGTAAACACATTGTTTCTTATTAATTGTACTTGTTTTGTGAGATAATTCTACTTTTTCTCATTTTATGACACCGAAATCCTCTATTCTTCCCCCAGATCAAACTTTATAAGCTTTTCTCTTGTGCTAAGAAAAAAAATAGTACAGCTACTTTGAGATATCCTTAGGGAATTTGTCTTATATCAGGAAAAGTAGTTAAATTCAGGGTCCTACAGGAGCCTGGGAAATTCTAACCAGAAACTCTGGGTTTGGGGTATATTATCTATTTAAAACCAGACTGGGCCTTCCAAGTTTCATAATGTCTTGACTTGTTAAAGCCACTAATTGAGAATTGAAGTCTAAGGGCTGTTACATTTATAGAAGCATTCATGTGACCCCAAACACTCTGGCCAGTCAGTAGAATTGTACACAAGCAAAGAAAGCAAGTGCAGTGGGTGAAGCCATGACATCTGCCCCATGCTTTGCATGTCACAGAGAGTGGCCTCTTGCTAGCACTAGATATCTTGCTAGAAATGTTCTAAGAGGTGGGCGGGGAGTTGACACCAGCCTCTAAGCAGATTTATCAGATGTCATAACCCTGTGACACTTGTCACCCAACATACTCTCAGGTGGGCCTTCAGAACATCAGGTTGGCCTTTGCCTAGGCTTTACTGGTGTGGTCTGGTCTCAGCTCCAGGGCCACCATGGGTACTGCAGTACTGGCAGGCTTGCATGAATCCACAGGGTCAAATTCAGCTTATCCTCCACGTGGGTCAAGACCTTCGGTTATGCTGGACGTTGTCTGCAGCTACAGGCAAGCACAGTTCCCACTCCACCATCCAGTGGTGGAAAAGAATGATATTAAAATGCCACTTTGGTGAAGTGTTGTCTAGAGAATCCAGGAACTGCTCCGACAATCCAGTTCTCTACAGGGAACAGCCTGCTAGATCAAGCCACCTGCAATCCTATCAGAGCAGATCTGGGGGAAGGAGTTGAGGTAGTTCTGAAGAGGGTGGCCAAGCTCTCCAGCAGAAGCAATGTGTGCGCCAGGGTCTGCACACCCTCTCCTAGGATGTATGCACCTCATCAGCGACACTGGGAACTTTAAGGGTGCCTTCATCAGGTTTTTTAAAAAAGAAAGTCTCAGTGACTCCCAGACTGGAGGCTGTTAGATTCCTAAAATCAGAATGTAGAGGTCAGAAGCCAGCTTTACGTGTTCTTTCCCTGGCCTCACCTTCGGCCTGCGGGCCACCGCCCTTTCCTCATCCTCCAGTCCCCACTCCAGCCCCAAATTAATGGGACTCAATCTTTAAATCGGGTCAAAAAATACTGGCAGTCCCTTTCGATGCTCCAGGTGGTGGCTGTCACAAGGAACTGGGCACCTCCGCCCCCTCCCCGCCAGCCCTCCACACCCATCAACATTCTCTTTCAAGAACGACGCCAAGGCAGATGACGTACGTATCCTGAGGAAATAACCAGTGTAAGTGGCTTCTGAGCCTCACTTCCCCAAGGAAATAATCAGCACCTCCACCCCAAGACAGCTCCAGGAGAGCGTCGGGACGGGGTCCTCTATGCTCGCAAAGCTGCCTAGCTTCTGCGGAACTGCCTACCGAGGTCTCTGTCTCAGCGTGCGCCCCAACTACCCCAGCTAATCCTTAGGGCACCCCGGGAGCGGGCAGGGATCGATTGTTTCCCCTGCTCTGCAGAGCACACCCGGGGTCCGGCGATCATGCAGAGCCCTCGGGGAGCACCTGCCTCCGACCTCAGGATCGCCCCCGGGTCTCCACGTCCCGCGCAAGCACATCCGCGATCTCCGTGGCCCGCAGCCGGGCCAAGGTGCGGGACTAGCCTGGCGAGTGGGGTCTCTGAACAAAGGAGAGGAGCGCGCAGAACCGCGGAGCGAGCGCGCAGGGAGGGAGACGCTCAGGAGCCCACGGCCGGCCCCGCCCTCTCGGCCGCCGGTGGCGCTCGCTTTCCGAGACGGTCCCCACCAGGGCCGGGAGGGGGCGCAGCGCGTCGGCCCCGCCCGAGGAACGCACAAAGAGCGGCGGGGCCGCCTCGGAGAGCACTGCGCATGTCCGGCCGCGGGGCGGGGAGGGGCACGAGCGCCCGCGCGCACGCCTGCGCCCCCCGCTGGCGCGCTGGCCAGCGTTCCCGCGGAGCTCGTGCGCGTGTCCCAGCCCGCGGGGTCGCGGAGTGCAGGACCCCGGCGCCCTGAGTTCCGTGGGCCTCCCGAGGCCTGGCGGGCCAGGATCGAGCCACAGCCGGCCTCTGGCCTTGGGACCCGCATCTCCCAGGCCAGCTGGGCCAAGTGCAGCCCGAGGGGACAGAAATGCATGCGCGGGCGCGGGCGCGCGCCCAGGCAGTGGCGTGGGCGGACTGAGCCTTTGTCTGGTGCCAGTCTGCTCCCGAGCCGCTGCGCCCGTGCGCCTCGGAGCAGCAAGTCCAGTTTCCGCCTCCTAGGGCCCGGCCGCCTTTCGGGTGGGTGACAGGCCTCCTCCTAGTGGCTGCTTCGGCGGCACTGTTGGCTTATTTGGGGGCACTAACGGGACTTCCTAAGCACCGCTCTTTCGGGGCTGGCCCTTTGGCATCCGAGTTGGGCATGTTTGCTTTTCACCAGCGGGCAAGGGGGAAAGCTTGGGGACCGCGACTGTCACCGGCGGATAGGTGCATATGAACGTCCCGCGCCTGCCTGTCCCGCATCAGACAACAAAGAGAGGCGTCCGCGGCAGCGGGGGGAGGGGCGGGGAAGGGGCGGGCGCGGGAGGGGGCCTCGCTTTCCTCGCTCAGCCCGCGGCCTCCGCCCGCCCCCGGCCTGGCGCGCGCCAATCGCCTCCCCCAGCGATAGTGTCAGTAGCATTGTAGTGTCAGCTCCCGCCGGTGACGTTGCGCCTCCCCGTCCCCCTCCGGAGCCGTCTGGCTGCAGAGCTTAGTCCAGAGGCGGGCGGGAGAGGAGGCGAGGCGAGGCGTGCAGCGAGGGCGGGCGCAGTGCCGGAGCCGGGGAGGGGCTCCTTCAAGAAACGCCGCTGCCGCTCGCCTGCTCGCTGGGCGCTGGCATTGTGGCCACCAGCCGGGCGCTCGGGGCCACGCGCGGCCACCGCTCCAGCTCTGCGCCCACCCGGACTGCCCGCGGACCTGGGTGGGGAACCCGGCGGGGCTCCTGCAGCCGCTGCCCGGTGCGCACGGCCAGCGCCCGGAGAGGACCACGGCGCCCTCGGCGACTGGCCGGCCTTCCCGCCCGTGACTGCCCGCGTCCCGGTCGCCTTTGTGCTGGCACCTCGCTCCGCCCGGGGAGCCGAGGGCCGGCGGGGGCGCGGCGCGCACGGCCGCGCGATGCCCAGCTCGCTGTTCGCAGACCTGGAGCGGAACGGCGGCGGGGGAGGCGGCGGCGGCGGGGGAGGCGGCGGCGGCGGCGGCGGTGGCGGCGGTGGCGGGGCTGAGACCCTGGACGACCAGCGAGCTCTGCAGCTTGCTCTCGACCAGCTCTCCCTGCTAGGTCTGGACAGTGACGAGGGCGCGTCTCTGTACGACAGCGAGCCGCGAAAGAAGAGCGTGAACATGACCGAGTGCGTGCCGGTGCCCAGCTCCGAGCACGTCGCGGAGATCGTGGGGCGGCAAGGTGGGTCCGGCGGGAAGGGGAGCGGGGATGCGTGGGGTCGCGGTCCGAGGCGCGGGGGCCTGGGGAGGAGGAGGAGGCGCGCTAGGGCCGGCGCCCCAGACAAAGAAAGTGCAGGCAAGCTGCCTCCCAGAGCCGCGCGGCCGCCACGCAGGACGCACTCTCTTCTGCGGGGACCACAGCTTTCTCCCCAGGCGCCCCGCACTCAGCCTACCTGGGGAACGGTGATTTAAATAGGAGGTGCTGGGGGGAGGGGGCCTTGGATCGGTCCTTCGGGAGGGCGCAGGAGGAGGAGTGAGCATCCGAGGGGAGGAGGGTGCTGGATTTCTGCGACGCGGAAAGGAGCGCAGCGCAGTAACAATGGGTCCGGGACTGCGCCCCCTCTTAACGCCCACCGCGTTTCGGGATGCCGGCTGCGGCCGCCTGCCCGCGCTCTGCTCAGGGTCTTCCAGAGGCTGGTGCACCCCGCCGGGTCCCAGCGGCATCTCCGGGGTGACTTTTCTAGGATTCTCGGGCTTGGCTTGGGACGACTGCAGTCCCCGGGGGAGGGCCAAGCAGCCAATGGTCCGTTCCTCGAGCGGCTCGCGGGTGGAACCCGCCGCCCAGCCGTGGAGCTGCTGCGGGCGGCGAGGAGACGCCCCCTTTCCTCGAGTCGCGCGTCCCTCGGTCCCCAGTCTACGAGGTTACCCGGGATAATGGGCGTGTCTCTCTCCCATTCCCTCCCCTGGCTCTCAGGTTGTAAAATCAAAGCGCTGCGGGCGAAGACCAACACTTACATCAAGACCCCAGTGCGCGGGGAGGAGCCTGTCTTTGTTGTGACGGGCAGGAAGGAAGATGTGGCCATGGCTCGGAGGGAGATCATCTCTGCGGCGGAGCACTTCTCCATGATCCGCGCCTCGCGGAATAAGAACACTGCGCTCAACGGCGCAGTGCCCGGGCCACCCAACCTGCCGGGGCAGACCACCATCCAGGTGCGGGTGCCCTACCGCGTGGTGGGGCTCGTGGTGGGGCCTAAGGGCGCCACGATCAAGCGCATCCAGCAGCAGACACACACGTACATCGTGACGCCCAGCCGAGACAAGGAGCCGGTGTTCGAGGTGACAGGCATGCCGGAGAACGTGGATCGCGCGCGGGAAGAGATCGAGGCACACATCGCCCTGCGCACCGGCGGCATAGTCGAGCTAACCGACGAGAACGATTTCCACGCCAACGGCACTGACGTGGGCTTCGACCTGCACCACGGGTCCGGCGGGTCCGGCCCGGGCAGTCTCTGGAGCAAGCCCACCCCTAACATCACTCCCACCCCAGGCCGCAAGCCCTTCTCCAGCTACCGCAACGACAGCTCCAGCTCGCTTGGCAGCGCTTCCACAGACTCTTATTTTGGTGGGGGGACCGGCGGCAGCACAGCCGCCACCCCACGCCTGGCGGACTACAGCCCTCCCAGCCCTGCACTCAGCTTCGCGCACAATGGGAACAACAACAACAATGGCAATGGCTACGCGTACCCAGCTGGGGACGCCTCAGCGCCGTCCCCCGACGGCTGCCCGGAGCTGCAGCCCACTTTCGATCCGGCTCCCGCGCCCCCGCCTGGCGCGCCCCTTCTCTGGGCACAGTTCGAGCGGTCCCCGGGAGGCGGCCAGGCAGCTCCGGTGTCCTCCTCGTGCTCCTCCGCGTCTTCCTCCGCTTCGTCGTCCTCTGTGGTTTTCCCCGGGGGCGGCGCCAGCGCACCCTCCAACGCCAACCTGGGCCTCTTGGTGCACCGCCGGCTGCACCCGGGCGCCAGCTGCCCGCGCCTGTCGCCGCCCTTGCACATGGCCCCCGGAGCGGGCGAGCACCACCTGGCCCGGCGGGTGCGCAGCGACCCGGGCGGAGGCGGTTTGGCCTACGCCGCCTATGCCAACGGGCTGGGGGCGCAGCTGCCCGGTCTGCAGCCCTCGGACACGTCGGGGTCCTCTTCGTCTTCCAGCTCCTCCTCCAGCTCTTCCTCCTCCTCCTCCGGCCTGCGGCGTAAGGGCAGCCGCGATTGCTCCGTGTGCTTCGAAAGCGAAGTGATCGCCGCGCTGGTGCCCTGCGGCCACAACCTCTTCTGCATGGAGTGCGCCAACCGCATCTGCGAGAAGAGCGAGCCCGAGTGCCCGGTCTGCCACGCCGCGGTCACGCAGGCCATCCGCATCTTCTCCTGAGCGCTTGCGCGCTCGCCTCGCTGGGACCGGGTCCCCCCCTCTAGGGCCTGCTCCCTAGCGCCTGCCAGCGGGCCTCTGGGTGCCCTTCCGTCCCCTCGCCCAACCCACACTCTGAGATCCGACAGGAGTTTGGGAAGCTGTAGTATCCGCTCATTTTTAAAATGTAGTTTTTGGGAAAAAAAAAAAAAAAAAAAAAAGGAACTTGCCAGCATATCGTCATCGAGAGTACTGTAGCCTGGAAAGTATGAACCACCCGAAATGCATGCTCTATAAATAATAGGAACGGCGACATTCTAGTGATGATAGTTTTTACACTGTACTTGATAGGAAACTTCCAAAAGAAGAGAACCCCACAAGTTTTCCATTTTCTTGAAGGAGAAAAAAAACGAACCATGATGATGGCGGTGGAGAGCATGGTCATAGTGCTATGGGATGTGTGGACCGTGTCGTGTGTTCCCCTCCGTGAGTGGATTCCTCCGATGCTCACTGGAACACAAGTGCACCCTTTTTGAATGTTCGTGGAAGGGCCAGGAGTTCCTGTGAAACCAGGATACTGCAGCTTTATTAAAGAAACTGGAACATATCTCTTATATATTAAAAACCTTTAAAAGTTTTAAAGAGAAATTGCATTAATACAGATTGAAGTATTTTATTCTTTTTTGACTTGAAAAATTATATTTCATATTGCAAAGATGTTTACAAGTATTTTAATTTAAGTTCAGTGAACTTTTTTGTAGCTGGGTTAAATCTTTTTATTTTAGTATGGCCTTATGGCAAAGAACACTGTATTATTTTAATAATCACACAATTGTGACGGAATTACAAACCATAAAATGTGTAACGTTTTGAGCAGTATTCTGTTGGGATGGAGATTTTATAGGTTCAGACAAATCTTCTAGATCTGCTTCACCCAGCATATTTTCTATTCAGTGATATAAAGCATATTTTATTCTATATTATTACAAAAAATGGAAATGTATAAACATGTCAAAAGGAACTGTTGATGCTTTCTAACATTTGTATAAATAGAATTCAGTGCAAGTTACAACAATTCTGTTGCACCACTATAGTTTTAGTATTTCTATTTTAATACATTTGTTTACCACTTGTTTATGTATATGTAGGTGACGTTACTTGAGCTTAAATGTACTTTACTGAGCAAAGTTTAAAACAAAGTATATTTTATTTTATGATAAAGGGCCTTTAACCTCATGGTCAAATACTAATATTATATTTGCTGAGACAAGATTTGAAATTGTATCAAGAGTTTTATTTTTCTGACATTTAAAGTTCTACATAATAAAGGTAAAACTTAAGTAATGGTGCTACTTCATTTTTTAAGTATTTCTATATAAATAAAAATATTGAAGAAAATCTATCTTGTGTGATTTGTGACTTGATTTTTTTTTTTTTTTAAAAAAGCTCTTTGGAATCCAGCTATGTAAAGAATCACTTTGAAGTGATAGACTGAAATGTATAACTTTCAGACATACTATGTGAGTTATTTTATCAACAGACTGGACTTTCAACAGAGACTAAACCTACGTTTTGTCAGATGGCTGGCTGTGAAAAACAGCCTTTTAAAAATATTACAATTATCTACTGGCTTATGCCTGTGTCTGCATTAGACACAGTAGATGCAGTGCCGAGGGCCTGTGATATTTTAGGGGGCCCAGAAAAATGTTTTTGTTTTAAAATTAGAAGGAAATAAAAGAAATGGAAATACTTGAAGGAAAAAATTTCAGTGGTCAGCCTCTCAAACCTATTAAATTTTGCCTAAAACATTAAGGAAATAAAACACTGAAGTATTTTAAGTGCTATCAAAAATCAATTTCCACGTAGGTGTAATTGTCCGGGAGGAGCCCAAGAAGGTCAAAGTTCCCAGGTGGGGCTCAGGAAGTACTAGGCTGGGTCCCTGTGCCTGCTGCAGAAGGGTCTCTGCTCCTGCTCCACAGTGAGTTCCCTTCCAGGGTGGCATACTGGGAGCAGCTAGGGTTAGGAGGAAAGGATGGTTCTGTTTGCAGAAGACTTGCGGGACTGAGCGTGGGGTTTTAATAGGCTCTGGCTTGCAGGGCAGGCTAATTCCTGTTGACAGCCTGCGGTGTTAAATGTTTGTTGTCTGAAAGAAGTTTTTGTTTGCTCTAGGCAGGCTACACCTGTTCCCTGGCCCTGGGGCTTTGTGCAGGGGAGGAGCCCAGTGCTCTGCCTTGACCTGAACTTTGTCTTCTAGAGACTACTTAGGAATGACCAGACCCTGCCACTGAATTCCAGCAGAGTTCTGTCCTGAGCAGCCGCTGAAGAACAGCAGGTGACTCTTGGGAGAAGGGGTAAACATATGTTAATGGTCCTCATTCCCCCGAGATGAGATGCAGTTTTCTTTGTCAGGAAATGGGGTCCCTGCTGCTGCAGCCCTGATTTGTTTGGTTTCTCTGATCCTCTGTAAAGGTAGTTTGGGGTCCAGAGGAGAGGAGGTAGTGGCCCCTGCTGGGAGAATTCTGGGCATTTTCTTCTCTTCCTCCTCCTCTTTTTCCTTCTCCTCCTTTGTCCTCTTCCTCTTCTTCCTCCTCTTCTCCCCTTCCCCTTCCCCTTTGTTGTTTTGTGTTTTTTTTTTTTCAGACGGTCTCACTATGCGGTTCAAGCTAGTCTTGAGCTCACTTTGTAGCCAAGGCTGGTCTCGAACTCACAGTGATCCTCCTGCCTCAGCCTCCCAAGTGCTGGGATTACAGGCATGCGCCACCACACCCAGCTTCCTGGCATTATCTTCAGCTCTGGAGAGTGCCCTGGAAGTGTTTACCCCTCCAGCCTGACCCTTAAGGACTGGGGTTCGTGGAGAAGGCCAATCCTCCTTTGTTTCTACTATCTGGAAATGTTGAGGATGAAACCAAGATTCTCCCTGCACTGTCTTCAGTTGTGTAATTCTTTCTCTGCTTTAGCAGAATATTACAGATAATACAAGAAAACATCAAAGGCTTCAGTAGTTTGAATTTCCAGTTTGAGTTTCCCAGTGCCCCCCATACCCAAACCCACTCCAACGTTATACAGAAGTTTTTGGTGGTCCATGTGCTGCTTTGGCAAAGGAAAAATCTAATTTTTTTCTGGCACTGGGGATTGAACTAGGGCCTTTACAGTAAGCTATATTCTCAGCCCTTTTAAAAAAAATTTTGAATCAGGAGCTTTCAGTCTCTAAATTGCCTTGGCTGGACTTGAACTCATGATCCTCCTCCTTCAGCCTTACAGAGTGCTGGGATTGCAGTCATGTACTAGGATGTCTAGCAATATCTGATTTTTGATGCTACTGACATCCCTGTGGAATGGCCTGTGTTATTTACAGTGAGAGAGTCCCTTTGTCGGAATGAAATATAGGGGTATATTACTGGTATAATTAGGCTCCTTGAGAAGACAGAGTGCAGCTAGGCCTCATCACCAGCAGGGGATACGGGGACACACTGGTGATAGGAGGTGGTACTAGCTTTAGGTGCAAGTTAAATCCTATGCCCCATCCTCCAGCTTCCCCAGGTGACTCCTGTGTATCACGAGCTGCAGAAGGGACAGTCCACTGAGAAAGGTCCTCCAGCCACCAGGAACCTCCCTTTCCACTTTGAGAGCTCTCTGAGACCTTTCTGTCTCCAGTAACAAAATACCAGCTAACAAACAACTGTCCCCCCATTGCTGTTCATATTTTATTTCTTTGTATAGACTACTGCTTCCCAGAAAAGGGGGGTTTTGTTATCTGCCCCCCTTCCCTTAGGTGATCTCTGGGACACTTTGGGTTATTATAGGATGGACAGGATGGCATTGGGTGGGTGGAGGCTGGGGCTGCCGCTAAACAGTCCACAGAACACAGCGAATGTACCATTCAGTGAATGTGCCATTCATTCACGGCCTTGAAGTTGGTGGTAATGCTTCAATATTTGAGCTCCTCAAGTTTGGTGCTGAGTGGTGTCCTGGATTACCCACTCCCCAGTGTGACTCTAGTATTTCAGGGTCATGTCAGGAGGGGAAGTCAAGGCTGATATCCAGGAGGTCAGAATCACCAAGGAGAAGTAGATTGCACCTAATTAATACTAACAGTGCTTCCCCAGGTGGTTGCAAGCCCTTTTCCCATGACCCTTCCATAGCCCTCAGAGTTCACAGTCTTCCAGGTGCAAAGCTGGGCTTCCTAAGCATAGTGGATGGCACTTTCTGTCTTGACAGGTTCCCTGCAGCCCTGAGACAAAATCTATGGGGAAGTTTTCAGTGTTCCTACCCTGGATATGAGCTGGTAGCCCCTCGGTTTCTCTGTTTGCTCCATCCTGTGTCCTACAAACACTAGTCCTTAGGGAAAGCTCTGATGCCTGCAGTGAGCTTTTATCATTGATTCTCAAGAAATGTGAACACATTTTTCCTCTCCCAATGAGGATTTGAGCCTGCCAGCCATGCGATAGCTGTAGTAGTGTCCAGCACACACTATGAGGCAACGTAGCTTAGGGAGACGTGGAACTTTTAAGTCGCCGTAAGAGGGGCATCCCCATCCCAGTTAGGGAACAAGCGTTCTTCCAGTGCTGAGCTCTGCCTCCTCTTCAACCTCTCCTCTCTCCTAACTCAGTGGGAACCTGACCTTGCCCCCTAGTGATGCTTAGTGTGCTGAAGGCTCCCCCACTGTGGAGACTGACCAGCTTCCCAGGCAGAGCCTGAAGGGAGTGTCAAGCAGTCCTTATGCTGGCCCCATGCAAACCAGGATGACTCTGTAGTTGACTACAGTGGCCTCTGACTCAGCCACTGCGTTGCCCAACCCAGTTGGGCAGGTGCGAGAATACCCAGGTCAAAGGCAAGGAAGCCGAGGCAAACAGGTTAAGCCATTTCCCAAGACCGCATAGTGAAGAAGCATCAGACCTAGGATTCCAGCCACAGGTCCATCCAAACCCACAGCTCCCGCCTTCACCACTTCAGGAAAGTGGCTTTAACTGGAAGCATCCTCCGAAGATGGGAGCACCCGTCTGCCACACAGTAACAAAGCATCAAAGTGAAGTTTCTTTCTCAGGGATCAGTGACTGAGACAATAGCACAAGAACCAGCAGCTGTCAGAACCCACCCCAGGGCACTTGAGAGGAGCCACAGGCAGTACCCGTGACCCAGGAGTGTTCTGCGGCACTGATCCTCAGGCCTTGACTCTTTTATGACCATTTGAACAACAGACGTTAAGGTTATGTACTGTACCCTTAATATAGTGTATTCTTACAGAAATAACCCTCAGCACTGGGTGAGGATAAAATGATAGGACAAATCTCTTTTTTGAAAAAGCTTCCATGAGAATGACACATGGAATAGACAGAGACTAAAAGATGCCAAAACCCTGACTGAGAAGAGACTAATTGTTTTCACTGCATTGATTTCATTTTCTAGGGCATTTATGAGAATCAGCTTCTGGGCATCGTGGAAAAATGGCACTGTGGGTCCTGCCCACCCCTGGCGTCTTTGGTGCTGGTTGTAGCTATAGCACTTAATCCATGGGAGGAGCAGGGACTAATGGCAGCTTGGTAGCTCAGCTTGCACCTCTGCAGGAAAGGAGGTGGCGATTTCTGCAGGCACCTGATGTGCTCAGACCCTCTCGAGCTTGTGTGGACCTTTTGTCTCCTTCTGCAGGGGTGCCTGCCTGGGCCTTTAGTTATCGTCTCCCCACTGGACTGATGCCTGGAGACCAGAAGTTCTCATCCTTCCATTGCTCAGCACCCAACACGCACGCTGGTGAATGGGGCTGGTGTCTTTGATGTCCAGTTTTGAAGGCTGATCATTTTCCAGCTAGGTCTTATTTTCTGAGAAATGTGATACACACCCACTCAATAGGAGACTTGTTTGTGAAGTCGTATAACTGCCACACAGAGGAATTCTGTTACATGAGGGGACCACCCTGATGTGTGTAAAGGAAAGCTGCAATGGATATGAACTTTTGTTTGAAAAGAAGTGTTTAGCTGCATGGAAAGTTCTAGCAGGCTGTCCCAGTGGGCAGTCTTTCCAGGGGCTGTCAGTCAGACTCTTTTCTAGTGCAGCCTCCTCCTCTGGGATATGGGTGGGACCACGTGACTTGCCTCTGATGAGTAGAATATGGCAGAAGCAATCCAGTGCCACTTCTAGGTTGTAGGGCCATGGTGGCCCGAAATAGAGGCGGCCTCTGCCTTTGGCCACCGGACCTAAGGCTTTCAGTCCAACAGGCTGGGGCAATAACAGTGCAAATGAACTTGAAGCAGATGCTCCCCAGTGGACCCTTCAGAGGAGCCTGCGGACCACAGGGGTGTCTGGACCACAACCTAACGAGAGGCCTGGCATCATGGGCACCCAGCTGCCACCTCTGCTTCTTGACCCAGAGACACTGTGAGTCAGCAAAAGTGTTTTTCCTTAAACATCTGCATTTTAGGGTAATTTGTTATGCAGAAATAGAAAACTAACACAAACATGCAATTAACTGTTTAACAATGGACATTCTTGGGGAATAAGACTAGTATTGTGGGTGCTGCAAAATACTGGCTTTGCTACATCCTTGCTGGGCAACTTGGAACGGTTGCTAAGCTTCTCTGTGCTTTCATCTATGAAATGAGGGTAATACTAATAATGTATCTCAAAGTGTTGCTCTGAGAAGCATCTAGAATAATGTGTGTGGTGCTGTTATCCAGCTCTATCAGGCTCTGTGCGTGCGGTTATTATTTTTTTCTCCTTTTATAGACTCATAGTCTTTGGATTTTTTAAACTATACGATTACAGGTAAAAATAATTTAAAAAATTGAAGTCAAAAGTGTGACAAATTTAATTACTTTTACTCGAGTCATATCTACATCAAAGCATTCTGATGGATAGCCTTTGTGTGTGTGTGCGTGTGTGCGTGTGCGCGCGTTCTCTCTCTCTTTGGCCTCAAGCTCAGGGCCAGCAGAGATAAAATGCTGCCGTTTTGTAAAGGAGACATTATATTTTTCAAAATACTTTCATACAAAATTATGTCACAGAAACTCCATAGGATTGAGAATAATATTAATGTCACCATTATTCTTATTTTATAGTCTCAGAAACTGAGTCTGAATGGCCTGTCTGTTGGGAAGTCATCACTAGAGTAGAGACAAGAGCTTTCCAGAATCTAGGATCTTTCTAGACTATATCCTGTGTAGATATACAGAAATCTGCTTTTATAGAACAGCCAGCAGTGACTTCATTTAGTTATAAGCAAATATAATGTACTGTTTATTGAAAATATCCAAGCCGACCACCCACAGATTCAGAGTCCAGTGGAATAGACATACTTCTCCTTCCAGCCAAGATGTCCTTGCCTTAGTGATGCTTCTGTGACTTAGAGGACTCTGTAGAAACACCAAGAGACTGTACTACATACACCCATCACTTGCAACTTCCCTGTGAACATGACCAACATGGTGCACATCCTAGATGGATTAATTCACCCATCACTCCGCCTTTCACACTGTTAATTCTGCCCTAGCCTCTTTGCCATGAGACTTTGGGGAACCACTTTGCCTCCCCCAGCTCCAGTTTTCTCAGCTGCATTAGAAGGCTGGACTAGTTTATTGCTTTGTTACCTGAAGGCAACCTGGAGAAGTATAAAACACAAATCCTGGGTCTATCCCTTGAACTTCTTATTCAATAATTTTGGGGTTGAGCCCTGGAAATCTCTTAAAAAATTTCCCTACATCCATCAATAGGGGATGATTATGTAAAGTTATAAATATATTCTTTAGATGAGTCTTCAGGACTCTGGGTAGAAAGAAAGAAAAGCTTAATTCACTGCCTACTATTTTCTCTCTCTCTCTCTTTTTTGTTGTGCTGGGAATTGAATTCATGACCCTGTGCTTGCCAGGCAGGTGCTGTGCCACTGAGCTATATCCCCAGCTCATTTAAATGCAGATCAATATTAAACAATCACCAATATGTATTGAGAAGAAGTTAAAATTCATTGCATATGTACAGTGTGCCACGTCTGTCCTAAAATTGGATATGGAGACATATAATAAGACTAATTGCATAAATGTGTTATGGTTTGTATCTAGAGGTCCCCTCAAAGCTTCATGTGCTCATAAGTGGCTGGATCATGCATGGGTGTGTGAGGCTGGATTTAGGGTGTGTGACAACTACATTGGTTCAGCATAGTTCTGGGTGTGGATAGTAGAAGGCCCACCCTGGGTGTGGGTGGAACCAGTGAATAGGGTTGTAGTCTGTATGGAATATAAAGGGACAGAAAAGAAGGCGGGCTACTGCTTACTGCTTCCTACCCACCCTACCATGGACTGTTTCTACCCTGTATGCCTCTCTGCCATGCCGTCCTTCCTTGGAGCCAGCTGACTATGGACTGAAACCTCTCTAAGCTATGAGCTAAAATAAGCCTTTTTTCCTTTAATGCTGGGTGCTGGGCATTTTGTCTCAGCAATGAGAAAAGCAACTAAAATAACATAGAATATGTCACTAGGGAGGGAGACAGATGAGGGTCTGGGGTAAATGGTCAAGGGCCAGAAACAGAGACTGACATTTCTCTGTATACTTTTGTGCTGCTTGGATTTTTAAAATACACATATGACCTGTTCAAAACCATTTTTCTTTGGGTGATAACAACACATCGATGCTGGTCCATGAATTGTAACACACATACCAGGGATAACTGGGAGGCTACATGCATGATTAAGTATGCGATACTTTCTGCTCAGGTTTGCTATGAATTTGAAATTGCTCTAAAAACTAAACTCTATGAATGTAAAAGCTTGTGTCAGGCATGCATGACTGGCATGTGTGGTGGATGCATGCAGGGCTAGAGAGAGTGACTGATGCAAGAATGCAGTGTCCCTGTGGGGTGGAGCCAGGTGTGAGAACCACAGAATTTGGAACTCCATATTACTCCAAGGACAGATTCAGGTGACTGAAGATGGGCAGTTTGGAAAAGCAGGTCAAATCTGGGTCATAGAGAGCCAAATGGCGGGTTCTGTAAGAGTTGGGGGTGTGTCTGGTAGGCACCAAGGACCCCATTTTCTTGTTTCCTGATAACTGTGAGCCCCAGGGCCAGGAAAATGCCACCCAATGCAAGCCATAGGGAGCTGTGACTCTGACCCAGGAGGTGGCTGATGAGGCAGGAGATTGGTGTCTGG
Source organism: Dinomys branickii (assembly GCA_004027595.1). Lineage (NCBI taxonomy): Eukaryota > Metazoa > Chordata > Mammalia > Rodentia > Dinomyidae > Dinomys > Dinomys branickii. The sequence goes on along the minus strand of PVLD010001612.1, from coordinate 148,719 downwards.
GATGATGAGAGGCCAAGAGCCCAGGGTTGTCAGCAACAGAAAATATCAGACTGAGTCATGAAGTTGCTGCTACAGGTCCATCTTGACCTACAGTGAAGGAGAGTCATGGGGCTCAGTCTCACAGAACTGGCAATGTGAGATGGCAAGGGCATCTCTAGGAGTGGAGATGGGTAGAGGGATTTGGGGATTTAGAGACTTGCTGATTTAGGGCACCACTGGGAAAAACAGGATCAAGGATGTTCAATCTGAGATAAGTGGATTTTAGATTTTAGGTGGCGGTCCCAGAGAAAATATTTTTGCTCACTCTTTTCTGGCTGCATCTTGTGATTTACATATTTGCACCTTTGCTAGATGTCTTGCCTCTGCCTGGGAAATGTGTTGATGCTTTCAAAACAAAGATCCAAATGCAGGCTCAGCGGGAGAGGGAGAAGGACTGTGCTGTGCATGTGGAGCACAGGGCGGGGAACTCACCAAGGGTGTGGAATGTGAGAGGAACACTTACACTGACGTGGTCGTGAGCTGGCCTTTGCATGGAGTGGGCTTTTGACCAGAGTGGCCCCTTTGGACAGTGATGTTTTAAGGAAGGTGAAGTTGCAGATAGTCACTAATCAAGATGCAGCTGGTTAGGGCCTCAGGCCAGGGAGACAGCAGCTGTGCAGTGAAGGACAGAGAAGAAATGTACTTTGCAGAACCTTGGACAATAGCAAATTTGAATGACAGCTCTTTCAAACAGTACCTGCACCAACATTGGTTGGTCCCACTTCCTCAGACCACTATGATTTGAAGAACAAAGGAAGGGAGAGGAAGGCTAGGTTTGTTCTCTCAAGCTGGGACATCTACTTTCTGCTGCGCTGGAGCTTTAGAACTACAGATTCTCCAAGTCCTCCAGCCTTGGACTGATTTACCACCAGCTCCCCTGGGTCACCAGCCTCCAGACTGCAGGTCATGGGCCTTCTCTACCTCTATTAGCACGAGCGCTAATCCTACAGTCAATCTCCTATCCCTCTCTGTGTCCTAGGTCTATATTTTGTTTCTCTGGAGGGCTATGATCAATGTTTTCAGTTTTCCTTTGAAAGTTAAACATAAGAAAGGGACACATTACTAAAAATAACATCTGACATTATGCCATGAGGAGTTGTCAGTACTGGAAAGGTTTGATTGTCTTATGGAAGCTCCACTAAGTAGACTCAGAAAGAATAAGTATTTATATGTAATTTACTGTATATATAGACATAATTCATATATACGTACTCATATATTTGTAAATGTATATAAGGGGTAATTAAAAATATAGTGAATATTTAAAAATTTTTGAAAGTGTACATAATAAGACACATCACCATTCATTTCCTCAAAATATTCCCCTTTTCTCTGAGCACACCAATCCTATCATTGTTACCATTCTCTGAGGCAGTTCTGGAAGTCCTCTTCTGTGAGTGTCTTTAGGAATTGTGATGAAAAATACAGAGAATCCTGTTGCCACCTGCCATTCAGTGGAAAGACAGTCTTGTAAGAAACATTATAGTGTGTCCTCATCCACTTTATTACTGGATCTGGCACCATGCACCTTCTGGCCCTTTTATAAAGTCAAAATGACTATGAACATTCAACACGTTGAATTGATTTAGGATACCAAGACAGCTCAACTAAAGACATTCATGAAAGAGGACTTCCAAACTGCTTCAGAAAATGGCAAGAATATTGGGACAAACGTGTTTGAAGCCAGGGAGAGTATTTTAGGGGGATTAATGGCGATGTGTCTTTTATTGTAATAAATTTTTAATTTAAACACACCCTGTATCATCTATCATTTATCTATCAATCATCTATTTATCTATTATCTCTCTGTCTATCTACCTAAAATTTCTCCTACAAGAAGTACAACACAGATCTGCCTTTGCTGGGATGATGGCGTTGCAGTTGCAGGGACTTCCCAACCCTTCTTTATGGTGGAGTAGAAACCTGCGTGCAAGGACAATACATAGAGGAACAGGAGGACGGTGGGTGATGAAGGAGGAAAGGGAGAACGCTGAGAGTGCACATTATCCGGGCAGCTTCTGCAGGGACTGGCTGGGGACTCCAGGAGAAAAGTCAAGCAGGGCTGCACAGTGTCTCCTGCATGTTATGTCCACTTGTATTCCTATTCTTCACTATGGCCTTAGATGCTGAGGAAGAGAACATGGACCCGTCGACAACTTCCCTGCTGGTCCATGGCCAACCCCATCATGGCGCCTCTACCTGGACAGAAACCCGGGCCTCACCACCACCACCACACATTCACTACATCTGGCCATCCATTTGGGATAGTTTAAGCTAAGGTTGATGAACTTCACTACAGGTCATTGTATGATTTAGCCGTCAGGAGAGTGAGCCTTCCTAAAGCCAGGTGCATGCCACGACAGGATTCCTGCTCTGCCTGAGAAGTCTAGGACCAGAGTGTGAATGCCCGTGATGAGTTGCTGGAAACACATTCTAGAGGGTGATGTGTGGGACTTTGATGGCCCACATTGGGGGTGGACCTTCTTCATTAAATCTGTTGGTTCAGATACAACCTCTTCCTATTATCTCTTATGCCTAGATATGCCCACAAAGCCTCATACACTCATGAGAGGGGCTTTTCGGAGGCTGCTGCATCCAGGATGTATGATGCTGGGATTAAGAATCTCCCACCCCAGGTGTGAGGACTACCCACCCAAAGGCAGGTAGCCTGGAAGGAGTATAAGCAACAGAAAGAAGGTAAACTGTTTGCTACTGGTTGGTACTTTGCTGCCCTGGGGCCTTATGCCTACCCTGCTTTGCCATGGACTGTTTCTCCTCTGGCATGCCAGTCTGCCATGATACCCTGCCTTGAAGCCAGCTGCCTATGGACTGAAATCTCTACAAACTGTAGGTCAAAACAAATTTTTCCTCCTTTAATTTTGAGTACTGGGTATTATGTCTCAGCAAGGAGAAAAGTAACTAAGACAGTTCCCAAAACACCTTCATGGTTGTGCCCAGAAACAATAATTTCCTAGCAAACTGTATTTCCTTTAGCCTAGTCAAGTTGACACCTAAAATTAACCACCACAAATAGACAACACAATACTCATAATTTCAACCATTTATTTATTTATTTATTTATTTTTTTTTTTTTTTTTTTTTGCGGTACTGGGGATCGAACTCAGGACCCCGCGCTTGCTAGGCAAGCGCTTATTCCACTGAGCTATATCCCCAGCCCTAATTTCAACCATTTAATGCCATAATTTGATGGCATTTATTATATTCATGTTGTTTTGCAATCATTGTGTCTACCTATCTCCACATTGTCTAGTAAGCAATGACTCCCTGTTACCTCCCTCCCCTGGCCTCTGGCAAGCACTCTTCTACTTTCTTTCTTTAAGAATTTGACTGTTGTAAATTGGGTCTCTGCTTTAAAAGTTCTTACTGCGTATAGACGTCCTGCCCATCAGAGGAAGATAGGTAGAAAAAAGCTGGCCAGAGAAAAGGATGCTCTTGGTACAAAACTAAATTAAGAGACAAGGCTTTCCATATAGCTATAACATTCATTATTGCTAATCTCATGGTGTATTACATGTATTCATGCTTTCTGGGTATACAGGTGTGCTAAGATGTAAAACTGGATTGTTTATGGTGATAACCTTTTTCTTTTACACTCAGATATCTGCCTTTCTCCCATGTTCCTGCTACAGTGATAGGAAGTACATGTCAAGTCAACATGAGGTCACCAGTCAAATGATAGTTTAAAAAAAACAAACTTACTCTGTTCTATACCAAGATGGGCATTTAAGTGTATCACAAAAATCATATTACCATGATTATTACACTGACAGACTATATGTGGCTTATGATCTCAAGTTGTGTCTTTAAAACTTACATAACTATTGTCTGTTAACATTAGGCAGCAATTCCACTAGTAAAACAGCCATAATTGATAAAAACAATAGCCTTCTGGTTATACTTTATATTTAAAAGTGCTTGATATTCAGATAACATTTTAATAGTAATTCTTACTGCTCCCACTACAATGCTGATGTCACCAATCTTCTATCCTGGGTGTTCAACAGCTAATGTTTAGAGACCAGAACTAGACAAATAACTGGGTGAAGCGGACAGTCAATATTCTGGCTCTGGCCCTTCCAGGTCAATGAGGACCCAGGACATGAGGTAACATTTTCTATGAGACCCTACATCTTTGGTGAATCACCAAACCTCCTAAACAGGGAGATTGCTGGACGCCAGAGGAAGCAAATCAACAAGTGTACAGTGTGCCAAAGGAGGGTCACTAGAGGGAAAGTCTCCCATGCTTTCGAAGAAAGCAACATAGTCAAGCATGGCTGTCACTCATTCTGATGGCTGACACTGACAGAGGAACTGTGAGGCTCTATATATGGATCTAAGAAATACCCAAGGAGACTTAACTGAACTTGATAGACACTCTGAGGCTAATTTTGATTAACCGGTCTCACTTTAACTTGTTATAAACACCCAGCAGAAAAGTATAACCAAAAGATATAAAACTATGCCATAGTAATAAGCTAGATATAAAACGGGAGTCCAATCGCTGACCCCTTCTGACAATTTTCAGCTACAGGAGTAGCTAACCACTGTTACAGGTTAAAAACTGCAATAAAATCTATAAATACTCAGTAAAAAAAATCTTTAAATTTTTTAGCCAAAATCAGCTAAAACTAGAGAGACTTATGACAAAATATCAGACTCCATCAATACAGAGGTCAGTTGGTTAAATTGCTATTGCAGTCCCTTAGGAACATTTTCTAGACTTGGGTCTTTTCCCAACCTACCTTTTCCATTCTAGTATTCATGATTTGATTATACATGATGTAATTTCTCAAAAAATTGGTTTAAAAAAATTACAAAAACAAAAAAGGAGAATATTTTTACCTCTGCATGCATGATTAGTTTTTGCTATCTTTACCTTAAATTTTTAAAACCTGGTTGCAGAAAGTAAATAACCTGCATCAGAACTTCATTGGCAAAGGACAAACGTGACAACAATGCCGAGTGCTCGAGTCTGATAGAGGGACATCCAAACGGGAGAGTGGGTTGGCTCAGTGCAGTTAGCAACAGGGGATGGGGGGTTTGCTTGTGTGTCAGCAGACAGTAGAACACCATTACGGCTGCCCTCCCAGAGTGCGGGAACATCGAGAGAGGAGCGTCCCAGTCTTGCGCTTGTTCCCACCCAGCCCTCCAGTGCGAGCATTCTCGAGGATGATCCTAGAAGAGAGACCACTAGCACAAGTAATGAGATACTTCCAGACTACAAAACCCATGACATGGGGGCAATTAAGAAGAAAACACAGGAGGTTCACAAACTTATGATGTGACAGGACCTCCCACAAACTCCTGAGAACATGTTTGTTGCTATGATGGCCATCATAGCCTGGACACTCTTCTAACTGCTGCAATTACAAAAAAAAGAGGGGGGGAAATGTTGGGGACCACGAATTGGAAGTTGAGGTGGGGGCCCAGAGGCCTTCCTGGAGGCCTTACTGGTCCCATGATACCATGATGCTCCATGGGAAGGTCACATCAGCATAGGATGACTGTCTTCTTTTGAGTCATCTGAATTGATCCTCATCAACGTAAGATCCTCATCAGTTTAAGATCACCACCACCCTCTGAGTTACCTCATATTCCCTGTAGTTATTTTATGCGCCAAATAAATAGTGGCTAGCTCAGAGTGTGATGATCTTTGTCCATCCTGAAGCATTGGCCTCCCAGCCCCACCTTTTATAAATTACTAAATTTGTCCTCGTTTTTGTTTTCATCCTTTGCCGTATCCTTTATCCAAGCAGTTAGGAATCTTGGCCAGGTTGCTGATACACACACAGACACACACACACACATTTTGAAGTAAACAAACATACTGAAGTTCTTCCATGATATTAAGCTCTTTCATGATATTTAGTTTTCTCTTATATGTCTGTTTTGTTTTTGTTTCTTATTGCTTAGCTTGCCTAAGTGTATGGAAATAGGCCCTTTAATACACATAATCAAGATAAACCTAAAGCAAATTGTTTCATATTGTTTATGACTCAATTGAAGAGCAATTTTTCTGCTTTAGGGGACAGATGTGGAACCACGGTCTCTTCTTTGTTTGTGGGCAGGCAGCAGCATGCTGCATGGCACAGCATTAGCTACAGTATTCCTGGGCTGCCAATGCTAGTGGATAAGGGAATGAATCTTCCTGGGAGTCTAACCAGATGCAGGGTGGGCACAGACCGGTTCCCTTCAGGTCCATTTCAGCAGTACCTGTGCTGTGATCCATTGCACACCAAAGAGCACCAGGTGAGGGCCACTGCCTGCCTTTGGTCTACCTCAGTTTGTACTTTCATTATTCACTTTCTAACTTTTTCCTTTCTAAGCAAGGAGAAAATCTGGGACCAAAGAGCCTTGAATGAGGAAATGTAATCAAAGCTGGGATCTTAAAGAGATAACTCTTGGCTGAAGGGAAACAAGAGTCAGAGAAGAAGCTGGGTGAGATGGCGCACACCCGAAATCCCAGCACTCTGGAGGCTGAGGCAGGAATACTGCCAGTTTGAGACTTTGTCTCAAAAAAAATCCCAAACAACAATGACAAAAAAATCAAACCCAAACCCAAACCCTCAAACCAAAAAAACCAACAACAACAACAAAGGGTTAGGAGGTAGTTTGGGGAGAAGGCCTCAAGGCTCTGTCTTGCCTCCCCATGTGGTGAAAGGACTAAAGGGGGTTGATGAGCCTCCAGGCCTCTTACCTATGGGCACCAATTGCACCCAAGAGGGCAGAGGCCGGAAAGTCCTCACTCCTCACAACAGCAGTGTTGTGATTCCCTAACCACCCATAGGCTTGGCAGGGACACAGGTGCAGAGCCTGAGGAATGCCCTTCTGTGTGGGGTGGGCCATGTGCTTTATCCAGTGCCTGGATTTGAATGCTGACCTCACCAAGAACCCCCTCACAGCACTCAGAAACAGTGTTTCACTTGACACACATAATTAGCCATCACAGGAGGATGCCCAGAAGTGGTGTTGGTGCCCAAGACAGTGGGATGCTGGGCATGGACTTGAAGCTCTTCTTCCCTTTGACTCTTCTGGACCTTGCTTTTGACTGACAAATTGACTTGTGACCTCAAAGTATTTAGAGGCAACAGATTTCAGGTACTGGATTGCATGATAGAGGTTAGTCTGAATTCAAGAACTTTGACTCGAGAGGAACATATTTAGAGAAAGGCAATTTCCCTATTTTCAGGTCTGCAGATAACCCACTGTAACAGTCGAGGGAAGGAAGAACCTTTACCATCAGGAAATCTTGGAAAAGCCCATTTACAGAAAGATAAGATTCATTCTTGTTTTTGAAACACATTTGCTGATGTGAAATACCTTAACTTTAAACAGGTCGATATTTCTTCTACTTAAACTACAGAATCACTAAGGAAAATCACATACTCCTCTGTGGAAATAAAACTAGCTGACGAGAATTTAGTCAAACAGTATTTTCCCAGGAGCTAATGGATAGTTTCATCCATCATTCAACACATAAATGTTGAAATAAAAAATTTAAATAGACAGATACTCTCCCAATATAAAATATATAAAATCTGCCAAAGTACAACTATAAGCAAAGTATGTTTCCCCAGGAGTAATAAAATTTTGCTGTAACATTGCTATCATTGGTCTCTGTGACACTGTACAGTGTGATGGGCACATGGATTTACTCCAAGCACTGGGGACCAGGACACGGGATCTGGGAAGGGTGACCTTTGGGATGGGTGTGGGGAGAAGTTGATGAGATTGCACATAGGCTAGGAAGAAGATGACCTCATGGATCCCTTGAGACCGCACTATAATGCAAGTGTTCTCAGCCTGTCTGCTCTTGGCATTTTGGGGACAGGTAATTCTTGGTTGTGTGGGACCCATCTGTGCATGTGGAATGGTTAGTGGCATGCTTGCCTTCTACCTACTAGATACCAGTAGCACCTCCTTCCAAACAAGCACATGTTTAGACTTTGCCAAGTGTTTCCTGTGGGGGGAAAATGACCTTGACTGTGACCTGCCTTAGGTTACAGATGAAGAAGGAGATCCAGAGACTTCATGGAAATTTCTGTTAGTACAGGAGCAAAGATATTCTTGACGACATCCTCCAAACAAAGACTCAAACCAGGCCCAGGAAGGCCCAGGGGTAGCTGAGGAGAGATCTTCTTCAAGGTCAACCAGCTGTACTTACGGGACATAGAGGAAGCAGGTAGAGAACCTAAGAGAGAAGGGCAGTTGGATGGGAAGCAAAGACCATGGTGATGCCCACCCAGGAATCCCTTCCACCAGGTGGAGTATCTGGCCTCACAGAAGAGAGCAACATTTTTCTCTAACAGCAAAACTCACACAAGACCCTTGTTGGGTTCCAGTGGGGACTTTGTAGATGAGGGTCATTGCCAAGGAGGAGGACAGGCTCTGGGCAGTGACTCTGGTTGGAGTAGTGGGTTACTGCTGGTGGCTTCCTTTGCTGGGCCTGCTGCCAAGAGAGAAGAAGAGGCAAAGCAAGAAGCATGTCTAGTCCTGCAGGAGCAGTTGGAAAGCAGAGACGGCAGCTGCACAGGCTGGGACAACAGCTGGGCAGGCTGCAAATTACAGGAGGCTCAGAAGGAGGAAAGGAAGCCCCTGCTCTTGGGGTGAGTGGGAAGAAGCCCTCAGCCCTGAGATGAGGCTCTTTGGTTTGGAAAAGGGGATCAATAGGGGAACATTTGGTCCTCCTTACCCAGGGAACCCCACGGGCATCTGAACATTCAACTGACCCTCCTCTCCTGATTACCCAGTAAGACTGGCCAGGAGCAGGTGTTTGGGAAGCTGACCTTCAGGGTGACCTTGCTGGGACACCCACACGGAAAAGAGCCAGCGGAAGCAGGGTCATCACTGGAGTCTTCAGCACTAGAGTGCAAAGCTCACTGTCCTGGAGAAGAGGTTTGCTTGGTAAATGGGTGCACAGGGGAAGGCTGAGGATGTCAGCAGTGTGTGTGTGTGTGTAGAGGTCTGACCTGCAATATGAAGAACAGATGGTCAGCAAGCCATGCAAAAGCCTTACTGGATGGGAAGAACAAGTCCCAATCCCTTTATCTAAGCGTCACCATGTTCCTTTCTCTTCCCAGCAGCCCTCAAGCAGGGAGCAGAACCCACCTCTGCAGAGGCCCAGGACAAGTGGAGGACTCCCTGAGATTCATGCAGAAATTCAGGTTCGTGGAGTTCAAGGCTATTTTGCTCGAAGAGGATTATTTTAAGTCCCTTGCCTATACTTCCAGGAGAAAAAAAATCTCCATTAAAATGTTAATCTCTGACTGATGCCTACTGCCCTGTGAAGGGGACCTGCAGATTGGATTTTAGTGAAGGGATTACGCTAGATGAACCCAGGCCTCCTGCTAGGAGAATTCTCTGGCAGAGGTCTTGCAGGAGAGAAATGTGTGAGTCACCCTGTCCCCATTGCCCAGCGCAGGGACTGGCAGAGAGAAAGCACCGGCATGTGTTTGTGCATTGATCGGATGAATTAGTTAATTAATTGCAGGCAGGATGCCTCTTTGCACAGGATCCCAGCCGGCTCTGCCCATGCTCTCCCAGCCTCCAGCCCTGAATCTGCTCACAGGAAGACGGGGCCGTGGAGGAGGGCGCCTGCCGTGCTCTTGAGTGCTCCGCCTTCAGTTCTGGTTGTTCTCTGGTCACTGAGTCAGTGGTGTCCAGAGTGAGGAGGAGACTAAAGGCCAAGGGCAAAGGCAGAAGTACTCACTACCACCGAGTGAGCCAGGTACAGTGTGTTGAGCAGGAGCAAAGGCGGTGTCACTGCCTGTGGACATTTGTAGGGCCTTGTTAACCCCTTTTGGGGTCAGTTCAGCTTGTGTTCTGAGGTGGGAAGGGTGATACAGGACTTAGAACATGTGGATTTGACCCTTGTGGACCTAACTCCTGTCATGTGCAAGGGCTCCTTTCTCCCTCGATTGGTTCAAGGAAATGATGTCTAGAAGGAAACTAGCTGTGCCTGGGGGAACAGGAACAGTTATCTGAAGCTCAGAGGAGGGACAGGGACATGTATCCTTTCACCTGGCTCTAGTTGAGTGCATGAGCCAAGAGCGCTCCGCTGTCATGGCAAACCTGCTATGCAGCCCGAGTGTTCAGTCTTTGTGGCCCGGTCCTGGGAGTGGAATCCAAGGCCCAGCTCAGGAAGCCTGGGGCAGGGAGGAGGGAGCAGAGGAAGAGGGCAGCACCAACCTGTTGCTCCCTGCCGGTGTGGACTTCATGGCGTGACCGGAGAGGAGGAGGAAGACAAGGAGACACCTGCACATCCCCAGAGACCAGGGATAGTCCCTCAAAGCGGGAAGTGGGGGGCTCAGCACTTCCAGGGTGGAAGGATGCTTTATGGAGAGTGAAGTTTTTTGAGAAGCACTGAGCCAGTGTGACTCTCCCTGCCCCCCAAACTGCTGTCAGTCAAAACCAATCACTTCCACCTTCATTCCTGAAAGACAACCCAGTGTTTTCTTCCTCTTCTTAAAAGGAAGACACTAATAGATAATCCCAAGCTCTGACAGAGGACCTTCCACTGTCATGTTCCAAGTGGATTTCATACCTTGAATGACCCATTCACTTATACAGCATATGTTCAACGAATGTTCAAACAAAAGTGTTTTAAATGCTCCTTAATTATTTGGCTATTTGTATATCTAGAAGCTCGAAGAGAATGGGAACTGGATGTGTGTGGCAGAGAGAGCTGACTGCCACAGATTTACCTTTTTGAAATCCAGTGAGAGTATATTTTTCTGTCTCAGGCAATGAATGTGACCACAAGATTGAGTTCCAGCTGATAAATGTGAGTGAAAAGGATTTGCTGCATTCCAGGGTCCTATTTATTTCTTGTCACCTTATCCTCCAATTTTGAAGATGGTGGAGTTACAAGATGGGAGGATTCTGAGGTTTGTGAATTATCATTGGGTACTTGCCAAACTGAAGCACATAGTTTGGATTCATCTGAGCTAGAAATAAACTAGAGATTCAGTATCCCTTATCCAAAATACTTAAGACTAGAAAGCTTTCAGATTTTTCCAGATTCTGGGATATTTGCATCTACATAATATCTTTCTGATCGGACCCGAGTCTAAACATGAAACTCCTTTTTGTGTTTTTTTCACTTATGTTTCTTACATTATATTTTTTAGTGTGTGTAGCATGTTTTGACTGTAACACAGCACATCACATCAGGTTTGGAATTTTCCACTTGTAGAATCATGTTGCTGCACAAAAGCATCTGGATTCTGGAACATTTTGGAGTCTAGATTTCAGATTAAGGATATCCTATTAGGTTATGCTACTGGGATTTTGTGGTTTACATGTGTTACTGTGAGGGTTCCCTTACCTAATTCAGAAACTAGTGCCTGGTACTTCAAAGTAAGAAGTCTCTGTAACAAGAGCCTAAAAGTACTGTGTATGGCAGGGGGTTACTCATCTGTGGAGCACTGAGAAAAGTGCTCTAAGGTGAGGGAAAGATGGAGACCCTATGTTACATAGTGGCAAAACTTTTCATAATTCCACTGACTTTGCTAATATCAAAGGCCAGTTATATGTCTATTGAAACAGGGTCTGGAGCAGATGTGTTGGAATTCACTGTTTGCTTTGCATATTATAATATAGGACTCAGGCACACACAGAAATCATTGGCCTAATTTGAACATAAATGAAAGAGATCACCTGATAGAGAAAAGCCAAAGCTTCAGACAACACATACGAGGAAGAAGGCCCAGTATGATTTGCCAGTTAAACACAATGACTTTAGTGTTGTGGTAAAGATCAAAATAATGATGTTGTCCTATAACCTGTTGTACCCTCAAGGTCACAGAAGGAGATGAGGGTAGGCAATGGAGGTGAGGAGACAGTAAAGCATCAAGCTTCAAAATTATACCCAAGAAAAAAATGTGGACTCTGATGAGTGGCACATGGCACTAACTGGAAGAAAATGTATCAGAAAGATGCTAAATTTTTGAAAGAATTTGCCTAGAAAATCAGCAGTCTATATTTTAAAAGTTGAAAACAATTCCTGACTCCAAATCTTGCACAAGTGGGAGGTGGACTGTGAAGGCAGCAGAGGCCCTAGGGGACACATTCCACAGTGTCCACTCCAGCTGTGACCACAGGGGTGATGGACATGCAAAATCCTTCCAAAGGCAGCACCAGGGCCATGAGTACTGTGGACAAGGAGCCTCCCCCAGAGGACAGGGTCTACCCCTAGTAGAGGAACTTCTCCTCAGGCCAGGGGAAAGGGGCAGGAGGATTTCCCTTGCTTTGGATCAGGGATTTATGGATGCCCCATTCTTTTGACTATGGAATAACTTTTATGGAAGTCGCCTGTCCCTTCTCCACCTTGGTTGAGTGAGGTGTTTGGAGGGGCAGAGAACTGGTCTTTTTGGCTCATGGTCACTGATGCACCAGGGGCCACATCTGAAGGCATTCTTTCTTGGAGATCCTGGACTGTGACCCAGTGGTTGGGCACCTGAGTGTGTTTTATGTCTCTGGGAAGGAGAAACAACTGGGGTGCCCATAAGAGCAGACCTTGGCAGTGCTGTGGATGGTCTTCCTAGCTTCCTTCTCTCTGCCTGGACAACACTTCACCCTACAGACTCTCTATCATTGCTTTCAGTCAGTGGGATAGGGTGAAGGTAACAGCCTCCCAGGCCGGAACCCCCCCCCCCGAATTCTCTCTTCACCTTTCATGGCCTTCATGGATGTTCCATGGTGAAATCATAGAGTCACAGGACAGAAGGTGCTGAAGCACCAAGTCAGCACATGGAAGAAAGTATCATTGGTGAAAAAGCATGTCTTGAGAAATTGCATGAGAAACAATCCTGTTACTCAAGAGAGATTTGGGGATTTATCTGATTTTAGCATCTGTAGCTAATGCAACACTAAGCATGATGTGTGTGTTCATCTACTCCCGGAGACTCTCTGCTCCTTTGTAATCTCTTCTAACCCATTCACGGGCTGTAGATCTCACCTCTTAGCTGAGCCAAGATCAGAACACCTGGCTGTGGCCACACTCTAGAACTTTCTCCTGGCTCTGACAGTTGTACCCAGTTTATTCATTTGTCCCATCAGAGTGTTGGTACATGACCTATGTCCCTAGGTAAGTGTGTGAAGCAAGTAGAAGGAGATTTCTTAGGCAGCACCCAGACTTGAAAGTACTATGGGATGCTTCAGGTCTTAGCCTTGTTGAGAGGAAGGGCTTTTAGACCACACACAAGCCACACACACAAGCCACAAACCACAAGCTAGCATGAGGAACAGTACTTTATCTCTTCAGCCTCCTGTTCCCACCCACAGCCCAGGGGAAGTCATGTCTTGCCAAGCTGGCTCCAAGGACTTAGTGCAGGGACAAGGTAGATTCTTGGCTGACGCTCTCTGCCCACTCTCACTGGGCTCAGAATGGTTCCTCCACTCTGTCCTTCTTCTGAGGGTGTTCAGGATGCCTGTTTGCATAAGTGAAGAGGAATATGCCCAGGCCCTGTACCAGGGTAAATTTGCAGCAGGGACAGGGACTATCTTGTTCACTTTTTTTCATTGCTGAAACAAAATACCCAATGTCCAAAATTTAGGAAGGAAACTGTATTTAGCTTACAGTTAGTGGAGGTTTTAGTCTATAATCAGCTGGCTCCAAGGCAGGGTGAAATGACACAGGGGCAACACTATGGCAGCACAAAACAGCAAAAGTAGCGAGAGCAAAAAGGGCAGGGGTGAAGCAAGTATCTCTTCCCTCCATACATTGTGTCTGAACGTCCCCCTAAAGCCTCATGCAGTCTTGGGCAGGCTTCTAGAGTTTTTGCTTGACTCGTGGTCCAATGTTGGGAGTATGGGTGTGAGCAGTCCACCTGTACTGGGCCAAATAGCCTGCATACACTCTAAGGGAGGGGAAGGGACTTGCTCTCTGCTGCTCCTCCCTTTTGCTCTTGTTGCTTTTGCTGTCTTCTGCTGCCATGAACTGCTGCCCTCTGCCATGTACCACCCTGTCTTGGAGTCAGCCCAGTATGGACCCAAACCTTCACAAACTTTAAGTTAAATAAACTTTTTCTTCCTTAATTTTGGTGCCAGGTATTTTGTCTCATCAATGAGACAGAAGTAACCAAAATATAGTTTGTCAGCTATCCCTCCACATCCACACCATCTCTGCACCCTCCTCTTCCACAAGCTGAGAATGTTCACAAAGTAAGAACTTTGGCCCCTTGCTGAATCACTTAGTTGAACTTTTAAACTTCTCAAGTTGACACAGTGAACACCATCCTAGAGCAAGAAGGACATGTCCTTTTCACCTCAGAATGTAGAACTGCTGTTACTTAGTTAAACTTCTAGACTCCTCAAGTTGACACAGTGTATTAGCCATAACAGGGTGGGTTGTTCCTTCATGTCTCCACTTACTTGTTGTTCTCACTGGGTCAGGAACTCCAAGCCTCTCTCACACACCTATGGTCTCCTTCTTTTTCTCCAAGCTGCAGCCTCCATTTTCCTCTCCTTATACTGCTCCTGTCTCCCCTGACCTCCTATTCTGCCCTCCGGCTTCTCTGTCTTCATGAGCCCACCTTATGCTTCTCAGCTTTCCACCTCCACTGACCTCGATATGCTGTGGAAGACTAGGAACCCGCTTTGGCTTTTCTGGCAAAGTGCTCCCTTGCTTTTAGTGGAGGAGATCTCTCTAGTTGATATGGGGGTAGGTGAACACCAAGGTGTGGTAAAATATACAGTGTATATTTAATGTTTTTAAAAAAGTCTTACCAGAAAGGTCACATCTGCCATGAAACCCCCTCCAAATCCCCCTCCCCTAGAACCCACTTCTCCCATCTTTTTTTCCACTTTCTGAAGCAGCTCTGGAAGTCCTCTTTTGTGCGAATCTTTAGTCACTGTGCGATTCCTTCCATGTTCTGAGTCAATTCAAAAAGTTTACTTTTCATTGTAACTTGGGGAAGACCTAGAATTCACACAGTGCCAGATCCAGTAAATAAGGTGAATGAAGATAGATCACAGTATTTTTACAACCTTATCTTTCCATTGGGTGGCAGTTGACAAGAACACTCACTGTATTTTTTGACCACATCGTCTACATGAAGGAAGACTTCCAGAACTTCTTCAGAAGGTGGCAAGCACGAAGGGATAAGTGTGTCTGAAGTAAGGCGGAGTTTTTGAGAGGGATTCCTGGCACTGTGTCTTTCACCATAATGAATTTTTAAAATTTAAACTTCACAGTATTTTTGATCATGCTTCATATGTTTAGAGAGATATAATTTTATTTTTGTAGGTCAGTAGGGGATTTGATTTGCAGTTGATAAAGGGTGAGAAGCAGCTTTCTTAATTAATTCTTATAAGAGCCTTACCAAAGATATTATTCCAGTGTTTAAATATAAAACCTGCAGAACCAAGCTATCCCTTCAAAAAAGGTACAAGTTCTTTTTGTTCAGCCATACTTTACAGTAGAAGAATCTTCCATTTATCAATAAAAGTACAATCCAACCTCATTCATTCTTGGAGATAATATCTGCATATTCTGTCACACATAATTAGACGACACCACCAGGGTGACAATAACAGCCGGCATGGACTTGAAGACGGAGGGGGAAAGATGGACTCCTTGTCCTCAACTGTTCACAGTCTGTTTTATAAATCTGGTTCCAATTAAATTTAATTACCAAGGCCTCTTAATGTCACACTCTACCCTGCACAGAGGACATACAAAGCTTCCTCTGGTTTATTTGTGATGTTGGGAAGACGGAGAGTAAATGAGATAATCCATGCTCTGGTTCTCAGTTTCCTGTCTCTCTCTGGAGTCCCTCAGCTCCTGCTAGCTCTGGGGACATGGTCACTTTATCACTGATGGTGAATTACTTTCTCCATTGTGTCTTTTGATTGAAAATGAAAAGGTTGCAAAATAGAGGAAAGCTGGCCTCAGGAAGCAGGCACCTGCAGGCCAGTTTGGAGGACTTTCTGCCACATGCAGGGGACCAGGTTGAAGGAGGGCATTGTCACTCCAAGAAGCAGCAGGGTAGGGAAGGGGTGAGCCTTGGCAAGACTTTCATTTCCTCGCCTGCTGGCTGGGGGTGGGCCTAGCCAGTGGCTGTCTACTCCTCCTCCTTGCACTCCAATGGACAGAAGAGTTTGCCTCAGTTCCTCCCTGGCTGTCAAACTGCCATTCTCCAGTCCAGCAGGATTGTAGCCAAGCATTCTGGGTCCAGCCCCATACTCACCACTTCAGATTATACTCTTGTATTTTTGAGAATGGAGACAGCCCTGGAGTGGCTAAGGTCAGAAAGGGAGGGATATGGGCCCCTCTTTTGCATACCTAGTACTCACCGCTAGCCTTCCAGAAGGCTCCCTGGTTTCACCTTCACTGAAACAGGCCTGCAGCTGCTACGTAAGTAGCGCTTCCCAAGAACTGTCTGAGTTTTAGTCTAAGAGCGTCTCTTCCTGTGTACTGATCCCCTTGCGCTGTGGCACAGGCCCTGACAAAATAAAAAAGTGGTCAGTGTCCAGAGAAAGATGAATAAATACTCACAGCTACTCCAGAGGCCCCCCAGCCAATGAATACCAGTACTGAGGAGAGTCAGCAACCTCTGGTGTCCAGCACAAGCTTCCACCATAGGCAGTGAGCGGCAGCGGCAGAGACTCAGGGCCCAGCAGAGTTGATCTAATGCTAACCCGCCTTGTTCTAAGGATGCAGCAACAGAACCCTGGGCTGATTGGCAATGCTGGGACAAAGGGTTGCACCCTGGAGGTCCCTTTCTCATTGGCTGCCAGCAGCCAAGGGCAAGGGAGGGGGGACCAGTCATAGCTGAACCCCTCAGGGTTGGCTTGTACACTCTGCTCTGTGCTTTGCTGGCTATATGATCAGTGAGTATCAGATACCTGTGGACTTAAAGTGAGGTCACTGAATTTGCAAATTATAATTTTAATATGCTGTGAATGTTTAAATGTAAAAAACAACTACTGTAAGAGGCACATTGCCACAAATCCCTCCCAGAGTCCTCCCTCTGGCTTCAAACACACTTATCACAGCACTCTCTCCACTTTCTGGGGCTGTTCTGGCCAATCTCTTTCCTGTCTTTAGTTATGCTGTGGTGGCCACCTACGTGTCCTGAACTGATGCAAAACATTTACCTTTAATGTTCATTTTGACCTTGGAGAAGAGCCGGACCGGACCTCACATGGTGCCAGATCCAGTGAATAGGTGGATCAGGACACACCACTGTGTCTTTTAGAGCCTGCCTTCCCTTTCAATGGCACCCAGCAGCAGCCATGTCTGTAGTTCTGATCACACCTCATAAAGAAACTCAGGAGAGAGGACTTCCTCAGCTGCTTTAAAACAAGCAAGAAGGATGGGATAAGTGTGTCTGAGGCAAGAGGGGGGTATCTGAGGGGGTCAATGGCACTGTGTCTTTTACTGTAGTAAATGTAAGCATTCGCTCTCTTTCTTCATTACACTGCAAGTAAGGTGCACTTGTTTGAGCCCCTGCTTGCAATCTGGATTGCTTTCCCTGGCCTGTCACACTGGTGTCATGGTGGATCATGGGCCATAGCTGCTGGATCCTGGACCGCAGTTCCTAGGACAACCGTTTACCTGAACTTCTGAGGGCACTGCTCCGCCCAAGAGAGCAGGTGTTCTGCTGTCATATGTTGCCCAGCATCTCTGATAAAACTTACATTTAATTCTTATTTCTTTTCAATAGAGCTGCTTCTCTTTGTGTAGAGTCTAGAGGTTTTGGAGTTTTGACATTCTACACTGTCACAGTGATGTGTCTGGGGGTTGGGTCACTTCCCAGGAATCTTGCTGAGTACTTGGCAGAGACTTTTAATTTAAAGATCAAGGCTTCCCTGTAGGTAGGGGAAACTTGCCATCATTTTTCAGTAATTTTCTCTCTGGTCTAATGTAGCTTTCTGGAATTTATATTTTAATTGTTTGATCATCTAGGTTGGAGGTATAAGATGAAGGCAGTCTCTCATTTTTATTTTTCTTTCCTTTTATTAAAAAGTAAAAAACAAATTCTGGCAATCATATATTTAATATGTTGAAGCTTGCACTTATTTATTGATTTGTTTTATTTAAAAGAAGTTTTTCACTTCCAGCTCCAGCTGTCCTTTTGAGGAAGTAATAACCTGATATGTGTAAATGTGTCTTCTAGGAAGGACAAACAAGAGGCCTGGAAGTGGCCAGTCAGCAAGAGCCTGGCTTCTGCTGTTTGGCCTGCCGGTACTTGCTCCCCGGGCCCCTGGGAAACTGCTCTGGGGCCTGTCTGTGTGGATGAAGGGGCTTTTCAGGGCCATGTCTTTCTTCTGCAAGGTCTCCCAACCTTGGAGCCCAAGTAGAACAACAAGTAATGGAGACGTAGCATCAAGTGTTGCCCAACCTGAGAAAACTGTGCACCAGAAGCACTATTTGCAAGAAGCAGGCCACACAGAGACAACAGTGGCTGAGGCAGACACAAGAGGCAGCCAGGGATCCTCAGTGGAGGGAAAGTGGCTAAAGAGAGTTCATTGCAGCTCTCTTCAGAGTGCCCCTCGATCTGCTACAGCGAGTAATGAGGGATTTAGGTCTCCATTTAGTGACCTAAGACATTGTGTGCTTGTCTTCCTCATCCACCCAAGTGTCTCACCAGAGGAGGCGGAGGAGAAGCTGCCCCGGGAAGAGACAGAGCAGCTGACTCTGAGACAGGATGGGCTCAGAGGGACACTACGGGATGGAGAAGGCGAGTAGCCGGGATCTTGCCCCTTCAGCATATGGAGCTTGGGCTGTGCTGTGATTTGGAGGAGGGGCAGGTTCCAATGATAAGGTTTCAGGCGATTCAGGAAACAAGGTCCCCTTGTGGGAGCAAGTGGGCCCGGCTTTCACGGAGGGTGAAGAGCCAACCCTGACAAGACATGGGGTGAAAGGAACACAGGCAATGAGTAAAACACCTTTCTTCATGTGTCTTCTAAGACACCCGCACACAGAGAAAAGTCTTCCAACCGTGGGAAGTTTCACGAAGAAACAAAGCGGCAACCAAGCTCTGAAGTGATAGTTGAAAAGATAGTCTTACAGGTTATGTGCTTAAGTTATAGCTCAAGACAAAGATGAAATTCTAAGAATGGAAATGTTCTAGAGTGAGAGGTTGTAGAAAAATATATTGGGTGCAATCTGGGGAGATAGTGACTGGTTTAGCTCATGAACTGATTTAAGAAGTTAACAGGGGTGATGCGATGATGAATGCCTGAGATCTCAACACTACATGGGAGGCTGAGGCAGGAGAATCTCAAGTTTGAGCTCCAACTGGGCAACTTTTGCCTTAGCAATACCCTGTCTGAAAATGAAAGAAAGAGCTGGGGATATAGCTCCGTGTGAAGACCCAGGGATCAATCCCAAGTACTGCAAAAAGAAAAAGAAAGTTAACAGGCAAAAAAAAAAAAAAAAAAAAAAAATTCATGGCAAAGAAACTTTGCATGAGAATTATCTTTGAAGATTTGCTAAAGAAGGATTTGGTCCATTTGAAGTTCCTGTTGCTGCTGTAACACAAACTTAGCGGCTTGGCAGTATACCCTCTACCTTACAGCCACAGAGGCTAGAAGGGGTTTATAGAGCTAAAATGAAGGTGTTGGCAGGGCTATGTCCTTTCAGAAGGCACTAGAGGAGAATCTGCCCCTTGCCATCCTCACCCCAAGAGGACCGTCCGTGTCCCATGGGTCGGGGTCCCCTTCAGCAGGGGTATCATGCGGAACTGCTTCTGCTGTCACAATCCCCTCTCTGACCCTGACTCTCCTGCCTGGCTCTTATAAGGATTCCTGTGCTTTATTGATCCCCTGGCAACCCTGGACAAACTCTCCACCTCCAGATCTCTAATCCTATCTGCAAAGTTCCTTTCCCATGCTCGGTAACATATTTACCATGTTCACAGATTGAAGGGATTAGGATGTGGACATATTTCTGGGATAATCATTCTGTCCACTGCACAAGATTAAGACAGGACTTTTTTAAAAAGAAGGGAAGAAATAAGTGTGTTTATTCATTGATAGGGGAGTGCGCCGAGAGGGAGAGAGAGTTCAGATTTAAGGTAGAGAGGTAAAGAAGGGTGAAGGAGACTGGAAGTGTAGCGTAGTAGTAGCACCTTGCTTCGCTTGTGGGAGGCCCTGTGTTGTGGTTGATACATTGTGTCAACTTGCATCTAGAGGCTTGGCCAAGTGACTCAGTGTCTTGGTTACATTTTTCTCGTTGCTGAGACAAAATACCCAACGCCCAAAATGAAGGAAGGAAAAGTTTATTTAGCTTACAGTTTGTGGAGGTTTCAGTCCATACTTGGCTGGTTCTGAGGCAGAGTGGCACATGGCAGAGGGTAAACTGTTCATGGCAGCAGAGCATAGCAAAAAAAAACCAGAGCAAAAGGGAGGGATGGCTGCAAGCTGCCTCTTTCCTTCCTTTAAGTTGTAAACAGGCTAACCCCACCCAGGGGGCATGCAGCACTCACAAGATCTCCACGCCCTCCTCTTCCACAGGCTCAGGATGTACCAAAATAAGCACCCTGGCTTCCTGCTGAATCACTCAGCCAAACCTCTGGACTCCTCAAGTTGACACAATATATTTTCCTCCTTCTCCTCTCCCCGTGACTGCAGGATCTCCACTCCTTTCCTCCAGCAGAGGTTTTGCTTAGTCTTTCCGAGGGCTTCAATTCCCATTTCAGATCCTTCCTGAGTTCAGGATACCCACCTCTTTCCCTTCTGTCCTTCACATGTTGCTATACTCCCACACTCCTCCGTCTGAGCAGCATTCCCCCGGGAGGCTCTCCCCTCTGCTGCCCACCCAGTGACCATCCTGAAGTCCCCTTGCAAAACCCATCCAGCCATTTGTTACTTTCTAGTGAATTGACCATTACATTTCTAAAGTTCTGAAATGGCCAACAGACCATAGAAAGATACCACTTTAGGCTCCTACTTGAAACCAACAGCTCCAGAAAACTGCTGGCCTTGATTCGGGGCCACCAGTGTGCTGTTCTCCACTTTGTTCCGTTTCATGCGCCCCTTGCTCCCCACCTTCATATCCTAAGTGGAGAGACGTCCTTTCTTCCAGGTCCATTTCCGGCCGTTAAAGCAAGCACTGTGGCCAGCGTGTTCAGAGGCATGGGATCTTCATCTTCTTTGCCTTCATCCTTCTAGCCGTGTGACTTTCAGCAATTGTCCAACTTTTTGAACTTCAACTGCTTAATCAGTAAAATGTGAATAATAGTAAATGATCTTTTGTACCTTTCTTGTTCATTCTTTGAGAAGGAGATGTTACTTACAAGTATTCTTCGATAAATCTAAGGGGAAAAGGAAAGAGCAGGGGGAGGGGCGGCAGGGATGAGCAGGAAATGGTCAAGAACGGAGAGTCGGAGGCCGGGGCAGGACCATCCTGCCCAAATGAACTCACGTGACGAAGAGCGGGTGTTGGGCAAGTGGAAGGGTCAGGTGTAGACTCTAAATACATCACTTTCAATTCTTTGAGGGTTGAATTTAAGAGGACAAGTCCAGAGGCAAAGAGAGCAGAGAAGAGATAATTGTAGTAAGGACGAGTGTGTGAGCCAGGGGAGTGGTAGACAGTTGGGACAGGGGGCAGAGAAAAAGCCAATTTAGGCGGTAACACCAAGGAAGGGGCAGGGGTTCAATTCACAGAGGCAAGACTGAGGGCCGGTAAAGGGTGGCTCGTGATTTCTGGCTGGGCTCTCTAGGTAGATGGCCTGTAGCTCAGAGAAGAGGGTGTAGGGAGTGGAGCAGCTCTGGGAGTGTGGAGGGCTGTGGTCTGAGTGCGCATGCCCAGCTCAGCGTACTGGCTTAATGCCCAAAGCAGCAGTCTTGGGGAGGTGCCTCTTTTGGTAAACACAGGCCATGGGGCCTCCCTCTTCAGAAATAGATCACTCCCACAGTAAAAAGGTTTGTGGGAGGGGCTTCTCCCTCTCCTGCCACATGAGGACACACATTCCTCTCCTTGAGAGGGCACAGTAACAAGTTGCCATTTTGGAACCTGAGCCTGATGGCATCTTGCCCCTGGGACTTCCCAATCTCTGGACTGTGAAAAATAACTTTCTATTTTTTATAAACTGCCTAGTCTGTGCTATTCTGTTATAGCAGCACACACTAACACAGAAAGTAGTTTCTCTTCAGATGCACTGAGTTTGTGGAAGAGGACATACTCATTTGGATGAAGGATAAAAGAATTGTAAATTTGGGGAGAATTTCAGGACTAAAGATACTAACTTGGGAAGCATCAGGTTGTAGATATTTTTAAAATCTTGAATATGTTCCTAGCAAGATATAAAATTTGCTGGTCGGTAGGGTAAAGAGAAAAAACTTTGAGAACACTGACGTGAAGAGTGGTAGTTTTTTGATTATGGCTTGAATTTCAAACAAAACAAACCTGTTATCTTATGGAAGTCTGACAGTGAACTTCTGGTCATTCAGGGCTAAAATGCAAGGTGTCACCAGGGCTGTGTGTCTTTGTGGTAGCTCCAGGGAAGAGTCCCACTCCTGGCCTTCGCAGTGTCCAGAGGCCACCTGTGCACCTTGATTTGTTGCGTCCTCCCTCCACTGACAAAGCCAGCAGTGGTGGGGTAAGTCCTTCCCCAGTTCTAGTTTTGCACCTTTCTCTTCTGCCTCTTCAGCTTTCACTCTGAGGAGCTTGTGTGACTAAATTAGTCCCACTTGGATAATTCAGAATACTCTGCTCATCTCAAAATCATCTAATTAACCACTTTAATTGTGTCTGTAATGGAATCCTCTTTTCCCATGTTAGGTAACACAGTCATAGACACATGGAAGGACATTAGTGTTCCTGCAAAAAATGGTAGGAAGAAACGACTTCCATTAAGGAGCCAAGGCACAGACAGGTAGGAGGAGAATTTGGGAATGGGACCATGATTGTCCTTGAAATTTGGCTCAAAGATCTAGAGCCATAACCTCAGTGTAATTAGCCCCCTTGCCAACCTTTGAGGGGTGAGCGAGAGCCACGTGGCGGAAGACTAGGTCTGACTTCAGAGGTTACATCTGTGATGGTCAGTCTTGGCTGTCAGTTTGACTGGGTTAACAGATTCCTAGAGAACTGGTGGAGCACACTTCTGAGTGTGTGCATGAGGGTGTTTCTGGAGAAGATTGGTGAGCGTATCGGTGGACAGAGTGACAACTTGTCCGGAGTGTGGGTAGTACTGCTGAAAAGACCTGGGTCCCTGGTGGAACAAGATATCAAAAGAAAGGGGAAACTCACACTCGTACAGCTCAGCTCTTCTTTCTGCCCTTCCTCTTCCTCCTCCTCATTTTCTTTCTTTTCCTCTTCTCCATCCTGTTGTCCTTTTTCTCCTCCTTCTCTTCCTCCCTCTTTCTCTTCTTCATTCCTTTCCTTTCTTCTCCACTCCTCCACCACTATTGCTCCTGTTCCCCATGCCCCCTTCTTCTCTTTAGTTTCCTTTCTTACTTCTTTTCATTCTTCTCTTTGAGGTATTTGTATTGATAGCTGAAACCAGGGTCTTTACACTAAGCCATCAGCTTGGCCCTTTTTCACTTTGTGTTTTGGTACAATGTCTTGCTAAATTGCCCAGGCTGGACTTTAAATTGTGGCTTGCCTTCCTCAGCCTCTCAGAGGGCTGGGATTACAGGTATGCATCAGTGTATCTTGTTTGACCCTTTTTGAGCCAGCGCATTTTTTTTCTTTTTTTGATGCTGCTGTCACTGTGGATGACAGACTCCAGATCCTTCAGCCTTTGAATATAAACTCAGACTAGTGACTCTGGGCTCCCAGACCTTCAGCCTTGGACTGGGGCTGCATCACCTTTCCCTCTTGTTCTGAAGCTTCAAGCTTCTGGGACTGAGCAATCACCGGAACCTCTAGTTTTCCTGCCTGGAGTCAGCCATGCTGGGAACCATTCAATCTCCGATGTGTGAGATAATCTAAGAAATCTCCTTTTATACATAGTCTATTGGCTTTGTTCCTCTGGAGAACCGTGATGAATACAGGTCTTTATTCATGCTTTGAGAACATAGGTGATTGACACCATCAGACATTCTTTCACCTGTGTCAGGGGTCTTGATTAGCCTTTGTTCTTGGAGTAGCACACATGAAAACTTTGAGTAAGTTGTGGAGGATGGTACACATGTTATTGAGATGTTGTCCAGAGATTTCTCTAAAACTTCTAGAACCCATGCACCTACTCAGTCTACATGACTATTCTCTCAGAATTGAGTAGTGTCTTAAGCTGTGAGGAAGGAAGCCTCCCTACATAAGCCACATTCAAAAAGTATCACTACTTACAAAGTTAACATAATGAGAGAGTATTGATTTACATAGATGGAAGGTTCTAGAAGAGAAGAGAGAATGAAGAGGGTGCTCAGGTGGAATAGGTCAAGGAGAGTTCATGTTGGGAGAAGTGAAACCTAGTGTGAAAGAGTTGACGTAATCTTACTGATTTATTTATGATTCAGATAAAGGAATTTAATTATAGAAAATGTAAATTTCAAACATAAAAGAAGAATTTTCAAAGAGATAGAGCTGTCCAACTCTAGCATTGAGGGTACAGATCATACTATGCTAGCTCGAGGTATAGACCGTGTTGGTCCATATCTTTATGATTCCTATGTTGGGTGTCAGTTTGGGTACTATGACAGTTAACAGTCCAAATGTATGATTTTGTGATGCCTTTGTCTTCCTGTTAGACATTGGTACTTGGAGATTCCTCAGCCAATTTCAAACTCAATGTGTTCAGCACCTTCTGATTTTCACTTTAGTTCATATTTCTTAATAGGTTTCTGTTTTCCTCAGTGGTGACTATAGTTTTTAAGCTCTCAGGCAGAAACACTGTTTTTTTTTTTTTTTTTTTCTTTTATGATGATTGCTTAAGGAGTTACTACAGGCCAGATGTAAAGGGGGTAAAAGGATTGCAGTGATGAACAGTTGTCCACCTCTCCGCAGTTGGATGTTCCAGAGAACATACGCTAAATCTTTCTGCTGCAATGTGACCTCTCAGGTGTCACATTTAAAAACCATTTGATTGTGAAGTTAGCAAGAAAGTAGAAGAGAATTCTTTAGAAGTCCAAAGCAAGGGAATGCAAGGATTAGGCGGGGTAAAGGCAAAACAATCATTCATCATTTAACTAAAATAAGTAATATAGAGAATGTAAGATAAAGCTAACCTACTTGACACAAATAGCATTCGTGGGTGGAATTAACCAGAATTGAAATATACTAAAATCCTTGATCTGTTAAAGAGGTTACAACTGAGTAATATTTAATTTTATGAAGTTATACAAGTATGTCATAACTTCTAGAGTAATCACCTAAAGAATTGAATTTGAGTGTAAAGTTTTCTGTTTAGCAAAAGAAAATAAAATTATAAAAGTAAGCTGAACTAATAATTCACAGAATGCAGGAAAAGGATGATGATGATCATGATGGTGATGACACAATTACACCGCAGAAAATGAAAAAGCAAACAACGGCCAATATCAGGAAATGATACTGTAGCACCCAGTGCTGTAGGGATATGTGTTTGTGTGTGTTGGGGGGGGGGAGGAACCCTTGCTCCACTGTTGGTGGGAGTGAAAACTGGTGCAACCACTGTGGAAATCAGTGTGGAAATTCCTCAAAAAACTACAACTGGAAATTCCACTTGACCTAGCTATTCCTCTTCTAGCTATCACCCTGAAAGAATTAAAAACATCCTGTTACAGTGTCTTGGTTGCTTTTCTCTCCTTGCTGAGATAAAATGCCCAACACCCAAAATGAAAGAAAGAAAGGTGTATTTAGTTTACAGTTTGTAGAGGTTTCAGTCCATACTTGGCTGGTTCTGAGGCAGAGTGGCACATGGCAGAGGGCAAACTGTTCATGGCAGCAGAGCACAGCAAAAGCAACCAGAGCAAAAGGGAGGAATGGCGGGGCAAGCAGCCTCTTTCTATCTCCCTTACATTGTAAACAGCCTACCCCCACCCGGGGGGCGTGCAGCTCTCACACAGTCTCCATGCCCTCCTCTTCCACAGGCTCAGGATGTACACAAAGTAAGCACCCTGGCTTCCTGCTGAGTCACTCAGCCAAACATCTAGATTTCCCAAGGTGACACAATGTATCAACCATAGCATATGGTGATCCATGTGTACCTGTGTTTATAACAGCACAGTTCATAATAGCTAAATCTTGGAAGCAGCCTATATGTCCATCAGCAGATGAATGGGTGAAAACAATGTAGTTTTACACACAATAGAGTACTACTCTCCTATAAAGAAAGATAAATTTGAGTCGTTTGTAGGAAAATGGATCCACCCTCATGTCATAAAGTTAAATGAAATAAATTAGACACATAAATTTAAATGTTGCATGGTTTCTGTCATATGAGAAATTTAAATTATAAATAAAGAGCAAAATATAAGATATATAATAGAAAGTAGGGAGATAGATCTTTGTCAAATGGGAAAGGGATCAAGAGATGGAGGGAAGGGCAGGGAAGGGATGATAAAAGGAATTAGATGTATTGTGCATGGGCACCCACTCAAGGAGTTAAACATTATGCACTGCAAACATGTACTAATATGAAGAGAAAAGTAGAAAAATAAAATAAATATAATAAATCCTAATCCATCATTAATCCCAATTAAATGTGAACAGAATGGACAATCCATTTAAAAGATACATAGTTTCACGTAAGATTTTAAAAACAAATCAGTCACACTTTGTTTATAAGAGACATATGTAATATAAAATATAAAGTTGAAAGTAAAAGAATGGCAAAAGATCTTCCAGGTGATATTAATCACATATACATATACCCATATCAGATAAAATAGGTTTCCGGGCAAAAAGCATTACTAGACACAAAGAGAAGTAACCCACAACAATTCTAATTATTCATACATAATTCTAATTTTACATGCTCATCATGATGTAACTGCAAAACATATAAATGAAAATTTGACAGAACTAGATGGCAAAATAAACAAATTCACCATCTCAGTGGGGACTTTAGTACAGTTCTCTCAATAATAGACAAAGTGAGTTTAGTACTCAGTAAGGATACAGAGGAGCAGAACAGCACAATCAGTAAGCTTCATCTAATCTGAGCATATTGAATACTTTATCCAGCAGCTGCAAAATCCACATTCATCTCAAGCACCCACAGTACATAAATGCCACACATTGCTAACTCTGAAGTAACAGAAATGATCTGTCCCTGTAGTCTAATGTGGGAGGGACTGATTGCTTTGGCCACTGAGAAATTGAAATATGGCTAGTGCAGTGGGGATATACAATTTTTAGCTTATTTATATTTAAATAGGCATCATAGCCAGTGGTTACAGAGATGAACAGTGTAGTAGTAGGCCATAAAGTTGTATCCTTAAGTACATTTTTAAGGGTAGATACAATAAAATTGTATTCTCTGACTGTCACAAAAATTAAATTCAAGATCAATAGCAAAAGATAACTAAAAAGTCACATCCACTTGGAAATTAAGAATACTCCTAAAGACATCAGAGGTCAAAGAGGAAAACAGAATGGAAGCTCAACTATATCTGGAATTGAATGAAATAAAAATTGCTACATTTGTCTATGAGGGTTGCAGCTAAATTTGGTAGAGGGAAATTTAAAGTCCTAACTACTTACACAAGAAAAAAGGAAGTCTAAAAATTAATGACATAAGTAGATTAGAAAAATGAAAACAAAATCAACCTGTAAGAAAATAGTAAAATTACGATATAATCATTTAAACAGTTGAAGAGACAATAGAAACAGAAACTAAAACTTTCTTGTTTGAAAGAAATAATAATATTACTATTATTATTGGCAATGTTGACTGAGTAAACAAGAAGACTCAGGTAAGTAATAATGAAAGAAAAAAGTAATATAACTATATATACTATAGAGATTAAAATCTCTGTAATGAGCAACTATTATGAATAACTCTTCCTTATTTTTATTTATCTATTTATCTTTTGGTACCAGGAATCGAACTCAGGACCCTTTGCTTGTCAGGCAGGTGCTCTGTTGCTGAGTTAGCTCCCTGGCCCTCCCGCCTCATTTTTAAAAGCATAAGTAAAATTCTGAGAAAAGTAAAGTTGATCACAATTGACTCAAGGAAAAGGGAAAACATGAATTGTCATGTAACCATTAAAGACAGGAATTAGTAGTTTAAAACTTTTTCCTGAAGAAATTCTAAGGTTCAGAGACTTTAATAGGTGGCTTCACAAATAATTAAGTAGTCCTGCTCTCACACAAAATAATTCATAAAATAGAAAAAAATTACTCCTATCGTTTAATGAAGTTTAATGCTGATGTCAAAACTGGGCATAGAAAATAGGAAAAAAGAAAGCTTCATTCAAGTTGGTTTTAGCTCATGAGTAGTGAACTAAAGCAAGTTGAATCTAGCAATGTGTAAAAGTGACAATATATCATGATAAAATTGGACTTATCCCAGGAAAACAAGTTTAACATTAGAAAATCTATTTCTGCATTTCACTACAATTACTGATTAAAGCACAACACCATATGATCATTTGAATAGATGTAGGAAAACCTTGTAAAAACTTAAGCATTCACTCACAGCAAACTTTGAACAAAGCTGGCATAGGAGGAAACTTTCTTAAGCTGTAAAAGTTTATCAAGAAATCACCCGCTGCAAAGATGACTAGGACATGATTCCTGTCATGTCCAAAGCTCACAGTCTGGAGGAAAGGGTAGCAAGAGTAGCTACAACCACAAAGCATTTGTTAAAGTCTTCTTAACAGACAAGAGAATAAGTATACCATCAATTTAGTCATCACATGTTAGTTTCTTTGTATATAATAATATTACCCAAATATTCTTTTTTAATGATTTAACAAGGCAATCTTCCTGCTCTTATTGTACCATTTGATCAGTAATTACATGCTATAGAAGAGTTTTTAAATGTTCTGCTAAAAGTCAAGTAGTACTTTGAGTGTGCTACTCAGCTACTCATCCATATGTGACATTTTGACTCAGATTTTAAAATTTAAACTCTGGAGACAATTTGACATGCTTTTAAAGTCCCAATATCTCTTTCTACCAGTGTTACATGTACAGATGTGTTTACCATACCATGGCTTTCACTATCGCTGTGCTTCCGGGAGGTCTCCAGGTGGAGGCCCAGGAACGAGTGGAGAAATGGGACTAAGGTCAGGAATGGAAAGAAATCCACAAGCAGAGCCAAGCATAGCTGTTAATCCCTTTATAAGCTACACAAAAGGTGGTAGCTTAATAATCTTTTACCTAAGAATCAATTTATAAGGACTAAAGTTAAAAATCTTTATTCTGATACCTGAGTTCCATTTTATCCTTGGGTACATTGTCCTCAGAATTATGGGTAAGGCTTAGGGATGGGTCTTTTAAATATCTTGCTTGATAATAAAAACTTGAAGGTTTTTGAATGCCCTTAAAAATCTCAAGCTGTTATACTACATTATCAAAAGTATTAGTCTTCAACTGCTTTGTGTGTGGAGGAAAGACCTTTCACCACAGAGAATTTGAGAAACATTGAGATTGTTTCCCTTAAGGTCAAGAAAAGCCATTCATAAAAAGGCACTATAAAGAGTTGAAAAGACAAGCCACACAAGGAAGAAAATGTTTACAGCACATATAACTGACAAAGACCTACTATCTAACATGTATAAAGCACCCATTCAAATCAATTAGACATATGAAAGAAATCCTAATGTCTAATAAACATGTTAAAAGGCCTCCACCTAATTAGTCACCAGAGAAATGAAAATGGAAACCACACACAGTCACTAGATTGGTGGAAATTTAAAACCTTCAAACATCTAAATGTTGGTAGAGATGTAGAGCTGAAAAACTCAAACACTTGTTGCCCATGCAGGTGAAAAGTGGTTAAACTACTTGAGAAAATTTGTTGGCTGTATCAAAGCTGAACATATCCATATTCCATAACCCGGGAGGGTCCAACAGAAGTGAGTCACATCTCAGAAACAAATGACATATGCAAGAATATTCATAGAATCATTATAATACCCCCAGATGGAAATAACCCAGATGTCTGTCAACATTAGAATGGATAATTAAATTGTAGTTGCACAATAGAAGACTTTATAGAAGTTCTCACAACATGGACATGGACCAGAAGCACCACTGTCACCTGTGAACTTGTGAGAGATGTGAATTCTTGGGTCTCACCTAAGGCCTAGGGAATCAGAAACTCTGGGGGTGGGGCTCAGCACTATTTCAACAAGCTTTTTAGATGATTCTGAAGCATGTTAAAGATTGAGAACAGAATTTCTCCCTGTTTAATTTCATTTGTCCAGAAAACAAAATGAATGAATTATAGCTCTGGCTTCCAATACAAGTAAGTCTCATGAACACACATTGTTATTTGGGGTTTTCATGCTTCCCTTGTTGGAGCCAGCAGGAAATCACAGTGGACTGACTCTTCCATGAATTCTGAAAGTCCCACGGTGTGATGGTTTTTATCCAGTCAGCCCCAGCATGGGGCCAAAGTATCATGGCAGGGAGCAGTAGACAGTCAGAGAGCTCACTGAGGGGGCCCAGGGATGAAGGTCCTTTTGGGAAATATTCAGACTCTGGCATAAAGTCCAAGGTCAAGGCTGGACCTGAGGCTGGAGCTCTTGAGCTGTGGCCTTCTGGACTTGGCTGTGCTGAGGAGAAAATGCTCTGCTGATGGAAGTTCCCAGGACTCTCCTGGACTAGGAGGCTGGTGGAGGCAGAGACTCTGGGGAATGTGCTGGCTCACCCTGGCCCACATCCTTGCTCTTCTTTTCTTGGTCATTGCTGCTGCCGCTGCTGCCAAGACAATCTGGGCCCAGGCACACCTGCTGGAGAGCTGCCACAGCTCCGGTTCATGTTCCTTGCTGTAGACAGCGTGGGGCCTGATGTTGCCTCTACAACAGCTCCCTTCACACACACCCGTTTTCACCTTGGTTTCCCTACGTTTATGTTTTAACAATCTGGATATAAAATAAAAATGTTCCAAGGTGTAAAAGCAATCCTGATTAAAGCATTAAGTATTTCACTGGCTCCCGGCCAAAGGACAGATTGTGACTCTCAAGTATGTGTGTCATTGAACTTACCCATCGGTTTGGATTCCAACACCTTCTCTACACTAGTGACTCCCACAGGCATGCCTCCCCCCAAACCCTGCTCTGAGTTCCAGCTGTGTACTGTATCATTTCCCACATGGTACTTCATTGGATCCAGAAGGTTGCTCCTTGCCAGGGATGTAGCTCAGTGGCACAAGCACCTGACAGAAGATTGTTTCTCCCTTGTTCACTTCTTACTCTGCCTACCTCGTGAACTCTTTCTCTAGTCTCCCCCATCTCAGGTGGTGGCAACACCATTGACCCAAGACCCAACGCGCAAGAGTCCTGCTCAGTTCCTCCGATTTCTTTATTTTGCACATCCAATCTACCAACACATCGTTTTG
The DNA here is from genome assembly GCA_004027595.1 of Dinomys branickii. Taxonomy (NCBI): domain Eukaryota; kingdom Metazoa; phylum Chordata; class Mammalia; order Rodentia; family Dinomyidae; genus Dinomys; species Dinomys branickii. The sequence continues at coordinate 117,274 of PVLD010001612.1, read as the reverse complement.
GCCTTTTCTGACATTTGCTTTTTATCTAACCACCTCTTAACTTCCTCTATTCTTCCTTCCCCCAAACAATCTGTAGTCATCTCTCCTTTACATTTCTGTACAAACTCCGTAACAGATCTTGCCCTACTTTTGCCTGCTTCAGTCCATTCTGCAGATAGCATCCAGCGCGATATTCTGAAATGCGGAACTTGCATGACTTAAATACCTTGTGAAAATCATGCTATGGCTTCCCGTGCTTTCAAATAAGGCGCAAGGACATGACGTGGATCCTGCTCTTTCGTTGTCAGCGTGGTCTGCTGTTCTTCTTTCCCCCCTTTACTATATTCTAGCCATGCTGGCCTCATGCTCTGTCTCAGGCAGGGCGCTCTGGTTCCCATCTTGATTCTTGTTTCTTCTTGGAAGTATCTACCTCTGCATGACCACACGCCTCTCCTCTTTCTCATCACTTGTGCTTCTGCTCAGCTGTCACCTCCTCAGGGACCCCTCTGACTATCTTTCTAAAATAGCACTTTTTCCCTGTCTTTGCTCTCTTCCCTTATTATATATTACTTTTTCCTAACATGAACTACTTGACCTTGAATCATGATATTATTGAGTGTCTGGCTGAAAGATAATGAAGGTGTTGGCAGGAATATAAAGCAAGGGAAGAAATTCAAGTAACAGAAAAGTTGGCTGAATCGTATTCCTTTAATAAAATATGTCCAAGTCAACTATGAATCAGTCACTGCACAAAGTACCAGAGTTAGAAAGATGAACTAGTTCAAGGAATCCTGGGAGCATAGGATGTGGTATGTCTTGGGAGCATGGGTGGAGCAATAGAGAAAATTTCAAAGTTTGGTGGGCAATTATATTTAGGAAAGAAAGATACAGAAATTATGGAACTAACTCCTAGGTTTCTGTGCTGGGAGAATGGCAGAAGCAGCAAACCATGATCAGAGGGAAAGAAGACTGGTCTCTGATAACTTCTGCTGCCTTCGGAAGCTCCCTGGGTAGAATCCTGTAGATCAAAAGTCAACAGTGGTTATGTGCAGGATGTAGAAGATGATCAGGAAATGGAGCAGGGTGTGATAGCTGGCAGGAGAACTTGTGGTCATGATTGGACTGTGAAAAGGGAGAGCAGCAGATTTTCTACTAGGAGGGCCTGGATTATTGGAGTTCTTTTGGGATGCAGGTCTGTTTTGCTCTCTGCGTTCTAAGTCTCATATTTCTTATTCATCTGTATCTGTCAGCAGCACCACCTAGAACACAAGACCCTACTCCATCCTTCTAGCATCAGAGACCTGTGGCTGAGCTGATCCACTGAAACACAATAGGGTCCCTCTTCTGGAGCTTGGGCTATCCTGCTTTTCAATCTACAGTGGTTTGTTTTATTTCATCAAATGCTTATGCTTTATATCAGTTAGTTCCTGGAAGCCAAAGGGCTTTATATTTATGGAGTTCTAATTATGGAAGGAGCTGGCCCACTTGTACTGGGCATGCGCACACAGCTGGGCCACCCTGACCCAAGTTTCTGAGTCTTTCCCCTACAGTGGCCTTGTTGTGGGTTCATGGTGGGAAACTAGACCACAATGCAAATTCTACCCACTAGCTTGCCACCCCAACTTTCACATAGAGTTTCTAATAAAAACAGGCAAATTGGAAATAACTTCTGTACATAGTTAGGCTGAAATGATGGTTCTTTCTGCAAACAAAGCTTTGCTTGGAACACATTGGTCATTGTGGGTAATGATCTGAGTCAAAAGTGTGTTTTTATGACATGTAAGGAAGAAACTTTATGTCTTAACCAAGATGATATTTGTAATATTTTGGAAAATATTTGAATATGTTCTTCAAGCAGAAAATCTGAGAGAGAGAGAGAGAGAGAGAGAGAGAGAGAGAGAGAGAGAGAAGGAGAGAGAGAGGGAGAGAGAGAGAGAGAGAGAGAGAGAGAGAGGGAGAGAGAGAGAGAGAGAGAATTGGGTGCCTTTGTTTTATCCACATTTATAGCCTGGTTTCATGCAGAAAAAAATATTTACTGCCTGGTGAGAAGGCATATGACCAGGCTTCTAAATACTAATTTCTTTGCATTGTCAAATTTTCACTTTCAGAATGCTACCTCTCAAGCCATAAAGACTATTTGTGAGCCTATGTATTCAGTTATTCTAGATTTCTGCTTCCATTGATATTTAGGTTCAGGCTGACCTTCTTTACCTACTCAGGCATAAAAAATGGTGGCGGATCCTGAGGTGGGGTTGCCTGTAAAGAAAACCATGCTGTTCATGAATACTGATGGCAAACATCTTTCTAAATATGTTTTTGCTTACCAGAGAACAATTTAAAGTAGAATAAAAGTTAGAGGAATGTGGATTGAAAGCTAAAGACTGATTGACCTGGATTTATAAAACGGATGGTGAACTTACTTGGTTTCAAAATTATTAGCATCTTGCTTTTCTGGAAGGGGAACTTCAGAGTTCCAGAGGAATGGATAAAAGGGAATTACTGTGTACAGGGAAGGAAGAATGAAGGAAAAAGCCAGTTTATAGTGGTTTCTTGATAATTTAAAAAATTCACACATGGACCTTTAGGAAGTCCTTGAAATAAATGGCTTTGTAGTCAAATTTAGAAAACACTGTATATTATATCACCCTTTTGGACTTTCATTAGAATCACATATTGACATCACACCATTTAGGTCTGTGTTCTCTAAATGACAGGGGGGCACTATTGCTTTGCCCCAGGATTCTGGGGCTTTGAGGGAAGCACAAGGTACCAGACAGGGCTGAGACAGAGCTTCATATAGAAGTCATCAAAGACAGACAAAGCCAGATACAAGAAGTTGGTAAGGACAGATTTTAATCTGCAATACACTATTATAGTAGGCAAAGGAGTCCGGCAGGAACTGAACTTAACTCCTATTAGCAAAGGTAACTTGGCATTTCAAAGCGAACATGAGGGAATAGGGAAGAGGGTAATCAGAAGTAAAAAAATCATGGAAAGCAGGAAGTGGGATTGGGTTTGGTCCGTGTGAAACCCATGTGCATTTGTTAACTGGTGCTCCTTGAAGTTAGTGTCTTACCCTCTCCCAGAAGCTGGGAGACAGGGCCCATCATCAGATGACTGTTGTAAAAACAAGCAATGCTTTGGGGAGCCTTAAATTTTCTCAGGCAGGCACTCCAGGGTCAAGGCAGAGGTGTAACATTGAGCCATTAGAAGTTATAGCAGGATTTGTTCAAGTCTTCATAGTCTAAGAGGGAGGCCTCACCCAGAAAGGGTTCAGATCAGCCTGGCCAGAGTTTGGTCATGGAGAGAAGCTTACTGATGCTGCCAGTGAGAAGTGAGTGGAGAAGCCAGGCACCCACAGTCAGAACCAGAGGATGGGGGACACATGCCCCTTAGACCCTCCTCTCTGGCGTTTAATCACCTCTTTAGCACAGTAGCTCATCTCCACATGCCGCTTACCTTCCTGCTTTTAATCCTCATCAGCCCATGGGGGAAAAACAGAAAAAGAGAGCATGATGTAACCAGTGGTAAAGGTAACCACGGAATCCACAATTCTCCGTTCTTTACCCCTGAATTTCCCAGAATTACAAATGGAAGACATGGAATTCACCTAGCAGGGAAAGATAGTTTTATTTAGATCAAATTAGCAATTCTACTTCTCTAGCAGAAGGGAATATCCCTAGATACTCCCTCCCACCTGCACCACACAGCCAGCTGCTATGTCGTGCCCACTACCCTGGCACATGTATCTGTGTCCACTGCTGGCTACTTCTCCTTAAACTGTCCGTCCCGTTGCTCCTTGCCTACATCACTTCTGTTGGCCTCTGTTGTGTCTCTGGACTCCTATTTTATTCTTCATCCAGTAGACAGTCCCCAAATAAATCCTACCGAACATGTTACTCTTCTGCTCAAGTCTTGCGTGACTTCTGTTTTGAGAATTCAGTCCAGTCCCTTCAGAGCGGTAGGTAGTGGTATCTCCCAGGTGTGGTGCCACCCCGTGTTTTACTTTTATATTCCTATCAAATGTTTCCTGAATATAACGTTTTTGCTTCCCATTCCACCTCTTCCCTTCCGTCCCCCAACCTTTGCCCTAGTTGTGTTTCCTTCTTAGCATCCTCCTCCCTATTCTACTTGTTAAAGTCTCCCTCGATTTCCCTTCCAATATGTCACTTTTTCCTTGAAGCTCCCCTTGGTTCTTCCATCCAGAAGTGGTCTCTGCCTTTCCTGCTTGGCTATGATTCTTTTACTTTTACTTTCAGTTAGCTATATTTTTGTTTAACTTTAATTACTTATATTTTAGTTACCTATATTTTGTGTTAGTAGTTATTTCTAATTACTAAGTTTTTAGCTAGTTATTTCTAACTACTAAGTTATTTATCTTCTTAGAGGAGAAGACAACATTTTATTCATCTTGATACTCCATGGAATAGTGCTCGATTTTATTCATGTTTGCAAAATTAAATGTAAAGAGCTGAGAAGTCTTTCAGTCTACAAGAAATGTTGATACTGTGGGCATTTGCCTTTAGGAATAATATTAATTTTATCAGTATAAGCATACATTTCAATGCAACTATCTTAATTTAAAAGTGAGGGTTTTTTTAGGACAAAAAAAGGTAAAGTCTGGACAACGTGATAATAACGTATTAGATTTTCAGTTAATGTAGGTTTTATTTTTCTAGGAGGGAATAAATAATGTTTGGTTGGGATCAGTTTCTTTGCTTCTAAAATGTCTGAAAAATTATCAGTGTACAACTATATTACAGTTCTTTGAATTTATGTAACTAATTCTCCCTGGAAACCTCTGAAATTTAGAGTTTTAATTTGGCCCACGGACAACTGTTTGTTATTGTAAGAATCTTGGAACAATTATGACATGAATATATAGCCCCATTTACTGTATAACTATATATTATAAAAGTATCATTCCTAGTTTTATCTTCATGAGGTCTCAAGTTAGAACAACTTGAGATATCATTTTGACATAAGTAAAAATAGATTTTAATTAAAGTCCGTGTACCAAAAGCTAAAAATTCCTTTTCTCCACTATGGCAATGGGAAAGCTTTAATTGAAAACAGAATAGCAGATGTGTCCTGCACGCAGTGTACGTGGATCTCGGCTGTGTTTTTAGCATGTGATTTGAGACTGAGGTACCAGGCTTCAGAGAACAATACATAATTCATCACCACCGTCATTTCCACAGAACAGCCTTTCTGAAGCTTTTCCTTGGGCTTGGGGCTGTCTTGGCTGTTTGAAGACTTTGGTGAGCAGATTGAGTGATAATTTTAGGCTTCTAAAATCAGTCTGTGTCCCCTCAGTCACATGATGTCATAAGCAGCTGTTGTTGCCTTGGCAACTTTACAGAATAAAAGTGCTGCTTTTGGTAAAACTTGGGGTCATGTGACCTAGCTCTGTAGCTGGGGAAGACGACACAAAATTATTACTTACTTACTTCTCCACCAAAACAAATCCAGATTCACATAAGAGAAAACAAACCCGGAACTTGAAGTCCCATGTGAATTAATTACTGGTCTTGCCATCATCTGCAAGCCAAGTTTGTTTGACTTTGTAATTTCCACATGCTCCACTCCCTGAAATACTTTCAGACTTGTCTCCTCCTTTTCCTGGTCCTCCCCAGGGTCCAGAAAAGTGCTTTGGTGGTTAAGAAGTTAGGCCAGGAGAAGTGACAAAGCAAATCAACTCAGAGGATTTTGATGGCCTGACCTTTCATCCCATGCTCCTGCTGCCCTGTGTCTGTGGACCTCAATTACGGTCACCAGTTTATTGTGATTTAGGAAGGACCAGCCCCAGCCCCTGGGAAACGCCTTTCTTCTGAGATGGGGGTCTCATGGCAGGAAATCATGATGTCCTTCAGCAAATAGCTAAGTTAGTCATGGACCAAATACAGGTAGCCAACAGTAATTGTTTACATATCCATTTTCATAGATATTTAAAATAATAAAATTACTTTGTGCTTGGTTTTTGCTGTGGTTATAAATACATAAAAACAGAGGCTACCACTGTGAACATTTTGAAATTTTTTTCCATGTTTGAAGATATTTACATATAAACACATTGTAATATACATGCATTTCAATATTAAAAATTATAAACCAAATACATATATCTGCCTATGTATAGAATGTCAGTGTTCCTTATTCACATAACACCTATTACTCTATTATATCTAAAAATGTGTGTATCTTTAGTATTTCTCTTATAAAACAAATTAGGTGGCTTATAGTTACTTTTTAATGATCTCATTATTTATGAGTAACTATCTCCATGTTGCTTGGATTTTCTAATATTGTGATATTATAAATAATATACTACTATAAATAGCATTATAAGTAATATGGGAAGAATATTTGCATTTAAAGGAATGTCAGGTGTGAGAAAATAGCCTTAAAATTTGTATCCAAGTAACACGGAAAATGTTACTTTCTGAGAAAAATTTTATCATTTACTCCTCCACCAGTAATGATGAAAGCATCAATTTAAATACGTTCTTGTCTTCTTTGAAGCATATCAGAATTTGAAAACAATAACTTAATACCTGGTAGCCAAATCTTGGAATTTAATCCCATTCTCCCAGGAAAGGAGCCAGGGCTGCAGAGGGAAATGACCAGCCCTGGTCTGGGGCAGGGAACGTGTGAAATTGGGCTGGAGCATTTTGCAGTACCAGAGAATAAGGCAGTGGTCCCACTACCAGAACAGAGGTAGAGACATCAGAGCATCATAGGAGGGACTTAAAAGAGCTCCCAGTCAGAGCAATTTAGATACAAAATACAGTACTACCAGATTAAAACCTAAATTATAACATAAATATCCATGAGCTCATACTGATATAAATAATGACTGAATGAATCAATACATGAACATAGACAAACCTGTCATGCAGAAGACTTCCAAATCATTTATGTATACACTTTACCCTGGAGTTGGTGGAGCACAACTTCCCACTCTAAGTGTGGACTGTATGGAGGGACTTCTTTCTAAAGAGCATGGTATGGAAAGAGGAGTGTATTAGTTATTCTACTGCTGGCATAAAACCCCTGAAACCTGCAACTGAAAGGAGGAGAGGTTTACTTTTGCTCATGGTGTCAGAGGTTGCAGTTCGTGGTCAGCAGGCTCCAAGGCAGGAACATCTGGAAGGGCACAGCATCCAGCAAGCAAAGAACAGGGGAAAAGCCCAAGAGGAGTTACAGACACCCTTTGAAGTCACTCAGTCCCCCATGACTTACTTTCTCCAACTAGACCCTCAACTCCGAATATCTCATTTAGCTATGAATTCATCAATGCGTTAATCTATTGATGAGGTTAACGTCCTTGCAACCCAGTCACCTCTCCAGTGTTTCTTAATCCGAATCAAGTCAACAATCAAAATTATCCATAACAAGAGGAGAAAGGGAACTTGCTAGTGGGGAAACCTGACAAACACTACTTCAGCTAGATAATCAAGGTCAACTCCCACAGTTCACGATCACGTGGATCATATGTTGCAACTAGATACTAAAGTGCTAAAAAAGGCACTTGAGCTCTGAAATCATCTTCTCCAAAACCTGTAGTCCCAGTTTAATCAGGAGACAAATCCAAATTAAAGGATGTTCTGCAAAATACCTGATTAGTAGTTCTTAAACTGTCAAGGTTATCTAAAAGTTTTTAAAGTCCTTGAAATTATTACAACTAAAAGGAACCTAGGGAGGTATGACAAACATATGTAATGTGGCATCCTTAGAGATACTAAGGGAACCTAGATGATCTGCAGATTTCAGTCAGTTGCAATGTATCAATATTGGTTCATGAACTTTAACAATCGTACCATACAAATGTAAGAATGGATGTGTCTGGAAAATATAATGTTGAGTGAAATAAACCAGACACGCGAGCTTAAATACCGTATGGTATCTCTCATGTGAGCAAAGAAAAGCACAAAGAGCATAACAGAGGATGAGTAGAAGGAGACAAGGGGATGAGGTCCAAGAGACCAAGGGTGAGAGGTGAGGGGGAGGAGAGGGGAAATAAATAGAATGAGGATGTGCAGGACCTTAATAACCTCAGTGAATATAAACATTATATGTCATAAACATGAGCTAAGACAATAAGGAAAAGGAAATTAGAGGAGAAGGGAGGGAGGTGGAAGGAAGGGAAAGGATTAAAAATAAGAAACAAGGTGAATTACGTATGCGGGCCTACCCCCCAAGATAACTGCAGGTTCCATATACTGCAAACATGTATTAATAAAAATTTAAAACATTTTAAGAGATATTAATAATAGGGAAAATTTGGTGTAGCATACATGGGAACTTGCACTATCTTTGTGGTTTCTCTGTCAGTCCAAAACTGTTCTAAAATAAGTTTAACGGAAAGTACTTTGAAGCACTCATTAACTAACTCACTCATTCATTCCCTCCTCTGACACAGAGTCCCAACAGCAACAGGAAGCAAAATTCACATGGCCCAGAAACTTGTACTCAACAGGGGGAAGGTAGATAATAAGCAAACAAACACAGGAATAGATGCAATAATTTCAGGCAAAAAGGATAAAACAGAGTGATACGGTGGAGAAGACACACAAAGAGAGGTCACTCGGGAAAGATGTCACACAGGAGGCAACAATAGATCTTAAATGCAAATGAAGGAAAGATGGCAGCTATCAAAGCATCCGCGGTAGAAAGCAGTAAGTAACAGGAGGAGAAAGTCAACAGTTCTGAGGCTGCTTAGTGGTGCTGGAGGGAGACTGTGCTTGAACACGGAGGGCCCACTCTGCAGGATAAGGGGGACCCTAGAGAAGGAGAGAAGGGCGTTAGTGGAGAGGGATTTTCCTGGCCGAGCCCGAAAGGAACTTTCTCAGTAGGAATCATGGACAACTCCTGGAGTTTTTCTGTAATTACTGGTTGGTGGATTTACCATGTACTGAGATAGTCAATAAGAACCTATTGACCTTAAGACCCCAAAGACATATTGGATCCATGAGTCTGAAGCTCAGGGAAGCTCCTTCAAGGAGAGTTTTGAATGAAGGGGATGGCAGGAATTTGCTCAGGGAGGGGGCACAGACAGAGGAAGGAGGGCACAAAACAAAGTCCCAGTGTATTCTTCTAGAAGTTTCATGGTTTAAGATCTCAAGTCTTTAATTCATTTTGAGTTCAGTTTTGTGTATAGCATAAGGGCTCTGTTCCATTTTTGTTATGGATAGCCAATTTTTCCAATTCCATTTATTGAAGCCTATCTTCATCCCATTTGTGGGTTAGCTATTGTGTGGGTTTTTTCTGGGAGTTTTATTCTATTCCGTTGGTCTGTGGATCTGTTTTCCTGTTACTCTGCTGTTTGACTATGACAGCTTTGCAACATAATTTGAAACCAGAAAGTGGGATGCCTCTGGCTTTGTTGTTTTCACTCAGCATTTCTTAATTTTGGTTCTTCTGCTATTCCATATGGACGTTAGGATCATTTTCATAGTTCTATGAAAAATGCTGTAGGAATTTTAATAGGAATTGCATTGAGTATGTGAATCACTTTGAGAAGCATAAACGTTTTGATGCTTAGGTTATCTACGAGTCTAGAACATCTTTCCATTTATTTGTGTCTTCTTCTATTATGTCTTTCATTAATATTTTATGGTTTGTAGTGTAAAGATTTTTCAAATCATATATTAAATTTATACTCTGATGCTATTGTAAATGAGATTTTCTTACTTTCATTTTTATCTAGTTCTTTTTGTTGTATAGAGATTGAATTGCTTTTTTACATTGATTTTGTATTATTATTATTATTACTATAACTATTATTATTTGGTACTTGGGATTGAATCCAGGGCCTTCAAACTGAGCTACACCTCTAGCTCACTTTTTAATTTTTTAAATTTTGAGTCATGGTCTAGATAAGTCACTAAATTATCCAGGCTGTGTTCAAGCTTGGAATCCCCCTGCCTTAGTCTCTCACAGTGCTGGGGTTAGGGCTGTGCTACAAGGCCTGGTTTGTATGTTGATTTTGTATCTCATAGCTTTACCGAATTAATTTATCAGTTCTACTCATTTTTTGATAGTCTCAAGAGTTTTCTATAAACAAAACCATGCCTTTTGCAAACAGGGACAGTTTAATGTCTTTCTTTGTAGTTTGGATGTCTTTTACTTCCTTTTTCTGCTAAACCTCTCTGGCCAGAGCCTCTGGCATTACGTGGAATAGAAAAGACACAAGTGAGAATCCTTGTCTTATTCTCCATCTTAGTGGAAAAGCTTTCAGTTTTTTATCACTGAGCCAGCTGTGGGCTTGCCATACATGGATTTTGTTATGTTTATTATATTCCTTCCATATGTAATTTGTTGAGTTTCTGTTTCTTATCGTGAAAGTAGGTTGATTTTTACCAGGAGCTTTTTCTGCATCTATTGATATGAGTTTTAGCATTCATTTTTGTTAACGTTATGTACCATATTTATCAGCTTGTGTACATTGGCATCCTTTTATCCCGGGAATAAATCACACTTGATTATGATGCCGGATCTATTTAATACTCTGTTGATTTAGTTTGTTGGCCTTTTGTTGCAGATTTTTGCATCCACGATAATCAGGAATATTGGCCTGAAGCTTTCTTCTCTGTGTTCTTGTCTAATTTTGGTATCAGGTAATCCTGGCCTTGTGAAATGAATAGGAAAGTGTTCCCTCTTCTTTGATTTTTTTGGGAAGAGTTTGGGAAGAATTATTCTTTAAACCCTAGGTAAAATTCATCTGTGAGGCCAGAAGTTCCTGGGCATTTTTTTTAAAGGGGAGATTTTGGGTCACTGGCTCAGCATCCTCAGTTGTTGACTTTTTCATTTATACTATTAGAGAACATCTCTTGGGGGTCAACAAAAGGGCATTGTTCACCATCTTACTACCTAAATAGTACTCCATAGTGTGGATGATAATGTGTTTACTTTATAGCACCTGTATTTGAATATTCAGAATTATAAGCTTTACTTTCAATCATGTGCATTACTATATATTTGTTATTTTCTCACAGTCATGTCCTAAAATTCAGACACTTTGGCCAAAGATTATATTTTTAGAAATTTTGGCACATTTCAAAAACAAAGTGCCTTTTAAAAGGTTTGAACAGCTGATTCTCCCACTAGCTGTGTACAAGACTGTTTTTCCTCACATTTCTGCCAGCAGTAGATGCTTTTTCATTTATGCCACTATCATCATAAAGCATAATTGGTACATTTATTTTTCTTTTAATTTGCTTTATCACTGGTAATAGTCAGCAACTTTTTGTGTGTTTCACAAAATTCTGTGTATTTATTTTTGGTGTTTATTTTAGTTTTCATATGCATTGCAAAAACTTTTTTTGTTTGTCTTTTAATTTTATTTGTAGATTTTTTTCTTTAATATGAGAAAAATCTTATCATTCCCATGTTCAAATCTCTCCCTTAGGCATCAGGCTTTTGAAGGGTGGTTCTGCCCCAAGATTGCATTAATGATGTATAGTTTACTGTTTAATTGTATCATTTTAAGCATTTATATTATTTTTAATCTTTTGTATTTAAAAGAAGGGATTTATTACCTGCATTAAAATATTTGTCTATTTACTGAAAGTTGTTTTTTCAACTTTGCTTTAAAATATCTTTTCCTCTTTAATTTACTTTGGTAATTTTTGTTCTCATTTGATCTCTTGTGTGAGTTTTCCAAAATTCAAAATCTCAGAAGGCTTTTTAAAGCGATTTGAGTTGGCTAGTGCATGATAGCAGAACCTAACGTTAGCAGTACCTAACGTTTGCACTCCTTGTGGGAAGCTGGTCCATGCGCATAGCACATCTTCACTGCTTTTTTACCCCTATTCACCTCCTTCTCTCCACATCCCTGTATCTCTCAATCTCCTTCCCATTTGAGAATAATCTATCTCTCTACTCACTATTATCTATTATTACTTTGCTCTTATTTTTACTCTGGGTTTCTCATATAAAAGAAACAATGTGATACTTAAGCTTGTGTGTCTGATTTATTTAACTTAACATTATGGTCTCAAGGTGAATCCATTTTCCTACAAATTGCCTCAAGTAGAGTAGTACTCTATGGTGTGTAAATACATTTTCTTTTTCAATTCATCTGCAATAGACATATGGGCCACTTTCCAAGATTTAGCTATTGTGAATTGTGCTGCTATAAACATGTGTATGTGTGTATCTCTGTAACATTATGTCTTTATCTCCTCTGGGAAGATATCTAGAAGGGGACTAGCTGGATCAAATGGAATTTGTAGCTTTAGTTTTTTGAGGACTCTCCATACTGATTTCCATCATGGTTGTGCTAATTTACAGTCCCAACAACAAGGTAGAAGGGTTCTTTTTTGCCTACAGCTTCTCCAGTGTTTGTTATAATTTGACTTGTGATGCCTATCCTTTCTGCATAAGATGGAGTCTCAGTATTGTTTTAATTTGCATTTCTCTAGTGGCCAGTGATGTTAAACATTTCTTTATGTATTTATTGACCATTTGTACTTCTCTGAAGTATCTATTTATTTTGCTTATCCAATTTTTGATTGGGTCTTTTATTTTGGGTGGTCTAATTTTTTTTGAGTTCTTTATATGTTCTGGATATGAGTCCCCCATCTGAGGAATCACTGGTAATTTTTTTTTCCATTTTGTAGGCTGTATTTTCACTCTATTGGTTGTTTATTTTGGTGTGCAGGTTTTTAATTTAATATGATCCCATTTGTTGATTCTTGAAACTATTTTCTGTGCAACTGGGATTCTGTTCAGAATGTCTTTATCTGCACCTATGGTTTCAAGAGTTTTACATATTTTGTCTTCCAGCAGGTTAAGTGTATCTGGTTTAACACGTAGTTCTTTGAGCAATTTTTATCTTAATTTAGTTCATGGTGAGAGATGTGGGTTCAGTCTTCTGCATGTTGAGAGCCAGTTTCCCCAGCACTGTTTATTAAAGAGATTATCTTTTTCTTCCCATGTGTGTTTTTGGCCCCTTTGTCAAAGATTAAAAGGTAGACTGTACTTGAGGTAGTTTCTGCATCCTCCATTCTGTTTTATTGATCCATGTGTCTGTTTCTGTGCCTATACCATGCTGTTCTTATCACAATAGCTTTGTAATATGACTTCAAATCCAGGACTGTACTACCTCTTTCTTTGCTCTTTTTACCCAGGATTGGTTTTGCGCTTCTGGTTTCATATGAATTTTGTAATTGCTTTCTCCAATTCTGTGAAGGATGCTGTTGGAATTTTAGCTGGGATTGTGCTAAATCTATACATACATCAATTTTGGAAGTTTGGCCATTTTGACTCTACCGGTTCTGGCTCTGTAAGTATAAGGGATATCTTTCCATTTTCTGATAGCCTCTTCAATTTCAGAAGGCATTTTTAAAGGCTTAAAATTCAGAGAATAAATTTATTAATGCCAAACAATTACTAAGGCTAATTTTGTTTTCTTTAAGCTTAATTTACTTGCCTTATTAAGTAGCTCCTACTTCTTCCTCCTTCTCCTCCTCCTTCTCTTCCCCCTCCCCTCCTCCTCCTCCTTCTTCTTCTCCTTCTTTTTGCTTTTTGAGACAGGATCTTGCTCTTAAACTCACTATATAGCCCAGGCTAGCCTTGAACTCACTGTAATCCTCCTGCCTCAGCCTCTGGAGTACTGGGATTGCAGGGGTGTGTCACCATGGTTGGCCAACTTCATTGCTTTTATATAGTTTTAAAATGTCTGTAAAATTTCATTTCTAAAATTGATTATATTTAAAACTTTAAAGTTTTTAGCATACATTTCACCAACTATCAGATTCAAGAGGGAAGTAATATCACTGGATTCCAGAAATCAAAGTTTAATAATTTTACTTCATTCTATTCCCTCATCTTAATCTTTGAAAGATATCTGAACTTTCCTGATTGTTATTATTAAATTGTTAGTTTTTATGTAGAATTTCCTCCTGGAAGAGTAATGTTTATCATTTGACTTCCATTTTCCAACGAGATATAAGAGAAGTCTTACTTTCCTTTGTCTGGTTGCAAGGGTGTTTACCTTTCATTTATAACATGGTTTCTTGGTCAGTTAGAAAATACCTTTCAGATTGCACTCAAGGGTGAAATATTTCTGAGCCCATAACATCTCAGATAGTTTTATTTTACTTTGAAATATGGCCAATGCAATTCTTGGGTCACATTATTTTACTCTTAAAAACTGCAGCTATTAATCTCATCTCTTGTATTTAAAGATGCGGAAAAGACTGAGCCTCTTTCTTTCTTTCTTTCTTTCTTTCTTTCTTTCTTTCTTTCTTTCTTTTCTTTCTTTCTTTCTTTCTTTCTTTCTTTCTTTCTTTCTTTCTTTCTTTCTTTCTTTCTTTCTCTTTCTTTCTCTTTCTTTTCTCTCTGTCTCTGTCTTTGTCCCTATCTGTCTCTGCCTTTCTCCTTCAGCATGTATACTTGGGTTATTTTCTTTATTTATGGTACTAAATTTTTTTGAGAAGTCTTGTGATATGTGTTCTTCAAATTGACTTTTGGTCTGAAATGTGACAGATCCTGTTGCAATTCACCTGTATTTTGGTGCTTTTTCATGCAAAGTCAAGTTTGTCATTGTAGCTGACCTTATCCAATGGCATATGACCAGAAGAGATACCTGTGACTTCCGAGCAGAAGTGCAGAGATCAGCCCCTGGTTTGCCACATCTGCATTTCCTTCTGCTGTGATGATTGCTAATTTCTCAGGTAGGTGTTATTTTCTTTATGTGCCTACCATGTAAGCAGGAAACGTATCTTTCTTGCTGTAAGTCATTTTGGTTTTAGAGGCATTTGTTACCACAGGGCACATAACCACTGGTTCTGAGTAATAGATGGGACAAACCTTTTAGTAGGCAAACACGTGCCTCTTTTCTGCTAAGGCAATTGTTCTCAAATGTTTTAACGTCAGGTTTAAAGATTATCAAAGAGCCCCTCCTCCAAACCTTTGTTTCTGTAGGAGATATCTATCAATTTATGTGTTCATTCTCCTAAAAGAATAAGAGAAATTATATCTTAACACAAATAATACATTTTAATGAAAACTAGCTATATATTCCAAAGCAAAGCAAAATCCAACAAGAAGAGTGATACTGTTCTACATTTTTGCACATTTAAGGGGAACTAAATAAAAACAGGTATCTTCTCCTATCTGCTTCTCCATCCATTTCACTGTTATGTTGTTCTGAGAGAAGAGACCCCAACGTCACACAGCTATGTAATTATAAAGAGAAAGGCATTTTAAAAGCCTTTTTGGATGTTCTTGGGTATTCTTCTTTGATGTTGCATTAAAAGTTGGCAAGCAGTAGTCCTTTTAAGGTGAGTTTCAGTGTGGCCTGTAAAACCGTATCAATGATCTATGGGTCCTAAAATTCATGTTGGATCCAACCTATGCTGCACTAAAATCTATGAGTCTTCCTTGCATTTTGAGTGCATCCTTCGTAAAGTCATATGTCCTTCATCTGGAAAATAATCTAAATGTTGACACAATTCCTTACACTGTATCTTAAAAACCACATTTGTTAATGTTGCCACTGTTTTTACCAGAAAAGATTTTATGCATTAAAAAATAGCAAGATTCATGGAGGCAGACATACATTTTCCAAAGTTTTGTTTTATTTTATTGAAAAAAAATTTATTTTGAGGTTAAGAACAGACTTTATTGAGGGAAAGAAAGCTTCTGTCCCAGAGAGGGACAGAAGGGGGCCCGAGTGGGTTGCAGAGGACCCTATCTTTCCTGAGGAATTTATAGAGCAAAACCACAAGGCAGGCAGGTCCAAGGTGTGGCAGGAATGGGAAATCACAAGGTAGGTATGAGGTAGGACAAAATTATGGTCAGCCAATAAGAATTGTTCAGGTAAAATTGATTAAATCGGGATCAAATGGGAAAGTGAGTCTGTAGCAAGTGGGCATGAACACACAACAGGGGCTTTTCCTGTAGGGGTTGGGTCAGTGACTCTTCAAGGTGAGGGTTACCTATTTAGAAAGCAATCCCTGATGTCTATCCCTAGGGAGGTGTGTGGGTGCCTTTGTTTTGTCTTTTGTCTTGAGGTCTGACCCACAGCAAGTACATCTCCATTTATAAGATATCTTGTCTTCCATATTGGCTCCTTGGAGGGCCTGGCCCTGTCTGACTGCCTATAATATGTCTATCAAACTCAGCTGCCTGTAACATTCCCCCCTCTGAAGAAGTAACCCGAACTGCCATGAGGGAGTAATGGGTGATGACTGCTCTGGCTTCTTCAGGCTGAAAGGGGTTGTAGTTCATCAGCAGTCAGAGATACTCTCTAGAGGGTCTATATAGGCCAGTAGGTGTTTTTATTTTGGGTAGACATATAGCTTTTAATCTGGAGGAGACAAAGCCAAAGAAACAATTATGTATGCATGGGCCAAATAATAAGACCAGCAGGATTATTATGAATATAGTGAACAAAGATTTCCACCAAGACGAGCCAGTAATGGCCTCCCATAGATAGGATAAGGCCCAGAGATTTTCAGAATCTGACATATCATTAATCTGTTGCCTAATATCTTGAATAGCCATTGAGATATTAGCAGAGGGATCAAGAATGTACATACAACATTCAGTTTTTATAATTGCACAGGTACCCCCCTCTGCTGCTATTGGAATGTCTAATGGCATCTGATTTTGAAGGATAGCCTGTCTCATTAATTTTACTTCTTCATTTAGGAGAGAGAGACCAGCTATGGTGTCACATAAGGCCCGCTGAGTATAGTTAGTTAAGGCCTCAATATGTTGCATGACATTTTCTAACCCTAGGGAAGGGATAAAGATAGAGGCCAAGTGATCATACTAGTGAAACACGTTTCTAGACCATCGATTTTGTAGGCAGGGTAAATGAGTAGGTTTGTCAACTGTTTTGAGACTCCTGCCTTGTAACCAGGCAAATCATAATGTGCATCTTCCTATCCATCCAAGGGATAGCTAGGGCCACAAATTGGTGCCACAAGACCAGTGAGTACCTTTGGGGGCTTCCCATCTAATTCCTGGGCAAGTAAACCAAACTGTTGCAAACCAGTCTTTAGCCTGTAAAGTTATTGTGTGTATACACTGTTCAGGGGCTGTCCATCCCAGATATTTAGTGGAGTTAGGCCAATGAGAATAGGAGTGATTTTTTTTTGTTCCCACCATAAGGGGGCCTTTCTACTGAGATGGCCTATGGGGTGGTTAACCATATATAATCATCCCATATTTGAAAATAACCATCCTGATATCTACGGTTGTTGGCCCTCAGGATAAGACCTTACTTCCATTTAATAGGGGCCTTACTAGTGCCTGTAGAGAGGCTTCAGTGATGTTGTGGGAAAAGATTTGATTATGTCCAGGATCAAGAGTATAATTTATAGGTCACTCAGTTACTTTGTAATGGTGGACTGAGCTATGTACTATTGAACTCTTTCATATCTCATTAATATAGCCCTGTAATTTATTTCAATCATCTCCTTGAAGTGGGAATCCCTACCAAGACATTGTCCAAAATTTTAACTTCCCATTCAAAGCCCAACTTTTCTAATTGAGAAAAAAATTATGTGCCCATTGAAAAGATAGATGCACTTTGTTCGTTTTTGAGAAGAATGTCTGCCAGGGGTCCACATCTGGATAGCCAGAGTGTGTCACCTACACATGCAGCAGAAAGGCTGTTCTGTGAAAGAGTGGCTGGTCCCACTGGCTATTCTTTAGCACAACGTTTGCTCGTAGCTAGGTGGCCCAGGGTCATGTGGCTGTTTCCTGGGATGGAACAAACTACTCCCCTGTCCCCAACCTATCAGCTTCACCTGCAACTACACAGTTACTACGTCACATTGTTTCTGTGGGTCACGCATCAGAGGTCAGCTTAGCTAGTTGCTTCCAGTTTAGGGTATGTCAAGAAGTGGTAGTCAAGTTAACTGGCTGGGGCTACAGTCACCCCAAGGCTTGACAGAGGCAGACAGATTCACTTAGTTTATTGATTTTAGTTTTCCTTAGTTTTGATTTTTTACTAATGTACATTTGCTGTACATAATTATTCCACTCTTCATGAGGAGTTGCCACGTGTATATAACATGTAATTATTTCTTCACCTCCTTTCATCATCCGCCATCTCTTGGTCTTCTTTCCATTTGAAAAAGATCTATCTCTTTACTTCCTGTGATCTAGGCTCTATTTAGACTTAGAGTTTCTCATAGGAGAGAAACCAGGCAAAATTCAAGCTTGTGTGTCTCATTTATGGTCCGAAGGTATATGTATTTTCCTACAAATGAGACAAATTTATTCTTTATGACAGAGTAGTACTACGTTGTGCTTAAATATCACATGCTTTTGCAGGCTCCCTTCGTGTTTGCCAGGTCAGCCCAGGTTGTTGGTAGTAGATCTCAGTTCCTCCCACTGGGGCCTCTCCACAGGGCTTCTTAAGTGGTAAGCATCATTGGCACTGATGCTTACTTCTCAGAGTAAGTGATCCAAAGGACCAGGGTAAAAGGCACAATGTCTTTTATGCTCTAGCCTTGGAAGTCACACACCTTTCCTCTTGCAATATCCTACTGGTTACAGTTATGGTTCATATCTAGGTGTCCCCGCTGCCCCCCGGCACCCCAAGGCTTATGTGCTCCTAGGCAGGGCTTCTGGAGGTGAGTGGGTCATGGGGGTGCTGCATTCATGGGTGGATTAATCTACTAATGATTTTATCACTAAATGTGCTGTTAAGAGGTGAGGTCTGATCAGAAAATGTGGATCAGTGGGACTGAGACCTGGAAGGGTGTCCCTCCTGCCCCTGCTCTTCCCTTCTCTCTGTGCCACTATGATGTGGTCTCTTTCACTCTCTGCCAGGCCCTTGGATCTCTGGGAGGCCCCTCAATTCAGCCAGCTATGGACTGAAACCTCTACAAAACTGAGACAAAATTAACTTCTGCTTTAGTTGTGAGTGTTGGGTATTTTGTCTCAGCCATGAGATAGTAATTAAGACAGTCCACAAATTGTTCCTAGTCAACATGGGAAGACCACCCAAAAGTATGAATACTAGAACGCTGGAGAGTTCTTGGAGGCTGGGTAGCCCAGGGTTTTATTACTCAGAATATAAAAGGACAAGTTTGCAATGGCTAAGTTGCCGTATAATGAATACTTTCACTGTTTCATCAAGGCTTTTCATGAAAGGGGACCATTTTCAAAAACACGAGGGTGAAGAACAGGATGCCTGCCAATCCAGTTTGGTGCTGGTGCCTTGACTAGAAGCGCGGGTACTAGAGTCCTGCCCACTATTGCTTTTGTGCCACCACTGCAAATACTGACACAGTGAAGGAAGACATGCAATGTCACTGTGTTATTATGAAAATAGTTTTGACTTTGTGGTTATTCCAAAAGTGTTGTGCGATCCCTGAAGATTAGTAGATCATTTTTTGAGAATTATGGAGCCAAGGGAAATTTTCTTTTACTATATTTTAGATTATTATTTTCATATTTATTATGGTACATTGCTTAAGAGTCTCAAAGTATATTTAAAACCTCAGTATGTGTCAGAACACTGTTTTGTTATATTTTGTATCTTTTGTTATTTTAATCTATTTACCAGTTTCCTTTAAGTTTGAGAATGATTTTGTAGTTATTTTCCACATTAACAGTTCAATTTTTGGAATCAGCAGTTTGGGCATTTAGTAGGTTCAATAAGGATTTTTACTCCATTTTTTCATTCAGTCCATACTTATCCCACCCCTCTTCCTTTTATTCCCCTTTTGAGCCCTGCTTTGCTGAAACACTGTTCTCTATATTCTCTGACTGCTGAGCTGAGGTGGCATGTACGAAATACCCCACCCAGCATGGCTTCTTTGGATCCTCTCTCTCTTCCCAGGGCTCCTCTTGGTGGGGACTCCTCCACATCCAATGGCACTGTGCTTGTGGTCAATGCTCTAGTGTCCTCCCTGAAAGTGTAACTTTACACTGTCCAGTCTTAGTTTGGTACAGACCCTGTCTGTTTGAATCAGATAGCAGGAGAAAAGACATGTCACATCTGCACATACATTTTTTAGCAGATTTGGCTGATTCATGAGTTGAGGCCCAGCTTCCTCTGAGGTGAGGGTGGAAGTGCTTTCCGCAGGTCTCTTCCCTCTGCCTTGCAATTAGGGGCCCCTTTTGGATTCTAACACTGGCATGGCTGTTAGGACTTGGCTCTTGATGTTGTGGAGTTTTATGTTTCTTTATAAAGGCTATAGTAGGGATGAGACTAATATAGTACCACATTTTCCTTCTGAAAAAACTTTTAAATGATGATTAGGGCTGATTTGGATGATGAAAGCCATATAAGTATAGCATTTCTGGTAATTTGAAATTCATTATTATCATTTCAAATTGTACATGTTTATACCATTATACTTTGGTACCTGGTTACAATGTGCAAGGATCAAATCAGAGTAATTTGCATTGTCATCTTCTTAAACATTTATCATGTCTTTGTTTTGGGAATTATGCATATTGAAAAATAGGTGGGGTTTTACTGGCTGCACAAACAATGAGCTCATAGCATGATCTATCCTAATTCTTCAGAGATTTCATTTTTATTATTTTCTTCAGTGTTAGTTTGTAAAACTTAATTATTGTTCACATATAATGTCAAATGGACTTTGAAAGGGGGCGGGGGGCTTAAGCAACACAATCCT
This sequence comes from Dinomys branickii, assembly GCA_004027595.1. NCBI lineage: Eukaryota > Metazoa > Chordata > Mammalia > Rodentia > Dinomyidae > Dinomys > Dinomys branickii. Next base: position 96,677 of record PVLD010001612.1, on the reverse strand, counting down.
TGGCCAGCACTGTTACTCTCTACTCTCTGCTGGAACTTGACAGTTTTAGAATGGTTGTTATGAGGCAAGGAGCCAAGAGCGTTGAAGATAAAGCATTTGATTTCTGTTATATTTCTTGGATTTCTTTATAACTAATATTATTCAATGTATTACTTATATAATAAAAATAGGAAACCATCAAACAGCTTTACTGAGGTATAATTCACATACTGTGCTATATGATTTGATGGCTTTAATATAGCCACTAAGTCGTGTAGCCATCACCACAGACAATTTAGAACCTTTTTATCATTTCAAAGGGAAATCCCACACCCATTTCCAACCAGTATCCATTTCCCTCATAATCTCAAGCCTGAGACACTTCCAGTTACTTTCTGTCTTGATGAATTTACCTATTCTGGACATTTCATATAAGTGAAATATTATGATATTTTGCTTTTTGTGTTGGCCTCTTTAAAACATTAGCAAATGTTTTAAGATTCATCTCTTTTGTACATGTATCAGTAATTCTTTTCTTTTATGATTGAATAATATTCTATTCCCTCTCTCTCTCTCTCTCTCTCTCTCTCTATATATATATATATATATATATATATATATATATCACTTCGTTTATTTTCAATCCATCAAATGATGGAGATTGGGTTATTTACATTGTTTGGCTTTTTAAAAAAATTCTGCCATAAAATTTATGTATATGTTTCTGGGAGGCATGTATTTTTCTTCTCTTTCTATTTCTCCTTCTCCTTTTTTGGTACCAGGAATTGAATCCAGGACCTTGCACTTCTCAGGCAGGCACTTGTGCCACTGAGGTATATCTCAAGCTTTATTATTCTTTGTACATTGGTATAATCTGAATTTTTTTCCACCAAAATTTACATGTTAACTTTATGGTAGTAATTTATGCATTACTTCTGTCCTGAATTCCAGCAGTTCATATATCATTTCTTTAGGTAATATTCTCGTAGCTTTTCTAGCCCTTTGTATATGCTTTGTGCTCTTATTTTATAGTTACTATTTTAAGTTCTGAAAATTCATGGTAATATGTTTGATAACAATTTTCATCTGTTTATGAAATTTTTCCTATTAAGCTTTATTTGTCACTTATCTTCCCAGTTTTTTCATCCACTGTTTTCTTGTGGCGCCTTCGATTTCTACGTTTTATCAGTACAGCTTAGCAGTATATATATATATATGTATATGATGATGTTCATCGTGGGGAGTTGGCACATGTACATAATGCACCTTCATTCTTCTCATACCCCTTTTCCCTCCCCTCTGTTCTTCCTCCATACATGTCTCGATCCCCTTCTCATTTGGGAAACATTTATTTCTCTGTATTCCATTCTTTTATTTTGTTCTTCCATTTATTGTCTTAGTTACTTTTCTTGTTCCTAAGACAAAGTACCTAACACCCAAAGTTAAAGGAGGAAAAGTTTATTTGGCTCACAGTTTATAAAGGTTTCAATCTGTAGTCAGCTGGCTCCAAGGCAGAGTGGCATGGCAGAAATGCATTGCAGAAGAGAAGCAGTTTATGACAGGCAGAAGACAGCAGAAGCAAGCAAGTGAGCCACCACAAGCAAGAATAACATCTTCTTTCTGCCCCTTTTATATTTCATCTAGGCTACCCAGTTTAGGGCAGGTGCCAAACCAATCAGTGGCCCAATTTAGTAATCACACATCCTTAATTCCAGCATCACACAATCTAGATCCAGCCACTTCTCAAAAAGCCTCATCTATGACTCCATGAGGCTCTGGGGTGGACATCTAGACACAAGGCATAACGCTTATACTCTGATGTATTTCACTTAACAATACTCTGATTTATTTCACTTAACAATATTGTCTTGAAGTGTATCCATTTTTCCACAAATGGCTAAAATTTATCCTTCTTTATGGCAAAGTAGTATTTCATTGTGTACAAACACCACATTTTCTTCATCCATTCATCTGTTGATGAACATATAGATTGCTTAAAAGATTTAGCTATTATTAGCCGTACTGCTATAAACATGGGTATGCATACATTACTGTATAATATCTTTAACTCTTTGGAAAGATACCTAGAAATGGAATAGTTGGGTTGAGTGGAATTTCTAGTTTTAGTTCATTGAGAAAGCTCCACACTGATTTCCATAGTGATTGTACTGGTTTACATTCCCACTACTGTGCCACTCTTTTCTTAAGTTCCGCTCAGTTTCGAATATGATGATTGTTTCCTGGAACAATTATTTTTAAGAAATTTGTTTCCTGGAACAATTATTTTTAAGAAATTTTGGTGTGGGAGCATGAGATCTGTGTTTCAGGCTAGTGAGAGATTTCTCTGTTGTTTTCCATTACCCAGTGTTTTTTTAAACATGTGGATGAATTCTTTTAGGATTCAGATTTCTATTTTGTCAACAGAACTTGGCAGAAATAGGGCTGCTTACATTGCAGATTGTTATTCCTCTGCAGTAAATTATTTCCTGCAAATATGGTGTGCATGCATGTGTGTGTGTGTGTGTATGTGTGTGCGTGCATGCATGCGCAAACTCTGGACTTTACAGTTATGTTTAAACTATCTTTGTTCTTTTGGGGGTGATTTCAAAGAGATAAAAGGGACAGGATTATTATTATTCTGCCACTTAAAAACCAGATGTCTATAAATACTTTACTATGTCAGTATCTTTTCTGTTTTATGTGCCGAGGGTAGGGGTCATATTTAGGACACTGCTGTGGTAAGACTCTGCTTTGTACATAATACCTATACTAGTAAGCATTTGTTTTATGATTATATAAATACATAGTACACATGGAGCTATTTAAATAACCTTTTGTGTTGGCTGATGACTCCAGTGTCACTTGGGAGAATCATGAATTATCTTCGAATAAGTAAGTTTTGTCTTTTGCTTACTCATATCATGGTACACAGAAATAGTTTTCCAGACACAGGTTCCTTGCAAATCCATTCTTGAAATTTGAGAGTTTTTTGTTTTGTTTTGTTTTGGTACCAGGAATTGAAATCAGGACCTTGTGCTTGCTGGGCAAGCACTGTGCCACTGAGCTATATCCCTGGCCCACCCATTTCTGAGATCTGAAGTTAATGCAACAGCAAGCAGAAACACTGAAACAACACCTAGGATTTGGAGGCAGATTTATTTATGTTGATGGGCACTGATCGGGATCACTCCCAGAATACCAGGCCCTGATCTCTGGTGGTTTAGGGCCTATGTGGGATAAGCAAGCAGGAAGTACAGAAGCATTATGGCTCGTCAATTAGGGGTTGGTTTATACAATGTGCATCACAGTGACCAGCTATGCCTCATAGTTAGTCATTTCTAAGAGACAGAAGCAACTAGAACTGGAACAGGAACTATCACCTGGGCAACTAAGAAGCTGAAGCACACTGGCTGGGGTGGGGGCATTTTCTGCTACATTAATACTTGGAACACATACTTGTTTTCTATTTCCTAGCATCCTAAGGTATTTGTATCTTAATTGGCAGACACTAAGGCATCTTGCTGAACCTCTTTTCTAAGCCTTGGGAGGGGGCTGGGGTATAATTATCCCCCAGACCTACTGTCAGGCCAAGCAAGGTAAGTTTCAGGTGTGTCACACACTTTATTTTGTATAGTTGACCATGCCCAATGCATTGGATATCTGTCTAGTTTGGTGCCATAATGAAGATGTAGACAGTAATAAATTTTATTTTCGTTATATGGATTGGTATTAGGGACACTGAAACAGTCAAGAGACACTGAAATACAGATGGCTATAGGGAATGTTTGCAGATAGGAACTGACTTCAAATGTGAGCTGCCATCTCAGGGGCTTAGTTTTCAGTCAGGTAACCTCTCATATTCATCAGAAGCTGGCCTATGGCACTCGACAAATGCTTATTGAATATTGAATGTTGCCATAGAGTAGATCAAGTTGTCTGGAATCATCTGACAATCAAACCTACAAGATACTTATGTGCAAAGCAGAAGGCAAATCTTCATTCATGAAAATTTAGAGGCAGAAAAGTTTCAACTCAGCTTCCATGAAACCATGAAGATCACCTAACAGCATGCTAGAATACTATAGCTAAAGAGACTCCAGTGGGCTTCCATTTTTAAACAAAGCATGTAGCTTGGGTAAAAGGGTCCCAAAGCAGGGAAGAGGGTGGCCCAACATCTCTCAACTGATGCAAATAAATCTGCTCCTATTCTGCAAGCTTGTCTGAGCCCTACACAAAATATGGTTCCCACCTGTATCTTTCTCTTCCTCCTTCTTGGATAAAATCCTGTTTGCTTTCTGGCTATAAACACTTTTACACGGGTTTTGAAAATAAGTTCCTTTGAAGTTAACCCTTCTATAGAAGAGGGCTGCATTGCTTTAAATTGTTTGCTCTTTTCCTCAGTGTATGTTCCACCGCTGTGGCAAACACTGAATGCACTACTCATGAGCATTCTTCCTTCTGGCACTTAAACGTGCTAAGTCTAAATTATACCTACAAGTCTGGGTGGGAGGGAGTTTAGGTCCTACCCCTTGTCCCAGTGGAAATTCACGTGCACTCAGGCTCTCATAACATATTCCTGCTCTGCCTTTCCTCACTGGGGCATTTTGCGGTTGAGTATTCATACCTTCATCTTTATTCATGTCAGGCACGCTTTTTAGTGCTCTGCCACTGTTTTTATTAACAGCCAAGTGGATGTGCTTATTTACATTTCAGCAGGAAGTGAACTGAAGTCCCCTGGTAGTTCGGGTCTTTCTCCAACTCACCCCCTTTACTTGCCATAATTAGACTCTACGCAGGTCTGAAGTTCGCTTTGCTTTCCTTTAAGAGGTGATTTTTGGAAAGTGAACAAACAGAATTCAGTGATTATTAAAATAAGATAAATTTCAATATGTGGTGCTTAGTTTATTAATTTTTTTAAAAAGCGCATTGATGATTGACACATAGTATGCTGTAGCCTCAAAAGCCAGAGCTTAAGATAACTTTACTCAGCAGCATTTTATGCTAAAGGGAAGTTAATAATTCCAATAATGGAATAATAAGATTTTTCTACTGTCTCACTTACTTTCTTGTTGCTCAGACACAACACCCAACATTTTGGAGAAGGAGGGGTTTGTTTTGGCTCACAGTTTGTAGAGGTTTCAGTCCATAGTCAGTTGGCTCCACAGCAGGGCTGCATTGTGGAGGGTAAAAAGCTTTCTGTGGCAGGCAGAAAGCAGAGAGGAATCAAGGAAGGAGGAAAGAAATAGACCTTTCCAGGCTTTGCTCACAGTGACCACCTCCTCCCACCAAACTTTACCTCTCAGCATCACATTTAGCTGTAAATTTACCAGTAAACTAATCCACTGATGAGCCCCACACCCCCAAGATCTAATTGCTTCTTCCCTATGAGCACATGAGGCTTTGGGGGGCATCTAGATATAAACCATAACATCTACATTAAACTTCATAGAGGAAAAAAATAAATGACCAAAAGGACAAAAGGAATGAAACATTTAAATTGCTATATTAAGATGTAGCAAAACACTGGATGTAGTTTCACAACAATGCCAAAAAATCTTTTTTCTCATTTTAAAGAGAAAAAATAATAACAAAACAACAATGAACACAAAAACAAGACAATACAAAAACAATAAAAATGACACAGGATTTCAAAACAAGGTGGTAGGAATTAACAATAGTTCTTATATTACATATTGTTATCTTCAACAAAGTTGCTCACATTATCAGATGTAAGAATGCAAGATTGATCAAACAAAGATAATAACAAGTAATAAAAGAAAACATTAGACACAATACAGAGCTTCATTAAACAAGATGATAGGAATTCAGTAATGGTTATTATATTCCATAGTGTTGTCTTCAAATTAGTTGTTCTGATTACCAGATATAAGCATGCAAAATTGGTCAGGAAAAAGAAAAAAAATTTAAGCATTAATTGTTCCTTTCAATAAACCAATAGACATCAGCAATACACTTATCCCAGCCATCCTTGCCAAATAAAATTTAAAAGCCATGCTTATTTCTTATATGAATTTCTAATTTTAAAATTCCTTTTTATATTTGATATGAAATCCTCTATGAGAAGATTTCAAATTGAAATACCCTGAAATATTAATGAGCAAGCAGGAATTTTGAGAGATAGACAGCATTATGTTTCCAATTTTTTCTTTTTTAAAAACAACATTAGGAGAAATAAGAAATCAAAGAGATTTCTCTCAGGTCATGTGGCTAAGGTGTGACAAGGCTGTGACTGGAAGCAAGTTGGCAGGTATCAGGTTAGTGGTCTTCGCACTGTTTCCTGTGGTGATCATAACTATTTTCCTCCGCAGTTTTATTCATTGCTGTCATGAGTCTGGCAGCTGGCCTCTTTTTAAGATTATGGGAATCACTTGACTTCAGTATCTATACAACATACTGAAGAGTTGGCTCATTGTGCAAAGGAAAAAAAAATGGTCATCTTACAGGTCAGGGTGGAAAACAGAAAAACAGAAGTGTTGTTTTGGTTACTTTTTCTTGTTGCTGAGCTAAAATACCCAACACCCAAAACGAAGGAAGGAAAGTTTTATTTAGCTTACAGTTTGTGGAGGTTTCAGTCCTTACTTGGCTGGTTCTGAGGCAGAATGGCACATGGCAGAGGGCAAACTGTTCATGGTAGCAGAGCACAGCAAAAACCACAAGCAAAAGGGAGGAATGGCTGCAAGCAGCCTCCTTTTCTCCCCCACATTGTAAACAGCCTACCCCCACCCAGGCGTCGTGAACCTCTCAAACAATCTCCATGCCCTCCTCTTCCACAGGCTCAAGATGTTTACAAAGTAAGCACCCCAGCTTCCTGCTGAATCACTCAGTTAAACCTCCAGATTCCCCAAGTTGACACCATGTATCAACTATAACAAGTGTCAATGGACACTTCATTCCATATCCTTCCATCCATCCATCCATCCATCCATCCATTCACCCACTCACGTAGCCATTCATCCACCCAACAGACATCATCAGGGGTCAGGCATTTTCCTGGCCTTGTGCTGGCTAAAGGAGGGTGCAATGGAGAACAAAACAGATATGGTTGGTGCCTTCAGGGGACTTGCCAGCAGTGAAAAGACAGATTTCAACCAAATAGGAAAACAAATGCCTGTACGATTTTTAAATGTGGTTGCTTCTGTGAAGAAAAGTGCACACCCTTCTGAAGCATGGAGTGCTCCCTGATACAATGAATGAGATCGGGGATCTGATGAATAAGTAGGTGTTAACTAGGTGGGGGGAGAGGATAAGAAACATTCTGGGCGAATGGAGGAGCGTGGATAGAGGAGGAGGTAGAGGCAGTCAAGGTCATTGGAAGAACGGTGCAGCTGGGGCCCGCACAACAAGAAGGGACACTGTGAGTCACACCAGTGAGCCAGAGCACAGAGAGGCAGACCCTGGGAAGCCTTGAGGGCGCCACTGGGAGCTTGCTCCTTGTTCTAAAAGCCATGGAAGAGATTAAGAGTGTATGTGATCAGACTAACACTTTAAAAGGATCATGCTGGCTGCAGTAGGGAACAGGCTAGGAATGGACAGGAGGTGATCCAGGAACACGGACAGACCACTGCAGGTAAGCCAGCCAGAAAGAATGAAGCCGACATAGGGAGCTATTCAGTCAGGAGGGCAGGGAGAGTCAGCATCTATTTAGAAACACAAGCGAATAGAGCTTGCTGATGCGTGGGTTGGGGTTAGGGGTTATGAAGGGAAAGTGTCATGGATGTGCCCTGGTTCAGGTTTGCAACTATGCTGACAGTGGAACCGTTTGCGAACAGAGAAATAATTAGCTTCTCAGTTCCTTCTTTATTTGTAATATAGAGCCAATAAAGTGCCAGTCCTTAGAGCCCTTGTGCAAAGTAAGAGATTTATAGAAATCACTTGTAATGTATGTAGCGCAGTGCTGGGGATACGGTACGCAGAGTGAGTGTTTGCTATTGTTATTCTTATTTTTGGTATTTAACGAGAAAAAGAGTATTGGCAGAGAACCACATTGGAAGAGCTGATCACATGCTCGTTATTAGACACAGGGAGCAGGAACACTCTTTGAGATATTAAAGTGGAGATCTGAAGTGTGTAATTAGGGATGTTTAAGCTCCAAGCAGTGCTGTGACATTTTGGATCGTGACGAAGCTGTGTGCATTGAGACTACCCAGGAATGTCAGGTACTGAAATGCCAGCGAGGCCTGAGAATGAAGTGGGCTGCAGAGGCCTGGCAGGTGGGAGGGGCACAGCCAGAGGACGAGGGTCCCGACAACTAGGCAAGTGGCAACTGTAGGGGACCATCATCTACCAAGTATAGGGGAACCCTAGAAGCACAGGGAAACCCTGGATTCTAGCAGACCTCCTTCCTCTATCCTGCTTGCTGTCTTCTAGGCTATTCTTATGTTGTTGATGAAGTCTGTGCTCAAGGTGAAAAGGGCTTGGCACAAACACCACCACTTAAATAACATTAGCCTGGAACTGTGGAATCCTAGGGCTGAGAGTCCTCGGAAGCCAGCACGGGCTGCATGTACAGGCTGACAATAGCCGGGGCCCTGTGTGGCCCCATCTTTGCAGAGCATCAGTGAAATAAATTGAAAGTCTTTCAAGATAAGATAATTGAAAACAATCCCAGTCTTTACGTAGTTTCTGGAAAAATGTCCCAGGGGAGGTTTGGAGAAAAGAGGAGGACATTGTTAATAGGTAACAACACTTGAGAATTCTCTTCTTCTTGTCCTGCATAGACAGCAGCTGCTCCCATAAAACAGACTTGCTCTAGACTTCTCCTTGGCATCTGCCTCTTCTCCTATAAGCCTGATCATTCCCTTTCTCAGGGCCCTGATCTGTGGACACCAGCTTTTGCCTTGTCACTCTGGCCACCACACAGCCCTCTGGGAGGGATAGTCTCACTCTCCTTTGTCTACTTTTTGCTGAGTAATCCACATTCCTCAGTCCACTCTCCAGGTTCTGATGAATGAATGAAATATTTATCTCTGGGTAACCTCTGTAAAGATATACCAAGTAGATTCTTGAGTGTGTGGCCTTTGGCTATTAAAGACCGGAACTCCTGTGCTAGCCTAGTGACCCCAAGAATGCGAATGGCAGCATCTCATTTGCAGGGAAGAGTTTAGGGTTAAAGATGTAATAGAAGAATAGTCCTGTCCCAGTGAATCTGACACCATGGCTGCTGTCCATTAATTGGCCCCCAAATGAGGAATGAGGTCTCTCCAGAGTCTACTTTGTCTGCCAGGAGCCCAGCCACATCTGGAGTCTCTAAAGCAACATCTGGGCAGACACTTTTCTTCAAAAACACCTTTCTGTCTCTCTCTTGACTGATCGAGGATCTAAATCTCCACTTCCCATCTCTGTCAAGTGAAGGTCTGGCCCAAGCTCATAACTGATTTATTACTCTTGAGCCAAAGTTATAACTACATACCAAGCACAGTGCTAGGCCCTTTAACTTAAGTAGTTCATATTAACAAGCCTTTAAGGTAGATACTGTTCTTACCAAAATTCTATTATGGGAGAAGCTGAGGCACAGAGAGGTTTGATATTTAACCTAAGATCACCCAGCTGGTAAGAGACGGAGGCAGCAGTTCAACCTAGGCACTCTGTCCCACACACGTACTGCTTACCTCTACCTTCCATTGTCTTTCAAGGGCAATTCTTTTACCATCATATAGATCATGGACAACCACAATGGAGGGGACACAAAATGGCATGTTAGGGGCACATTAGGAGCTGTACCACTGAGAACTATCATGGAACTAAAACACTTGGCATGGTCTTTGGCATATTTTCATTGTTCAAAAGGAATGATAAATTTTAAAAAAGGAACTCAGGCCTATGGGGATTAATTGAACCGCTCAAAGTCACAGGAAGAGATGGTAACCAACCTCCTGGGAAGAAAAGTCCATCCTTAGGTCTGTTTAGTGGACACTTAATGCCTATACTTCTTACAGAATGTTTCAGTAAAACCATTCAGCAAAATGCCACAAAATGCCTGTGATTGTTTCTCAGATTGTAAGAACAAATTGCAGAGGGCCCCGAACTGCCTGTAATTACTGTGGTCACTACCTGCAGAAAGGCTTGGTGGCTGGGTTGGAGCAGACAGACAGCAGAAAGGCGCACTTGGGTTCTTTGTAATATGCAGAGAATTTTCCGGGACTTAATGCCACCAGAATGTCAGAAGAGTTAATGGCAGATGCGGTTGTGGAGACGTTCTGTATTTTTAGACAACCTTTAATTAAAACACTTTGTACGTCTTGGGGACCAAATCATATGCTGCCACTTGAAAGCTGTCAGGGGGGAGAAAGTATACAAAGCTTCTAAAAGCAGCTTTGCTTATTTTTATCTGAGATAGAATAAGGGAGCCTTTGCAGTGACAAAGCTATCTCTTGCTTTAAAATGATATGAGTTTAATATATGAGGGAAATACGCAAATTGTTCAACGCATTCTCCCTTCTACAGTGGAGGGGCCCAGTGGGACAGTCAGAGGGCAGCGAGTGCAGCTGCAGCCCCTGCACGGCCCTGCACAGCAAGACCTTTGTCTTAGGTTCTTGCACTGCCTCGCAGTACCTGAGCGTAAGGCAACTAAGGCTGTTTCGATACCAAGATGGAGATTGTGGGAATTGGAATGGTATCAGTCGTGTGAAGAGTGGGTTGCTTGACATAGCTATTTGAGACCACCTGTGTTGCATGTAAAGCAGTGTTTTTATGGCCAAGTAATGTACTTGACAAAATTCCCTGCCATCACTCCATTCCTGGTCCTGCAGCCATTCTGTAGAAGTATAAATTATGCACACACTCTTTGAGATTCTGTCCTAAGGTTGGGGGTGTGGGCTGAACTTAGGACTCATTTCTAATGAGGAGAAGAAGGTTGAGTTGATGGTGTGCAATTTATGACACCTGCACTGTCTTCTCTTCTTATTTTTGCTTTTGAATCACTTGCTGGGAGAGAACTCAGCTATGGTGTCATAAGGGCACCTGAGGAGACCTGTGGAGAGTCTCGTGTGACACAGAATTGTGGTCACTGGCCGACAGCCAGCAAAGACCTGAGGACCCTCAAACTCCAGGAGTTTGAAAACCCAGGCAAGCTTTCTGACAGCTGAAATACCTGCAGACACCTGACTGCAACCTCATGGGATACCTAGATCCAGGGCCAGTGGGCTACATAGGTTCTGAACTCTGACCCACTTAGCCTGTGAGACCAAATGTATGTGTTCCTTTAAGTTACCATATTTAGAGGTGATCTTTTACTCAGAAATGGATGCCCCACCTATATCCCCACTTTGACTGTTCCTTCCCCTTCCCTCAGTCCCTGTCTCTCACCGCCTGCTTGCTGACCATTCCTTCAGGAGCTTCACCACACCCCTGTGCCTAATCCACTAGGTAGCAAGCAAGGCTCCCAATGTCCCTGCTTTCCTTTTCTTAGCTACAGGTATCCTGGGAAGCATCCAAGCCTGTTGCTTCTCTCTGTGTTGTCTGGAAGTTCAGAGGTTTTAGTTCTTCTCTTCCAAATGACTGTGCAATTCAGGTGACCTGCTTTTTAGAGTGGCACAAGATTTGCACACAACTTGTCCCCACATTAACCACACAGCATGGTGGTGTAGCCCAGGCTGGTCTTGACCTTTCTACTTGAGTGGAAAAATGAGAAGAACTCTTGAGGGTCTCCGGGAGCATCCTGTCAATGCTTATCCACAGTTCTAGAGTGTGTGGTTTGCTCTTCCCCAGTGTTTAGAATGCTCCCAGGGAAACTCCCATTTCTTACCCATCCCCTGAAAATGGGTGTGTGACAGTTCCATCCGTGGAAGAGAGCTGCACATGGAGGAGAGCTTTTCCATGGCACCAGATATATGTTCCTTGGGAAATAATCTGGTCCCAGGACAAACATAATCCCTCCTGAGAATGAAAAGAAACTGTTCCTTGCAGGGCACCATGAAGAAGCCTGATAATTCTTTTGATGATACTAATTATTCTAAAAACAAGTGGCAAAGGGTTTCAGACTATTTTAATTGTTTTGCAAGATAGTTCAAGTGAGGAAAATCAGTGACAATTGAACTGGACCAAGTGACAGAGTTTGAAGTAAACCAAGTTCCTGGGCAAATCTCTCCTAGAATAAATGACAGGATAGACTACATTTGACTTTTGTGTTGGTTTAGAGCCATCATTCTTAGCATTATTAGAAGTGGCTACATTTTTTAAGAAATGGGCAGGTTGGTCTGCAGTGAAGGAAGGGGTATCAAAAGCAGGGGGTGAATTCAATGTAAAATAGTAAAGAAATAACTTGAGAAAACAAGGAAATGATAGAAAAAAATTCACTCTCTCTTAGATTTATGGATTTAGTTTATTGACATAGGCTTCAAAAATCAAAATTTTACCTTCTACCTTCTACTTAGTTCTCAAGATAGAGCAAAATTCATTCTATTCACTGATCTGGGAGCAGGATAAGAACTGGCTCTGTTACTTGGCTTCCAGCAGGAAGACAGAGAAACCCACGCAAGAAGTTTAAGCCTGGAATTTCTCATCTGGAAGAGAAATGAGTGTTCTGTCCTCAGCCATCTTGGAGTTGAAGCACAGCACTGGCCTACAAAATCACACAGTTGTGGAGCTGCCACCTAAGATGTAGACACAGAACCAGAGAACTCATGGAGGTAAGAGAAAGCGCAGGGTTCGCTATCTCACTGGGACTCACTTTTTAGGCTCTGCAGTGGATCTCGGAGTTGCTTCTTTTGTTTGTATACCTGTGCATTCTTGTTGTTGTTTTGAGACAGTGTCTTGCTGTATACTTCAGGCTGTCCCTGAACTCACAATATAGCCCAGGCTGGTCTTGACCTTTCTCGGCAATCCTCCTGCCTCAGTCTCCCAAGTGCTGGGATTACAGGCATGTGCCGCCATGCTCGGCTTACCTGTGCATTCTTGAAGAGCAGATGGACTCACAGGTGGGGCGGGAGTATGCAGAAGGTTTAATGCTGCTCTTCCCAGCTCTCTCCTTCATGCAGTGAAGAAAGATTGACACGTTTCTCACTGGGTTGTGGTGGGTGCCGGCATATGTCCCTGATTTACAGAAGGCCATCTCACTGGGACAGACATGAGTCAGGTGTCCACAGTAAGAGACCTTAATGCTCTACGAATGTATAGCCAGCTTACAGGCTTAGATTTCAAACAAAGCATGGAGAACTAAATTTGGAGTAGTGTCATAATTAGCTAACTTTATATTCAAGACCTAGGAATGTGAACTACTAAGACAAGCAGTCAATTGGCTCATTTGAGCTCTAACAAACATAGAAAAGACTTGTTAGAGATGACATTTGCTTGTAGGATGCTGGGGTCCAGGGAAGGGATTCTCCTGGTCATGTTGTTCCAAGGCATCCAGCCATCTAGGTGGAAGGAAGAGAACATACAAAAGCCTGGAACTAGGCAGTCATGGGGGAACGGGAGGTAAACGGTGGGTCTTTGATGATTTGGCTGGAATATAGTATGTGCTGTATCAAGGGAGCGGTAGGAAAGCTGCATGAGTTGGCAAAGTGTTTGAGAACTAGGCTAAGGATGTGACTTTGGAGGCGTATGGAAGTTATCAAAGGCTTTGGGATAAGGAAGTGATGTAAAGCCAGGGCAGAGACACTGGGGGTGAAAGCTACAGGAGTGAGCGGGGCTCCTGTGTGAGGAACAAGCACTAGTAGAGTGGTATGAGCCCTGAGGATGGGGCCATCAAACATGAGAACTCAGCTGTGGAAGAAAAAGGATCCAGAAGACTCTCCCATTGCTGCCAGGGTCATTGGGCTGAAGGTGAATGTCAACCGAAACAAAGGTAACAGGAGCAGAGTGCACCGGGGGTGAGGGGTCAGCTGTGCAGAGACTGCCTGGGAGGTTGTGGCACATGTCAGGTGGAGGCGCTCCGCAGGCCAGGGAGGCGGGAGCAGGGGGAGGCTGCTGTTCCAAGGCTGAACACAGGAGCCACGCCCATGCGAAGCACCTGCGTGACATCACAGAGATGAAATGAGAAAATAGATACCAACTGTGAATTAGGGCCTGTGTCAGCCACTTCATGTTTCTTCGGGAGAGCTCGATGTGCTCGACCTCCAGCCCTCCTTTCATAAATCAGCCCAGGGCTACTGAGCAATGCACGTGTGGGCAGCAGAGGGAGATTCCAGCCGAGGTCTGTCATGCTGGACACCAACAACCCTTGTTTTCCATGCTCAGGATTCTCTAAGCTAAAAATAGTTTTCTAACCAAAAATATAGGAAGGAAAGAATAAACTTAGAATAAAGGACAGCTCTTATTGTTCCATTTGGATTTTGAGAAACCATCACAAATGTGCATAGGCAACAGGCTGCCAGCTGGGAAAGGACTCATGGTAAAGATAGCACAGCCTCTGATTGTTCTGATGCACGTGGATTTGGTGTCCTACCTCACCATTTACCAGCCATTTAATGAAATGCCTGGACGTTGGTTTTTTCCTGTAAATGCAGTGATGCCATTCCTAGTCTTCAGGGTCTTGTGTGTTATGAACAGCTTTTGTATGTGTATAACACAGTGGCTAGTATGTATTAGGTGTTCAATAAATGTCCATGTTCTCTCTCCCTTTTCACCTTTCCCAATGTTAGCTTGTTCAGAAGTGCAAGCATCTCCTACACATGCATACAGCAGTCATCTATTGGAACTCAGGGAAGTTAAGGGTATGGGACAGGAGTAAGCTGATTGTTATAGAAATAGAATTTAATGTTACCAGTGTGGTGGTCAGAATAGCACCCCCACCCATGGCCAACAATGTCCGTATTCCAGTGCTTAACCTGAGAATGTGTTCAGTTAAATGGAAAAGGAGAATTATGACTGCACATGGAATTAAGGTCGCTAATTAGTGGATGCTCAGGCAAGGAGACCATCCTGGATTATTTGGAATTGTAATGACTCTGGGGAAACTGGAGAAAGAATGGAAAAGAAACTGGAAGAGAGAAACAGGTGGCAGGATGAGGATTCAGTTCGATGTCTCTGGAAGGAGGAAGAAGCCCAGGTTGTGGGCAGCTTCCTCAAGTTGGGAAAGGTGAAGGCACAGACTCCCTTTCTTCCCCAGGAGGAGCACAGACCCTCATCCCCAATCAGCGTCCTGTTTTAAATTTCTGACTTACAGAGCTGGAGGAGTAGCAGTCTGTGTGGCTTTAAGCCACTCTGTCTGGGATAATTTAGCAGCAACAACAGGATACTAATACAAAGGAGATACTGAAGGACACTAAAAAAAAAAAACCCAAAACAAAAATCACTGCACAACTCGTTTATTACATAAAGGAGGCCCAGAAACTTGGATGGGAGTACCCAGTGTGGACACCCAGTCAGGATCAGTTTGAAGTGGGAAAGGATATGTTTGACCGTTTGGCCCACACTGGTCTGTGCCAGTTGGTTGTGTCCAAGTTGTCCAGAAGGCATTGTCCTGATGGTCTAGGGCCTCTTTTAACAAGTGACAACCAAAGGAAGAGGGTGAGGGAACCCAGTGCTGTGCAATTCATTAAGAGTTACACTCCATGTAATTACCCTCAGGCAAACTTCATATCCTATATGGACCACCCGATGTTAGCAGCTGAGAACTTCAGGAGCGGGTATGCTTCAAGTCTCACCAGGTGTGGCTAAGGGGTCGCTTTCTCCTGGGACCTTCTGCTGCTCTCCATGTGTGCACAGCTCCGATGCATATGCACACACACACGCACACGCACAAGCCCTTCTCCGTCTCCCCATGCTCAAACGCCACAAGGATCTGCTGAAGAATGGGCACTTCCTTGTATCTGAGCTTTAAAACAGTATTGTCTCCTTTTGTTGCAGTAGTTTAAACTTCATTTCATCTATTGGGTTATCAGCTTCTCTTTTTAAATAACTCTATTGTGTCTCAAATATGCTACCTCTATGTCTGGGTGGGTCTGCAATTTTAAGGACCCAGAGAAGCTTGTCTCTATTCATCATTCCTCTGCACGAAGCTCACACCCTGTCTTGTTTGCCTCCTGGGAACAGATGTGTGCCTCACTTCCGGCAGCAGAGTGGGGTGACTCTGGGCTTGAGAGTCACCTGAGGACTGTCTCTGGGCTGGATCAGAGTCCTTGACAAATATCACCACTTCTTGTTCCATGAGCCAGCCAGTGAGGCTCATGCCCTGGCTATGCCCACCTGGCATTTCTCCAGTTTCAAACAGCTGCCACAGGTATCCTACAAAAGGACTCATCCAGGCTTTCAAAAACAACTGATTTCTGAGGCCCCTTTGAGTGCCCCCCCCCGTTGGTAGCCATCTTGCTTGTCATCTGCCTTCTGATGATGAGGCCAGGCCCGCCCAAGCTGCCTGGGCACTGCTTGGACTGTGACAGTAGGGAAACATGGGTGCTTCCAGTGTTTTCACAGCACCTGGATTCTGAGCCATAAACTCTTCTCCGAGAATGTTGTAATACCTCCTGCCAATGAATGAATGAATGAATGAAGAGAAAAAGCTCAACTATTAAATTAAAAAAGAAAAAAGAGTACAAAGAAGCAGCTTAATCAGATGTCAGAGGGATGAAGAATTTTCATTCTATATGATTTTAATAAAAAGATATACCCTTAGAATGTACATTTTAAAAGTATGAAGCCAAAAACCTTAAGAATTTTCCACTCACTTTTCTCTCTTAAAAAAAGACCTGAATGTATTTGTATCAATATTACAGGGTTTTGAGTTAAAATTTGTGTTGTTGTTGGTCTGAAGATGCTGTGTCTGTTTTCTACTGCTCTCTCTCTTTCTGCCCACCCCCACCTCTGTGGGATGCACGGATATTTTCCAAATCTACCACTGGTGGCAGAGAGAGGAGGAAGGCAGCTTAGCTGGAGGTGAGAATTTCAGCAATGATGTTGTGCAAGGATGGGGTTAGTGCACTTCCTCTCAGAAACAGGTTCTATTCCTTTATTTTTTCTCTCTCCCTTTCCTGCTTAGCATCAAAAGAGCTGTAACTACAGTGATGGTTTGAGGGTCAGGAGTCTGCATCATCTCTGTCTCTATACAACCCTAACAGTATAGCTTTTGACCCCTGTTACGGTTGATACATTGTGTCAACTTGGGGAGTCTAGAGGTTTGGCTGAGCAATTCAGCTGGAAGCCAGGGTGCTTACTTTGTATACATCCTGAGCCTGTGGAAGAGGAGGGCATGGAGATTGTGTGAGAGCTACACACTCCCTGGGTGGGTAGCCTGTTTACAATGTAAGGGAAGAGAAGAGGCTGCTTGCAGCCATTCCTCCCTTTTGCTCTGGTTGTTTTTGCTATGCTCTGCTGCCATGAACGTTTGCCCTCTGCCATGTGCCACTCTGCCTCTGAAGCAGCCAAGTATGGACTGAAACCTCCACAAACTGTAAGTGAAATAAACCTTTCCTTCCTTCATTTTGGGTGTTGGGTATTTTGTCACAGCAATGAGCAAAAAGTAACCAAGACAGCCCCTTTGGCATAATGTGGGATGAAAGGCTCTATTAGACCTCCATCTTTGGGGTGACACCTGATCTTCACTCTTGTCCTTTCATCTTCTGCCCACGTGTGGTTCAGTGCCTCTGTGAGGTTAGGTGGCTAGTGAGTCTCCATTAGCTTTCTGTGTCCTGGTCATCTCAGTTTGGCTTGTTAATTATAGGGTGAAGAGTGCTTGCAGCAAAGTGTGGAAGTGGGGTGATGTAAGAGTGAGGAAGGGGTAATGGATAGGATAATGCCTCTTAGGAATCTAACTGTATCTCTCTAAAAGATACTGAAATCTCAACCTTCAATACCTGTGAAGTTGACCTTGGAAAAAGAGCCTTTGGAGATGGCCATGTTAAGATGAACTGGTCAGGGTGGGTTCTGATCCAGCATTGTTCATATCCTTTAAGAATGGGGGAAATTTGGATCCAGTGAGTCATGCATAGAGAGAAGGTGCTCTGAAGACACAGAGAGAGCACCAAATACAAGCCAAGGACTGAGGCTCTAAGAGATGCAGAGAGAGGTATGGAACAGATGCCCCTCATACTGCAACCCCCACAAGGAGCTCTCTCTGTGGACGCCTCCATTTCTGACTTATAGCCTCCAGAACTGAGACAGAGACAATGAATTCCTCTGGTTAAGCCATGCTGCTTTGTTACAGCAGGCCCACAAAGTTCATAGAATGGCACATGGAGACTTGAAGCATGTGTAGAAACCCCTGGGTGAATAAAGGGAAAACACTCAGTAAGGGAAAGAGCTCGGGCCGATGCGCAGGGATGGAGGTGCATCCACATTGGAGCAACTTCTCAGAGCTAGTGCCAGGGCTGGAGCAGCAGGCACAGGCCCTCCCGGCATTAGTGTGAGGATCCCTGGAAATGACTGGAGAGCTGGGGTGCGTGTGGCATCAGACACGTTACATTTTAGAAAGAGCATACTGGAAGGGGTTGTGAGATTGGACTGGGAAAAGGACAGGAAGGAAGGACTGAAGACAGGTGCCACAGTGCAGACAGCGTCCCCAGTGCAGGGACAAAGACTTGGATGGGACAGCAGGAGGGTGGAGGAGGGAAGCAGTACAATAAGGAGGTGAACAGGACCTGACCACTGGGGAGCTAAGGGTGGAGACCGGAGTTGTAGCGTAAGCCTGTAAGGGAAGAATGGTGCCATGTGGAAAAGAAGAGGGAGAGATGTTTTAGGGGACTGGGAAAGATGTTGAATTTGGTTTGGGTGTGTTGAATTCCAGGTGCCTTTAAGACACTGGAAAGGAGACATTCTCATGAGAAGTCTGGGAATACAAAGAACAGATCTGCACTAGGGATACAGAGTCATCACTTAGCGATGACAATTAGGGCCAAGAGTGTGGTTGGCTCCATCAGAGAAAACAAACAGGATGAGAAGAGAAGAGATAAAGACTAAGCCCCACCCTGCGTGATGTTTGGGAGATCGGTCAAGAGGGAAGACAGTGAGGACCCCAGAAGCCAAGTCCGAAGGAGACCGGAGAGCACACTGCACAGCAGTGTTGCAAATATGTACAGTGATCATTGGCTGGTTCAGAGTACAATTTAAAAAGTCATGTGCTGTAGAGAACTTGGGAAACACAACAGTGAGTAAAGAGACCACGCTAAAAAGAAAAAGAGAACGAGAGCCCACAGGAGCAAAGGCAGCAGAGAAGCCCACAAGGCAAAGCGAGGCCAGGCTGGGTGAGGAGGAGGTTGTTGGGTCCTGGAATGGAGCAGGGTCTCGAGGAGGTGGCAGCGCAGGGGAGAGAGCGGTGGGAAAGCAGAAGAGGGAGCCGTCTTGTGCAGACGACGACTTGCGAAGGAAAGGAAAGAGCTAAGAGGAGAGCTGGCAGGAGTTCCCAGGAGGAAGCCGTGCTCAGCAGGGCAAATGAGATCGACCTGGCTCGGGAGGAGCCTTGCAGTGGGCCTTGTGTGTTTGGTCTTCCCCAGCTAGAGGAACAAAAGCAATTCTTTCTCTCTCCGCCTTTTACTACTCTTACTAATTTGCTTCAGCAAGTCTGGACTGTAAATGGGCCCGGTGACAGGCACCACTCCTTGGGGTCGCGGTCTCCTGTGGCTGCTCACATCTGCACCAAGAGATGGCCCAGTGACGGGGCCAGGCTACCATAGAGTGGGAAGACCAAGTGCGAAGCACAGTTTTGATCTGCTAGCGTTCCACAGATAATTACAGAGCTACACCATAGCTGTCAGGACCTGGGCTTGAAAGGGAGCTGCACTATTTTGATAAATCCCTGACTCGGTGCAGTGGTGGCGTGTGGCTCTGGCTGCACAGAGCCCCATCGTGTTCACTTGTGGATTACAGGGTTTTGTAGAGGCTGAGCTGTCCTTGCAAAAACAGCCTTCAAGTTTAAGGCTTGACTTTTTCAGTCATCTTCCAATGAATTATTTAAATACCAGGCAATTATTTCCCAGATTTAATAGCATTAAGCCTTGGGAGGAGGTGGCTAGTTTGCCTTGCTTCATCCCTTCCTTCTTGCATCTTAGACTTTCCAGTGGAAGAGGCAATCAGCTATTTATTAGACCTAAAATTTGATAAATGCCATTCTAAGTTCTTCCACATGGTTGTCTCATACCATGTTTGCAACACAAGTATCTTGATTTCATTGTTTTTTATCTTGATTTATTTTATTGAGTCACTTTACTGACCAAAATTAACTTGGTTTTAGATGAAGAAGCAGTGTTTTAGGGAAATTAATGGCTCGCAAATAAGAGGGCTGGACTTAAACTCACTCAGTCCTCTTCATCCTCACCCTGAGCCCTCTCTGCCTGACTCAGTAGTGTGTGAGTCTAGATCTCCACAGTCTGGAAGGGATTCTGTTATAAATGGAAAATGCTGCTTGTGTGTGAAGACTAATCTCTGGCAGAACAATTTGATTTCATTTGAAGGAGTCAGAGGGGATTCCAGACTGTATGTATTTCAGGAAGAACTTGAGAGGTGCCCATTGCAAATCCTGTAGAAATTTAGAGCAAGGAAGGATCCCTGTGAGCTCCTACAGTCAAAGTGACTTCCTGGAAAAAGTAACTTCAACTGGGCTTGGAGAAGGAGACATGGAAAATGTGAAGAGGCCATTTCAGCAACAGAAGAACCTGCAGAGAAATCCAAAGAGAGGACAGCAAAAGCTTTCTGCAAGTTGTTTAAGAATTGACTAGAGCATAACAAAGGTGAAACTGTGACTGGAGTTTTGTTAGGTTAATAAAGACCAGCTTAAATTCCGTATGTAGGTAATGAAGAGCTACTGCAGAACTCAAGCAGAGACTATTCTCCCTTCCTTCCTTCCTTCCTTCCTTCCTTCCTTCCTTCCTTCCTCCTTTCCTTCCCTTCACCTGTCCCTATTTTCACCCACCTATTTGTCTGTCCAACTCTTGAACATTTCTTGGAGATTGTGCATGAGGCTCTTTATGTACAAAGTAGAGATAAAATATAAATAAAAGAGGTTGAAATTCTCAGACGAATGCAAGCAAGGAAACTATGTTCAAAAGAAAAAAGGAAAGATTTTCTGATCTGTTTGTTGTGCTTTGCTATCCATTATTTTAGAGTCTGCCTCAAAAGCCACTTCCTCCCACATGTCCCTCCAAATGGCTGTGGTTTATTATTCTTCAGTTGTAGTTACGTTTGAACATGTCCCTTCTTTTTAGCTGGACTATGAGCTCAGAGACTGTAGATGATGTGAACAATTTGCAAATCTGTTTATCTAATCAATAATTATTTGGTATCAGTTAGATGCCAGGCACTAGGCTAGTTGCTAGGAGTTCACAAATTTTTGTTGGACTGGGCTGATGTAAAGGGAGAGCTTCGTGTCATGAGTTCCGTCCTTGGTGTAACATCCCTTGAATTATGATCACTGGTTAGGTAATGGAGAGAGATGAGCCTTTTAGGGCTGAAACAGTCCCTGAAGAGCCTTGATAGTTCCAGAGAGCTAGAACTACTTGGAGGGGTGTTGGCTGTTGGGCTGGACAGCAGCCAGCCTAAAATGGCCAGATGAGCATGGACGGGGAGCCCCCAGGTCACAGCTGGAGACAGCAACACTCGGGTCTGTTGGAGATCTGAAGAGCTCACCCACCGTGCTGTAGTGCCTTGACCTATGGATGTGGATGCCGTGGCCCAATGCATCCTGGGAACTAGATTACTTAGTGTGGTACCTAGGGGTGGGGATGAGTTAGTGACCTCAGTCTTGTCAAGTCAGAGGTATGGCCCTTGATTTGGTGCTATGCTCTATTGGTTTTTAGAGTAGTGAGTGGCATTCCCTCCCACCCTAGGTCTCTGAATTTATTCTTAGCTTGCACACTGACAAATTCCTATTTAGTGACTGAAAAATTCCAGGAGTGCCTCTGCAGAGATCAAACAGGTAAAACATAGCAGAGGCATCTCCATGGGGCATCTTCCTCACTGGCAAGCCCTACCTCAGTCTTTCAATTTCAGGTTAGCTATTGAAATGATAATAGAAAGAATCAAACTCCTCAGTCTCTGGCAGTCTGTCAAAGCCATGAATTCTGCAGTGGATGTCATGGGATTGGAATGTGCTGGGGATGCATGTGCTGTGCATTATTGTAGCTATGTGACTGTTTGGAAATACTTCAAGGAATATACATGACTCAGAATGAAACTTCTTGTATTGGCATCAGCCAACATTTTTTAAAAATAGGCATGTTGAGCTGGCGGGTGCCTGCTTCACTATCTGAATGCCAGACCAGTTTCATGAATATTCTTAAAAGTTGCTAATCCTGTAGATTTTACATTAGCAGATTTACATAAGCATACCTCTGCTGAATGAATACATTAGCTCATGTTGCGTTATAAAGCTCCTTTATCTGACAAGTGCACCTGTCACTAGGTGTCCTCAATTTGCTTAATTGAAGATATTTTTTCTGAGATCATTTGCTTTTCTTTCTAGGGTTAAAGGTTTTGCACAATTTTCCTTTTTTTTTTTTTTTTGCTCCCATCTGCAGAGGTTCTCAAATGCCTACAAATGAACACTGCATGCTCTGTTTTAAAGTCTTAGGTGATTTCCCCCTTGGGGCATATACATTTACTGCTTAAGGTCTTGTAATTCACTTGAAATGCACATTTACTCACACTAATAAAATTTTCTTCCAGCTATATATTTTCCTGCATTACATCATCTCATTAAGCACTAGACTCACTCCAGCTTGGATTTCCCCCAAAGATTGTGGGAAATTTGTGACTGATTCCATGAAATGAGCTCTTGTACTGTGATAGTCTAAAAATAGTTGTGCCACACTGTAAAAACATATTGCAAGTGACTTAGATTAATGTCTTTCTTCTGTTATCAGAAGCTATCAGATGATGGGAAGGGAAAGAGACTCAGAGAGATAAACTGGGCAAGCCTTTCAGTTTATAGATAAGAAAATTGAATCCCTGACATTAAAATGATTTGCTCATAGTCCACAGAGAGTCCTTGGCATTCCCTGCAAGGAGGCTCATATCTCTGGGTTCTTTACTGGAAGAAAAAATGCCCAACTTGAATGTTTGGAAGATAGGAGAGAAAAAGGTCTGGGATCCTATAGGTCTGGATTAAAATTCCAGCTGATGCTTTAGTAGCTGTTTTGATTTTGAGAAATGTCAACATATCTATGTCTCTTCACCTCCAGAATGAGTATATTAGTTGTGGTTTCTTCAGAGATTTGTTGTGTCTAATAAATGACATAATCTGTGAAAAGATAATATATCGTGTGGTACATAAAAATTGCTCAACCATTGGTAGGCATCATTCTCACTGTTTTTAGGTATAAAATAAATACATAATGAAGCTTGAATGTTTTAATTAGTAGAACTAAGTGATTTGAGAGAAAAGCCATTGCTTTCTATAAATAATTGCTTGGGAAACACATGGGGTGCATGTGTGGAAATCTAACAGAAGTTTTTCCTGTCCTCCTGCTATTTTTCAATGGACAGTACACACTTGATTCATGCTCAAAATAGCTGAGCTTGGAATTAGGGATGGTAGCCACAGGGTGGCAGTGGCTTCTTAGTCATAGGTCTATGATTTTGCTCCCCAAAGGGGTGATAGGAAGAGAGGTAATTGGGTCATGTTTGTATTCATATCCCTTTAAAAGTAAACATCACCAGCGTTCAACCACATTTATTAAAATACTAACATTGACAGGACTTTTATGTGTTTGGGTTCTTCCTGACCACCTTGGGCCAGCCTTTGTGTCAAGAGCAGGACAGTGCCAGGACTCTGGATCTTTAGCTGCGTCTTTGCTTAGACATTGTCCCTTCTACCCTCAAGTAATACCATTGTGACCTTGGTCACCGTGGATTTCTTTTGCACATTTTTACCCCTACTGTATGCACGTTTTCTTTAATATTTTTTTGAGATTCACACGTGTGCTATGTGAGGCAGGAGTCTATTTACAGCACTACTTATTTATGCAATGTATTCTTTCTTTCTTTCTTTCTTTCTTTCTTTCTTTCTTTCTTTATTGGCGGTACTGGGGATAGAACTCAGGACCCGACACTTGCTAGGCAGGCGCTTATTCCACTGAGCTATATCCCCAGCCCCTGCAATGTATTCTTTAAGAGAGCTTTGTGTGGCTGTGTGTTTGCAGTACGTGAGGACTGCTTTCATCATGGGGAACTGGTGCGGGAACATAGGGCACCTTCATTCCTTTTGTTGCCCCTTTCCCTCCTCTCTCTCACCTCTGTTTTTCCAACTCTTGGTCCCTTTCTCATTTGCAAAACATCCATCTCCCTGTTTCCCTATTCCCTTTTGTTTTTCTCTTTAACTTACATATATTGTGGGTTTCTCATATACGAGAAAGCACATGATATCCACACTTGTGTGTCTTAATTCACCTAACATGATGGTTTCAAGGTACATCCAGTTTTCTACAAATTATCCAGTCTACTCTCAATGGATGCTGTTTCCAGTTTTTTGCTATTAAAGTAATAATAGGGGAACATAGTTCTTACAGTGCATTTGGTGCATAGATGTTTACTGCTCTTGACCGTGGGTGGAGGAACAGAACTGCCAGGCTCTGGCACAGGCATAGGTACAGCTTCAGTCCGCATCAACTGTCTTCCTAGGTGGTGGTATTGGTCTATATTTTTATCAAGTGTTTGTGAGAGCTCCAATTGCCTAATATTTTTGCCAGTAAAGAGTATAATTACATTAAAATTTTAACAAATGTTCTAACAGATGCATAGTGGGGCTTCTTTGTGCCTATGTATTTCCCTGATGACTACTGGATTTTAAATCTCTTGCAAAGTCATGTGCTGAAGGCTTGGTCACTGGTACAACAGTGGTCACTCTGAGGAGGAGACTGGATTCAGGCTTAGTGGGTTCAGGGAGTGGGGCTTGGTTATAAAAGCAATCTCTCTCTCTGTCTCTCTCTCTCTCTCTCTGCTTTCTGACCCCAGTGATCAACTTTCCAGCTTTCCCTCACCCTGTGCTTCCACCAGTACCTTCAGCCTCCCCACAAGCCTGAAGAAACCAAGCCAAATGACTCAAAACCACAAGCCAGAATCCACCCTTTCTTATTTCAGTTGGTTTCTCCCAGGTACTTGTCCTTGTGACAGAAAGCTGAGTAACACAGATGTTGAGAATATTTTTGTGTGTCGTAGCCATTTGGACCTGGCTCTTTTGTGACGTTTCTGTTTAAGACTCTTGGCTAGGTGCCCATTGTCTCTTCTTGATGTGTAAGGGTTCTTTGTGGTACTGGGGTTTGAAACTAGGGCCAGTGAAAACTGAGCTATATCCTCTTCCCTTTATATTTTTTCAAAATTTAAGACAGTATCTTTTTAAATTTGCTAAGTTGCCCAAGCTGGGTTCAAATTTATGACACTCCTACCTCAGCCACCCACATTGCTGGGTTTATAGACACCAGGTCTGGCTTCATTCCTTCCCTTAATAATTTCTTGATAAACAGACATTCTTAATTTAATGTAGTTTAATTTGTCAATCTTCTCCTTATGTTCATCTTTTTATGTGTGTATTTTGAAATATTAGTCCATCTCAAGATTATGAAGACTTTACATTCTTCTAAGTTATTTCCTTGAAGCTTTATTCTGTTATCTATTTATTTTAACATATTTTATATAAAATAATATAAATCTGCAATTTGTTTTGAAGCATAATTTGAGGTAAGGATCTAATTTTATGCTTTTCTAAGTAGTAGGGATAGAATTTATCCTGAAGCAATCAGAGATAGGTGCTACTGTTCCGTGCAGTTTTCCTTTTCCTATCATCTCTATTTTATTTTGCTCCTTAAATTATTTATATTTTGGGTTTCTCACATAAGAGAAACCAGACAATATTTAACTTTTGGTGCCAGATTTATTTCACTTCGCATTACGGGTCTCAAAATTTAGTTCCTTTTAACTTAATTACCATTTGTCATTTTAACAGGAATCTGACTGAGCAAGGTGTATGGAATAGGAAGGAGCTGTTCATTGTTATTTTTATGTCACTGGCTGCTACTTCAAGAGTTCCCATGGGGGTCTCCTATTCACCTTTCTTGGCCACAGGACACAAAGCAGAGCCTAACTCATATGGCCACTGAAACTGTTCTCACATCCATTGCCCCAAAAGGTTCTTTGGAAACTCTTTTGTGGTGAAAGAATGGAAATTACTGCCTTCCACAATTGCATCTGTAGTAAGCGGAGATTAGGACTTAAGCTGGGGCTCCTGACCACACATCTACAGTCCACTGTGCTGCCCTCCTTGGTCAGCCTTCTATCAGTATGAGCTGCTCTTTCTTCTAGTGGGCTGGTTATTTCTTTTTCCTATCTTCTTACAATACCTGTGCAGTGAAACCAGAATTTGGGAGACAATTAACTCAGTTACCCTTACGAGTTCAATTACTTTGAGCATTGAAATAAAGGGTATTGGTAATAAGGCAGAATTCAGTAATTTTTCTGAAGGCCACATTTCCTATTATCACTCTTTACACACCATTTGGGATGCAGTCTGAGGACTAGGTGTTGTGCTTAGTGCTGGAAACACAGAGATGGGCACCTGGGTAATTCTCCAGTCTAGTCAGGGAAACTCCTTGCCTCTAGTACAAGTTGTCTTTGTTTATTTGAGAGGGCCTGGTTTTCCCCAGAGCACTCTGGAGGGAATTGTCAAGGATAAAGATGGGAATTCTTGCTTCAAGGGTGACTACAGAGATGCATGTTATGGTCTCAAATGGTTTGTGCCATAAGAAAAATACCATAGCCACAATGTCATTGATGTGCGGCTGTCCTCTGAGTGGGAAGGTAGCCTGATCAACGTAGTAGAGCTGGTGCTGATTTTCATCGTGGACTTTTCTGTGCCAGTAGGCATTCTGTTGCCTTCTTTAAGGGTAACCACTTCGGAAACTGAAAGCATGAAGCAGCTGATGTCACATGTAAGAGACATAGAGAGTTGTTGGGATTCTTAATCTAGAGATATAAACAATCCAACTCACAGAGGCTTAAACTACAAAAAGCCATGCGTTAGGGTTTGGGGACTGCAACTTACAAAGGCTGAGGTTGAGGCTGCATCAGTTGAGGTTGATTCAGTGGTTCCACAGCTCCTCAGGGACCAGATGCTTCCCTCACTTCTGCTGCACTCCATGCGGCCAATTCCAGTTTCTGGGATCCTCCACCAGACTTGCAAAATTGCGGCCATGGTTACAGGCTTGGTAGCAGTAACCTCTGTAGCACAAAGCTAAATAGGAAGCCATTCTTTCAACGTTTTGCTTCTTCTTCCCCAGAATTCCTTAGCACAATATCTTGGTGAGTCACTTGCTTATTTTAGATCCATGCCTGAGGTGGAAAAGCGAGGTACTAATCGTCATAGGTCAATTACCTGCTTCTCAAGCAATGAACACTTGGCCTTCACCTTGAAGCAAGAACGCAGCCTCATTCCTTTAGTGCCTTCAACCAGCCTACTTCTACACCCTTCCTTTTCTCTAATCTCTTTCTTGGTTGATTCTTTCTTCCTTTTGCCCCTGGAGACATATTTTCTGTAGAAAGCGGTAGCCAAATTAGAATGTTCTGACAACTTCTGATCACTAAACTGATTAATTGGTGCTCTGGATTCTCATCAGATTTTTATGTTTGCATCCTTACTAACTTCTCAAAGGATCTACAGTGACCCCCAGAAGTGCTTTAGTTATATTCTAGTCCAAACCCCACCTCTCCTCTCCACCACCTCTCACTCAAACACACACAACTCCTCTGTTATTTCAACACTTGGAAATTTTCCAGGTGTGTGTGGGTACCCAGATAACTGAGTTTTGTCTGTAGGTAGATGATGTGAATTTGGACTTGGACCCTCTACTAAGGATAACTGCAAAACACAGAAGGTGAATAAGGGTACTGTGACCTGCTTCTTTCTTTTCTATTGTCTCTGACCTTCTATGTTCAAACAGGAGGTCTGGATTCCGAACCCCAGAATTTCCAAAGCCTCACCCCAAACTGCCCTATGTTACACAGAAGACTGAGCCACATTTTCATCCTCAGTATTTTCCATTATTTTCTAGCGGAGCTGCTTAATGAAAAGTCATTTCATGTTTTTTTCTTTATAATTTTAGTTTTCCTCTCTCTTTTTTTCTCCTTACAAACCCATAGTTTAGCATAGGTTAACCCAAAGGTTAGCATATAAAAATTTTCCAGCCTTTCAGTAGATAAACAAAAACTTTGGTCACCTTTATATTATCAGAGAGTTGAGTTATTTAAATCCTTGCTTTCCAAGAATATTAGCGCATGGACATATACTAATAAGAGTTAATGGAAAGAAACATGCCATCCTAATAAATAAGTCTGTGAAATCATGAGCTAAATAAAGTTGGTCAGATTTTATAAAAATTGCACTTTTTCCAAACTACCAGTCCATAAAGGATTTTTTGTTTTGTTTTTTGTTGATTGTACGGTATTGTGAGATGGTGGAACCTTACTGAAGGGGGACCCAGAGGGTGGCCCTTAGGCCTTTAGTTGAGTGCATGGCCTTGAGCGGAATGAAGAATGCCAGCCCTTTCCTTTAGTTTTCTTCTGTTCCCCAGCCACGGTGTGCTGCTTTTTCAGTGGCCCAAAGCAGTGACTGGAACCTCTAAAGCTGTGATCCCAACTAAACTTTTCTCTTTATAGTTGATTACCTGGAGTATTTGTTATAGTATCCGAAGACAGACTAACACAATAATCAGCTGTCTTCTTATTACTTTTAATTTATTAATGGAAACTGTATACAAGTATAAAATTTCCTGCTTCTATGGAGCAATGCTGTCGCAACTCCTTATGTATAGTGCAACTGTTTCAGGAGTCTTCTCTGAAGTCAACAAGATCCACTTCTAGATTCACCCTTGCTTCCATTTTAATTGTTCAGATACAGATGGTTTTGAATCTACAGATTTCTGTCACTGTAATTTTATCTATAACTGCCAGTTGCCAAGCATAACTTTTATTCAACCAAGAAGAGAAAATGCCTCATTCCTATAACACAACCACTAACTACACTGCACTTAAAGTATCTTTAAGAGATGGATTTGCATCAACTTTCATGGCTGCAAACATGAGGTCTGGGAAGAACAAGTAACCTTGTACCACCTTTGTTTGTCTCTATTGTTGCTACAGTGAGGTTTTATTCAGTAATAATAATAATAATACTTTTTTCATTCTTCTATTCCTCCTGCATGTCTTCTTCCTTCTTCTCCTGTTACACCTTCTTCTCTTCTATAAACTTTTAAGATATTTGTATCCTGATTTTTTAAATAATTTCACATTTGCATGTTTGGGTTTTGCTCCATTTTCATTATGCCTGTTTTGGTCTCCTAATTTTGAAATTACCTAGTTTTCCTCAGTACTGCCAATCTCCCTTTCTGTTGGTTTGAGGATTTCCTTTCCTTTCACTTGCTCTGTTCTCTCTTCCTGATACTACCATTTACTCAGACATTAAACTTTTTCTTTCTTTGGTAATACTGGTGTTGTGGTTCATGTCTAGATGTCTCCCCAAAGCCTCATGTAGTCATAGTGGGGCTTCTTCAGATGTGGCTGGATCTAAAATCTATGATGCTGGGATTGATTCATGGTGTAATGTTAGACTCAAGGGTACTAGGATTAAGGGTGTGAGTGCTACACCCCCGCAGTAACCTGGATAAGATAAAAGAGCGAAAGCTGTTGTTAAGGTTCCTTTTTGCTTTTGCTACCTTGTGGGCACCACGAACTGTTCTCTGTGACACCTCTCTGCCACCCTGTGCTACCCTGCCTTGGGGCCAGTCAACTGTGGACTGAAACCTCACAGACTGTGAGATGAATAACCCTTTCCCCCTTTAACTTTGGGTGTCAGGTATTTTGTCTCAGCAACAAGAAAAGTCACTAAGACAATTGGAGAACAAACTCAGGGTCTTTCCATTGAACTATGTCCTAGATATATATCTATCCTTTCTCCTTCTCCCTCCCCATCTATTATCAATCTATCCATCATCTATTAATCTATCTATTTAATATCTATCAAGTATCTATCTATTGTTTATCTATTTAATATCTATCAATTATCTATCTATAGAAGGAAGCTTGCTTAGTCATTAAATCCCCCCCACCTCAGCCTCCCACAGTGCTAGAATTACGGGTGTGTAGCACCATGCCTGGTTTAGACATTAAACTTTTAGACTTACGTTTCTTGTTCTTTTTCTCTCACATTGTTGTCTATTTTCCTTGTGCTTCATATTTCAGGAGACGTAGTCATCTTTATTTCCTTTGCTCGCTTTTGTTTTCCTATAATCATTTATCATTCTCCTTGAAACTTTTGGTGCTCCAGTAGTTCATTTTTTATAGTGGACTTTTCTTGTTTGATCAGTAAAATATCTTCAATTTCTCCAAGGGCAACAGAGCTTTTCTGTTTTATCTGCTCCCGCAAACCTGCCCATTTTCAACTCTACTTGTTTTATTGTGTGTTTTTGTGTTTTATTTTGTTCTTTTTCCCTTCATGATAGAGAATCCCTTAACTTTCTAAGGATATTTATCTGTCCTTATTCAAGAATGAGGAATTAATAACTTGAAATTTCCTGGTTAATGGGCTTTGACTTTAGGGCCATGAGCAATTTCCCCACATTAACAGAAGAAATTCCTCTGTAATTCCAAACCTTCTCTAGCTCCTAGGTTCTCCTGGGACAGTTCCAGTTCCATAATTTTATCTCTGTAGATAATACCTGACATATATGATGCCTATATGAATGGGGAGATGGTGTGACCCTGACCGGGGTGCTGGGTCAGGTCAGCCTTACTCCAAACAGAAGGGCTGGTGAGAAGTCCATGGATCTGAGCTGGCTGGGTACTGGCAGGAGGGGAGATGGGTGTGAGTGGAGGTCGAGTAACTAAGCACCAAAGGCCCTTTTCAATCTCAGCATCTTTCAGATCAGAGAGGTGATAGAATCAGTGCCCTTTCCATGTCGCCTGAAGGACCACTTCATACATTAGTAGTAAAAACTCTCTGATTTTATTAAAGTCCTTATTTGCCTCTTGACAGTTTTGTCAACCTACACCATGCGTATGTATAGACATGTACACATTAGGTGCACAGACACACACCCACACCCACACACACACACACACACACACAGTCACAGGCCCGCAAGTCCCCCACTTCTTCTTCACACTCAGGGACAGGTTTCCCTGCCAGGAGTACCTATCATTCTTACTAATTTCAAGGAAGCTTGCAGGTTTGACCAGTGGCCTGAAGTACTTGAATCACCACATGAGCTTGTGGGTTATGATGGCAGCAAGCTAAAGCCTCTTTCTTTACCTCCTCCACGTTCCTACTAACATCTTTGTGAGTAGAGAAAAGAAAACTCAAATTTTCAAAAAATTGGAAACCAGAACTTTTACTTAATAACTTACTAGAAGCCGGGAAGAATTTCTATTTTAGAAAGAATAGAGAAAGCTCTTCTTTTAGAAGAAAGTAAGGAAATAGCAGTTAGAGAAACTTTTTTTGTAGTACGGAAGCTGCCTGTCCATCTGTCTGTCTGCCTCTATTCTCATTATGGATACCTGGCTAAAGGAGAGTTGTGAATTTGGCAACTGGAAAAACTAATGAATTAGTGTAAATAGGA
Source organism: Dinomys branickii (assembly GCA_004027595.1). Lineage (NCBI taxonomy): Eukaryota > Metazoa > Chordata > Mammalia > Rodentia > Dinomyidae > Dinomys > Dinomys branickii. The sequence continues at coordinate 65,211 of PVLD010001612.1, read as the reverse complement.
GACTAAGGTTTTCATCCAAAGTTTTTGAGGGGGAAATGAACAGACACTGCTTCAAACTAGAAAGATGCCCAGGAGAATTCCCCACGTCATGTGCGCTGCAAGGTGCGGAGGAGCTGGCTCTGGTGGGCAGGGGGATGTGGTCCAGCAGGAGACAAACGGAGACCGGAGCAAAACCACACACGTTGTTTGGAGCAAATATCAAGACTGAGATCTCTCCTTGATCAAAGGCCTGACCATGAGAGAGAGAGAGAATGTGGGATTCGAGGGCAGAGGAATGGTGTTCTTTGGAAAAAGAAATTATTACTGGAAAGAGCAGAAAATTTTAGAAAATACCTAACTTGAACTCAATAAACTTCAGGAAGCCAAAGATGAGACAAAATGCGATGCATTTTGATGAAAAAGGGAGACAATCATGATAAGGAATGCTTTCTTTTGAAGAAAGCTAACATTTAACGACTCTTTCAGTGGCTGGGAACAGATCTGAAGCAAAGACTTAGTCCCCAGATCACATCGTCTTGCTTTCCTTTCCCATCTGTGTGGTTGCCTTAGCTACGAGCACACCCGGCACCCTTCTGCCTTTGGACAGATGCTTTCAGTAGTTTAAAACTTATTTTTAAAAGTGTACTTTGTTGTGTTTAATGAGAAGAAAATTGTAAATTTAGGTTCCTTCTTTAGTTGGCTTTTCAAAGAGGACTGCCATCACTGAAAGCACCCAACTGTGCCGTTACAATTGCCCCACATCTCCCTAAATATGACTTCTTTAGAAGTGTCTGGCCCTTCCCGGCTCCGCCTTTGAGCCCTTTGCATCCAGTTGCTTCTCCCCAACCCTGTCCCTCTGCCATGCTGTCCTGGATTGGAGCCAGCTTGTGATGAACTGAAACTCTACAAACTATGTATGAAAGTCGCTAAGAGCCTTTAGCCTATGAAGAGATGTATCCCAAAGGTTTAGAAAAACAAGAACAAATCAAAACCAGACCCAACAGAAGGAGAGAAATGACAGCCTAACTAGCAAAAACAAAGAGAGAAAACCCAAATCAGTTCAGTTTGAGATAAAAAAAAGAGATTTACAGAAGATACTGCTGAAATCGAGTATTATGAGGATATCCTCTTGGTTTAATTTTAGTAAGTCGTATATGCCTAGAAATTTGTCCATTTCTTCTAGATTTTTCCAACTAATTAGAATATAGGATTTCAAAATCGCTCCCATCCTTTGGATTTCAGTGGTATCTCTTATAACTCTCCTTTTGTCTGTCTGTCTATGTCTGTCTCAATCTCTCGACATCCCCTTGAAACTCCTAGATGAAACACAGGGAAAATGCTTGATGTCATAGACACAGGCAAAGATGCTCTGACTATGACTGCAGTAACATGCGAAGTAATAAACACAACCAATAAAAGGAGCATGTAAAATTAAAAAGCTTCTGCACAGCAAGGGAAACAAGCAACAGAATGAAGTGACAACCTACACAGTGGGAGAAAGTCTTTTCCAGCTACTTTTCCAACATAGAATTGATACTTAGACTAAACAGAGAGCTCAAAAAATTATTGTCACAGAAATAAATAACTCAAGAAATAAATGGGCAAATAAATTGAACAGAGAATTCTCAAAAGAAAAAGCATAACTTATAAATAAGTCTATGATAGTTATTTCCTATCTTTACTCATTAGGGAAATGCAAATAAAAACACTTTGAGATTTCATCTCACTCCCCTCAGAATGTCTATTGTTAAGGATACAAAAATTGTTAAATGCTGGCAAGAGAAAAAAGCCATTCTTTTGTACTGCTTGTGGAAATGTAAATTAGTACAGCCACTATGGAAATCAGCTGGAGATTCCTCAGAAATCTAAAAAGAGAGCTACTATTTGATCCAACTATACAACTCCTTAGTATATATCTGAAGGAACTAAAGTAAGCATATTATAGGGGTACCTGTGTACTCATATTTACTGTGGCACAATTCTTAACAGTGGAGCTATGGAGCTAGCCTAGGCACCCATCAGCAGATGAATAGATAAAGAAAATGTGTGTGTGCACAGTGGAATATTCCTCAGGAATAAAAGAACGAAGTTATATTATTTTCAGGAAAATAAATGGAGATCATCATGTTAAGCACAACAAACTGGATTCAGACAAATAGTGCATGTTTTCCCTAGTATGTATAATTTATAAACTATGCCATGAAAGTAGAAGGGAGGCTGTTATTAGACGAGAAGAAGAGAGTCAGGAGAGTGGAGGGAGGGTAATTGGGCAATGCATATGATCGAAATATATTCTATATATTCATAAAAATATATTGATACCTAGTATTTTGTAAAATTTGTAACACTAATAAAATGTTTTAAAAAGAAAAAAGAAGAAAAAAGCGTTTCAAAAAAAAGTTTTTTGCCTGTGCTGCCACTAAATGCAGACTGCAAGCTTTCTAAATTCATAGGTGTACAAAGGAATTAGCTAGGTAGCTTTAATAAGCCTAATAATCAAAAGAATGAGCCTAGTAAACAAAACAGGTAGTGTTTCTATTAACTATGAAGTCATGGTGTCAAAGTCACATTGGAAGTAGTAAAGAAGCAGGGAATTGAATCAGAAATGCAGTGGCTTTTTAATCACACACAAAGTGCCTCTGAGGCTGGGGTAGAGTAAAGGGGCTTGGGGGGTGAGGGCTCCTTGGCCACATTTCAACCACAGTGGTTTATTTTTTACAAAATAATTCTTTTTATTTGGCTCCTGCATTTTAATTTTATTTTTATTTATTTATTTATTTATTTATTTTTATTTTTACTTATCTTAAAAGTAAAAGAACAAAAACATATTGACAGCCACGTACAAAGTAACACAAGAACAGTATAATCAAAACTGAATTACAGACAAGGTGACAGGGAATTAACAATGGATGTTGTATTACATATTGATAACTTTGAAATGTATACTCAGGAAAACAAATATAGACATGCAAGACTGATCAAACAACTAATCAGTAACTGTTCCTTACAATACAGTGACATAAGTCAGTAGTACAACCATGTTAGCCATCCTGCATATGCATACATACATACATACTTATCCCTTTCTTCCTTTTCTCCTTCCCCTCATCCCTTTTGCTGTTTACTTTTGAGCAGTTTCCTTTCGTACTTCCTAATTTATATTCACACTTTCAGGTTCTTACACTAGTGATACAATATATAATGGAATATTACTCAGCTATAAAGAAAGACAAACTTGAGGCTTTTACAGGTAAATGGTCACAATTAGAGACCATACTCATAGGCACCTGAATTTTTATGTAATCGTCTCAATGGCTAAAACCATGAGAAAACTCTTGATGTTGGGTCAAATTTAAGAAGGCTCCCCAAATCTGAAAGAAAAGAACAAATAAGGGGAAATGGTGGGATTCCAGGGACGCAGTGTCATGCTCAAGATGCTTGTGGATGCTGGGCTGCTGGAGAAGGGACGTCAGAGGGCAAGAAGCAGTGATGGCAGAGGTGCAGGGGATGCCTGTCTGGAGCTGAGCCAGCAACAAGTGCAAGGCTGGGGGAAGGCGAGGCTGCTTTAGACAGCAGCATCTTCATGAAGAGGACTTTAAGTCTGTGTCTATGTTTATATCTACACTGTATCAACATTTACGTCTATAGCAACATCCATAACGGCATCTATGCTTGTACCTATATCAATAGCTGCATCTGCGTCATTTATCTATTTGTTTGCTTGCTTGTTTGTTTATTGATTGATTGCAGTGTTGGGGATTTGAACCCAGAGCCTCACATGTGTTAGGCAAGCACCGCACCTATGAGGTACACTCTCAGCCCGTCCATATCCACTTCCGCTCCCTCCTCACCTCCCGCCCCACCTGTTTCCACCTCTGTTTCTCCGTCTCTGTCACCTCTATCTCTATCTCTCCTTGTTTCTCTCTGTCAACTCTGTCTCTGCCTCTGCCTCTACCTCTCTGTCTCCCAACTCCACCCTCTCTGTCTCTGCTTCTGTCCTCTCTGTCTCTCTCTCTGTCTTTATGTCCGTAGTTATCCAAGGAGAAAGAGCAACAACAAAGCAAAACAAAACACCTAGCAGTTTATTTATTTATATTCAAGCTTGTACTATACTTCTCCAAATGAGTCTTAAAAGAAAAGTCTTGTGCCACCTCCTTTATTTTTATGTATTTAGATTTTTGGGGGGGTACTCAGGATGGAACTCAGGGTCTTGCACATTCTAGGCAAGCAATTGACCACTGAGCTATATCCCCAGCCCTTAGTTTATTAATTTTATATTAGCAAACTTTCTCATAGCTAAAAGTATCCACAGTTCCTTTTCATTTTTTCTTTTTATGAGAGATGGGCAGGAGAGGAAAGGGAGACTGAAAGGCCCTGCAGTGTAAAAACTATTCACTCTTTCAGAAATAGTATTCTGTGAAGTTCATTTAGGTTGTCCCAGAAATGTATCAAAGTAGTTAAAAGTGGGATTATTTTAGAATGGAATTGTTGACTAGAAAAATTAAAATAGCTAAGTGTGATTATTTTTATATACTCTTAAACTAAGTGCAATTAATGGAACAAATATTATGTAAAGTTTATCATTCCATTATGCTAACATTATAAAAATTCCTGCATATTATTAACAAAACTGGGAAGAAGGAAGGCACATATCAGAGAGAAGTGTATTAAATGTGTCATCTTACAGGGTAATGGGAAAGAAATTTTGGTTTGAGAGAAATACATTTCAAGCCTTATGTACATGAATTGAGTATAAGATTTTCCAGTTTTTAAGCATAAGATTCAAGAGTAGTCACTAGCAGAAATTTTAAAAAGTAATTTTCATATCATCATGGAGAACAAAATAAAACATGGTGTGAAAATGTAAGAAAACATGAAAAATAAAAAGATTTTTCTTTCAAACCCTGGAAATATAAAACAAGATGAACACCAATACGATAAACATGTTATTCATGACAATACAAATATAAATAGATTAAAATAAAAAAATACTAGGGTAAGGTTAAAAAAAAAAGCTCAGCGAACCAAATTTCATTATGGGCTACTTGTAAAGGACACATATATCCAAAAAAGAAAAAGCACGGACATCAACCTAGAAAGATTAAAGCCAAAACGGTGAGCTAATGCGAGCAAACAAATAAAAAAAGCAGAAGTCACGGAGAAAAGACTCATCTATTAATATCATATAACTAAGAATATAAAGTATAAAGGTATTAAAAGTGACAAAAGGTAATTTAACATGATAAAAATTTCAAGGCATACAATAGAGATAATGGTCAAATATTCATGAAATGAAAACCATGTCGATGGCAGATACAACAAAAGATTTTAATATAAGGATCACAAGAAGAAGCACTTTATAGTCCAGAAAAATAGTTCTCTTCTTAGCTGAAAGATTAAGTAGCCAAAACTACAACTGCACAGAATCTGGGTAACAGCACCAAGCTTAACTAAATAGACTAAACTGAAATTTTCATCTTACCAATAGTTGATTACCCTTGTGAAGTGTTCATTGAATAACCAAAAAATACAATTAGACCGGAAAGAAAGCCTTAATGCATTTCAGATGGGAGAAATCATATATTCTTTGTAATCACTGACTCCAGTCACATGGAAAAAGATGGAAATCTTCTCTCTCCGGCTGCTGAACTTAAATTTATGATTTTGAATATTTTAGAAAACAGTGAAAATGAAGAGTTCTTCATAATAAATTTACAGGTGTTATGAAAGCAGTAACCAAAGGAAGAGCTGTGTCTCAGACAACAAAGTGAATGACTGAAATTGATGTAAGAGTCAACCCAGGTTAGGAAAGGGAAGGCAGACACAACTGGATAAAAATGGCGGTAGTGGATTTCCTCAGGACAGCCTGCCCTGTGTCCACCAGGGTGTACTTTTATCTTGCAGTTTCCTCTTTTGCTTGGCCCAGTCTCACTCTGCAGAGGCAGTTTCTCCCTCACTCTTCACTCTTACTTCTTCAAATAAACTTTGCCACTGCTTTAAAAAAAATCATATGAAAACAGAAAGAAAGGAAATACATTCTTAAAAATTTCCATTTAATGTGAAAAATCTTGAAAGGCTGAATAACTAAGAGTTTATTTCCATGGATCTAAAGAAACAACATGGAGCCAGGCATGGTGGTGCACACTTGTCATCCTAGCACTCAGGAGGCTGAGGTAGGAGGATTGTTGCAAGTTTGAAACCAGCCTGGGCAACAAAGTGAGTTCTAGGCCAGCCTGAACTGCAGAGTGAGACACAGTCCCCGAAAGACAAAAAAAAAAAAAAAAAAAAAAAAAAAAAAAAAAAAAAAAAAACCCAAAAAACTAAAAACCCCAAAATCCCAACCCAACACACAAAAAATCATGGAGGTCTGGATGGATGATTTTATTGGTTAAATGAATGAGGAACAAAATTAAAAAATATGTAAAATTTCCTTATTCAATTATAAATAACCTCAATGACAGAACTGACATATGATTTTTCTACATGAAAAATCATGGCTGGGATACAGTTCAATGATCAAGTTCTTGCCTCATGCATGAAGTCCTGGGTCTGATACGCAGAACCACAGATGAATAACAACTCAACTAGAAACCAATTTGAGTTATACAAATAAACACAAAGTCTTAAATATAAGACTAGAAAACTGGGACCCACATTCTTATCAGTGCACATGAGTTTATAACCATATTCACAATACTCTAAGAAGGTAGCAATAATCTGATGTTAGAAATATTTCATTATAACACATGTTCATGGGTCAAAAGAAAAAATCTTGATAGTAGCAAATCAGTATTTTTTAACATTGAAATTCAATTACTGATGAATAATAATGAATTAAGAATGGAAAATTCCGCTTCATCATATCAAATTTCTATCTCAGTCTCTCTCTTCAGCTGAATATTAAATGCTAGTGTCCAGCACAGAGGGTACTTGTTGACAGTTACGTGAGCTAAGTGACAGTTATGCAGTGGAGATTATAAAGTGTTATGAGAGGAAAGAACACATGTCAGAGAAAGGAGATAGCAGAACAGACTGGTTGGATTCACACAACCCTTGAGCATTTTGCTGAGGGACACTGACCCATCTTTGGTGGATTTCATTGCATCTCTGTGCAGTGACCAGCAAGGTGGCAGAAACATCCTGGGCTGGCCACAGCTATAATGATGGGCAGGATAAAGATGGGGAGTCTGCAATCTGAGATGCCTTTGCATGGCGACAATTCTATTGACTGACTTCAGTAAGATCTTTAAGTTCTAGAAAGACAAAGAAATAGACTGGTACTGAAGACAGGAGGGCGGGGAGGCAGAGCCATCATTTATTGATGAGGTTTCTTTGAATGCATAATCTCTGAAGTTCACAGGACCCAAGTATTATTGGATGTGGTAAGGACCAGCAACACTTTCCAGGCTCTTAGCATCTTGAATCAATGAACTGGGCATGACAATTGGTGGATGTGAAAGATTTCCTGCAAATACACAGCCCGAACCATTGCAAGAACAAAAGGACAGTGGACATCCTCTGTGTCTTCTTTGATAGTTGATTCAGGTGATCCCACTCGATCTTGTACTAGACAATATTAGGTGCTGGGTCTGGTGTGTTCTCAAGTCAGAAGATTGGACAGGGGAGTTGGGCTTGTTCTGAACATGTGTTAGGCTTAGGAGTCACTGCTGTGCGCCGTGGCTAAGAGGCCTCTTCAAAAGGCATGTCAGGACCAGCTGCCCCCAACATGTTCCCATGCCAGAGTCCCCACCTACTGTATGAGCACACTGCCCTTCTATGTGCAGCATGTCTGGGTGTTTACATATACTACTGCCTAGATATGCAAAAGATATTTTTCAATAAAAATTACCGAGCAATACTTCATACATAAAAATACATAAAGTATTTGTGCACAGCTTAGTGAAAAACGAAAGGCACAGGGATGCATCCTCTGTTCAGCTTACACAGAGGTTTCCAGCTCCTTAATGTCGAGCCATGGTGAAAGTCCCCAGTTGCATCTCCACCCTCCTCAGAGCAAGCCAGAGTCCTGAGCTCAGGTTTGTGGTTCTTTTGCTTATCTTTGGGTTTTGGTACCTATGTACAAATCAGAAAACCAAATGTTTGATTTTGCCTGTTTTAGAACTTTACATGTCTGGGACAGATACTACACGTGATCTTCATGGCTAGGAGAGTGTGTGTCCTTCTGTTCTATAAGGGATCACAAAGCCTGCTGAACTCTGAGGTTTACAGACATCAGGGCCATGGCCAAGCCACCCAGGTGCCGCTCTCTGGCAATGTCCGGCGGTGCTGAGGACCAGTGGACTTGTTCCTGGGAGAGGTCCTCTGAGGCCCATTGTTGACTCAAAGACCCCCCAGTGACTTTTCATAGATTGCACTGTACTCTGTGATTCTCCCACCCAACTCTTTCCATGTCTCTTCTGCTTGGGATCTCAGGGCTTATTGCAGTCTGAACACTCTTCCAGGCTTCCTACAGCTCCCTCCCACTTCCTTTCCCACAGACATTTTTCCTGAATCAAAGCCTTACGCATACACTTTCAGTACACTTTCTGCTTCCTAAAGGACTTGAACTGATACAGAGATTCTTTCCCTGCCCCCCTGGCTTATCTCTTTTGCTAAAAATTTTCTTTGTGCATTCCACTGATGCTTATGTGTGAATTTCATTTATTTTCTCTGCTCCAAAATATAGTTTACACGCCATCATTTAACTAGCTTTGCGTCTGTTAATGGATATGTGAATTGTCTCCTTTAAAACTTTTTTACATTATAAAAACAGGCCGGAAAATGGTGTTCTGTGGACCACATCTATCTAATTTTGTGTGGCCTATGACATGAAAATGGTTTTGTACTTTTTTTTTTTGTGGTACTGGGGATCGAACTCAGGACCCTGCGCTTGCTAGGCAAGTGCTTATTCCACTGAGCTATATCCCCAGCCCCTGGTTTTGTACTTTTAAATGGTTATGTAAATACATGAAATTCAAATTTAAGTGTTTATAACAAAAGTATTATTGGAAAGTAGACAAGTAGCCAGGTTCATTTGTTTTTGTATTGTCTAAATGCTTTCTTGCCATAATGGCAGTGTTGAATAGTGATCTTTCAAGAATAAAATATCTAACTTGTTAGCTGTACGAAGAAAGTTTGCTGATGTTATTGTGAATAATCTTGCACATGTCTTCCAGTGCTCATGTTTGAGAGTTACTAAGGATACACAGCCTTTGGAAAGGAATGTCGGGGCCATAGGACATATAGAGGTCTAATTTTATAAAGTAATGTCAAATGGTTTTCCAAAGTGGTTACACTAATTTTCACTTCTACCAGCAGTGGACCTTGTAGACTTTCTACTGACCAAGAGTGGCATTGTCTACATTTGCAAATTTTTACTAACTGGATCAATCCTTATTATGATATGAACAAGCATTCCTTTGATTACTGATAAGACTGAAAATATTCTTACATCTATTTTTATATTCTTTTATGATATTATTCTATTTCTTTTCTCTTGGATTTTCTTTTCCTTATTTGATATATTTTGTGCATTAATTCTTTATCACTTAATTCTAATTCACCAAATTAAATCAAATCATGTTGTTTACTTTATTATCTGCTTTTAACTATGTTGTGTTTTTAACAGTAGTTGTTACATTAAAATATTTTGTTGCAGAAAATTTTATCCATATACCAAAATAGAAATTCTTAATTTAAATGTAGCTAGATTTAAAAAGCTTCACTTTTTGGTTTATAATTTCTATTAAAATTCCTTCTTTGCTCTTAAATCACAAAGGCAACCATGAATGTTGTCTCCTGAAACTTTTATAGTTTTAGAGCTCAAGTTTTTAGCATACTTGGAATTGATTTTTAGTATGGTAGGATATAAGTACCCAACTTCTTTGCTTTTCATATGGATTAGCATCATCTTTGAGTTATTCTTGGAAAAGAGCATATAGTGGTTGATTGATTATGTCAGCTTGAGAAGTTTAGAAGCTTAACTAAACTTGGCTCGGCAATTGGCTCAGCTACTATACATCCTAGGATGTGGATGAGCCACCTCAGGGTGGATCACCACCTAGATGATAAAAAAGAGAAATGAGAAAGAACAGAAGAACTTCGGTTCATTGGGGAAGAGCTCCGTCTTCACCTTCAGCTTGGATTTCATCTCCTGGCTTCTGGTGCAGGCTCTTCGGCTTCTGCCTTGGATCCTTCAGACTTCCATCATAGACTCATCAGCCTCCTGGTACAGACTTGCACAGAACTCTCCAGTGAACTCCAGACCCTGGTCTGATTCCTTCAGTTTTCAATGTGCAGATGGCCTCTGCACGCTTCCTCATACAACTCTTTTCCTGACCATTGTAAGCCAATCTTGTAACCTTTTTATACATTTGTACATCTTGTGTCATATCTGTTTCTCTAGTAAAACCCTGACTGATACAGAGCATCTCTTCTTGTCTCCTGATTATCAGCTCTCAATCGGTCCTATGCAAAGTTTCATGTAGGCACGTGCCTAGGTCTGCACTCTCCAGTCTCTCCTTTTACCTACTGACTGTTCTGATTCCCCACGTCTTGGTCACTCTCATAACGTATCTTGATATATGTCTCCCACCTTACTCTCTTTCTTCAGCAGTGTTTTGCATCTTTTCTGGCTTTTGAGTTTTCCACACAAACTGTAGAGACAACTGCCAAGTTATACAAAGTCTTCTTGGATTTTTTAATTTTTTATTTATTTTAGAGAGAGTAGTAAAAATATAAAAATGAACAATAGCAACATATCAACATCACAGATACAAACAAAACAAAGCAAGGACATTAAAAGTGATACAGGGTTTCAAAAAAATAATAGGAACTGACAGTGGTTGTTATATTACCCATTGTTATCTTCAACTGTGTTGCTCAGATTACCATACGTAAGAATGGAAGGTTGTTCAAACCATTAAAGAGAATAAAAAATAATTATTAAATAAAGCATTAGAGATAATACAGAGTTTCACTAGACAAGGTGATAGCAATTCATCAATGATTTTTCCATTGCATATTGTTGTCTTCAAATCAGTTGCTCAGATTACCAGATATAAGTATGCCAAATTGTCAAAATATAAAAAAATTAAGCACTAACTGTTCCTTTTAATGTGCCATCAGACATCAGCAGTACAGTTATACCATATATATATAGCCTTCTTTCTTTCTTTCTTTCTTTCTTTCTTTCTTTTACTTCTTTCCCTCATCCCAGTTGTTCCTTCCTTTGAGCAATTTCTTTCCTTTTCATATCATCTATTATACATTTTGAGTTTTACTTACTAGTTCAGGTTCCTACACCAGGGAGACAATGTAATGTTTATACATGTAGGTCCAATTTATTTCACTTATGAGCGTGGTTTCTAGTTGCATCCATTTACCTACAAAAGCTTTGAGTTTATATTTTTTATAGCTGAGTAATACTCCATTGTATAAAAATACCACATCTTTTTTATACATTCCTCAGTTGATGGGCATTTGGGTTGTTTCCAAGATTTAGCTATGACAAATTGTGCTACTATAAATATGGGTGCACATATATGGCTGTGGTATGCTGTTTTTAATTCTTCTGGGTGAATACCCAGAAGGGAAATAGCTGAGCTAAGTAGAACTTCTAATCCTAGTTTTGTGAGGAAACTCCAAACTGATTTCCACAGTAGTTTCACCAATTTACACTTTTACCAGCAGTGGAATAGGGTTCCTTTTTCCCCACAGCCTCTCCAGCGTTTATTATTGGTTGATTTCTTGATGATAGCCATTGTATCTGGGTGAGATGGAATCTCAGTGTTGTTTTAATTTGCATTTCTTGAGAGACTAATCCTTTTTAACATTTTTTTCATATATTTATTTGCCATTAGTAATTCTTCATCTGAGAAGTATGTATTCATCTCGGATGCCCATTTTTGGATTGGGTCTTTGAATTTTGGGGGTCTAATTTTTAAAAAACTCATTATATGTTTTAAATAGAAGTCCTTTGTCTGAGGGGCAGTTGGCTAAATTTTTTCCCCAATTTATCGGTTTTCTTTTTACTCTGTTGGTGATTTCTTTTGATGTGCAAAAACTTTTCAATAAGATGAGATCCCGGTTATTGATTCTTTGAAGTATTTCCCTTGCAGTTTGGTTTTTATTCATGAACTCTCTGCCTACCCCTATGTCTTCAAGATTTTTACCTACTTTCTCTTCCAGTAGATTTAGTGTTTCTGTTTTAATATTTAGGTCTTTGATCCACTTTGACTTTAGTTTAGAGCGTGGTGATAGACATTTGTCTAGTTTTAGTCTTCAGCATGTGGAAAGCCAGTTTTTTTCAGCACCATTTATTAAAGAGGTTATCTTCCAGTGAACATGTTTGACCCCTTTGTCAAAGAAAAGGTGGCTGAGTGTGTTTGTAGTTGTGTCTGCATCTTCTAATCTGTTCCTTTGATCTTCAACTCTGTTTTTTCTCTAGTACTATGCTGATTTTATCACAGTAGCTTTGTAGTATATTTCAAATCACGAACTGTGATGCCTCCTGCGTTTCCTTTGTTTCTGAGGATTGCTTTTGCTTTTCTAGGCCTCTTCTGGTTGCAGATGAATTTTAGGAATGTTTTCTATAGATCTGTGATGTATACTAGTGGAATTTTAATGGGGATTGCATTGAATCTGGACAACAATTTTAGGAGTAGTCTTCTTGGGTTTTAATTGTGGATTTTAATTGAATCTAGAGATAGTTTTAGGAATAGTTGATATTTACAATATTGAGTCTGTCTGAGAAGGTTGTACATTTCTCCAGTCACTTAACTTTTTTAAACATCTTAACAAAATCTTGGAATTTCTCCCATGATGAGCTCTCTGCAATTTTCTTACATTTATTCTTATGTTCTGACGTGTGTGTTTGTATCTCTGTATTCCATGCTCTTTCTATTTTTAGTTGCTTTGTAAGTGCTCTTTTTACTTTCATTTATTCTATATCCTTAGTTTTAGCTGTTGCCTGTGAAGAACAGATTGGCAAGGTTTCTTTTCTTTTAGTGAATAATCTTTGCCTTTTCTTCAGATGCCTACTTATCTTGGACCAGTGGTCATTTTCCTTGAAATAACACATGTAGGTCCCCCACCCCTTAGCATGGGTGTGTGTGGACCCAAAGGGATTTTGCTATCTGAAAAACATCCAAGTCTCCAGAATGGTCCCATATTACAGTGAAAGAAATCTTTATCTAAGATTAAAAAAATCTTTAGTGATGCTTTCTGTTTTAAAGTTTATTTTGTCCATTTTATTTTGCATGGAAATTTCTTCTCTTATTTTCAGGTTTTCTGGGTCTTTATGCTTAAAACACGTGTCTTGTAAACACCAGGAAGCTTATGTTTTCATCCTTCCTGAATATACTTGTCTTTTGGCTGCAAAGCATAGACCAGTTGTATTTTTCATGACTGCTGATGTAGCTGTGATGGTGCAATCACGTCATGTTATCGTAGTATTGCCTTACTGCATGTCTTTCTATCTTTTCATTTCTATCCTTCTGTTATTTGGGAAGTTATCTTCACTTTGTCTATTATTTGGTCCAGAAGTAATTCATGCTGTAAGTTAGCTCATGTCACTTCCCTGCTCGAAACCCATTCATTATTGCCTTTTACCTTTTCAGAGTAAAAGCTGAAGTGCTTATGAAACCCCACAAGACTTACATCCCTTGGCTCTTCCTTGACCTTTTTGCTGAGTTTGTGCTGCCTACACTGACCTTGATTCTCCTCGAACCCGCATAATGTGGCCCTGCACAGGGCCCAGCACCTGCTGTCCCCACAACCCACAGCTCTCCCACTGCAGACATCCCTGTAACTCTCTGCCCAGATCTCTGCTCATTGGCCATTTTGCCATTGAGAGCTTCCACACAACAGTGGACTTTTGCACTCCTCTACCCACTCCCTAGTACTTAGCATGGTGACACACGGTGTATTTTCTTGTGGATTTGTGATATATGTGCCTAATCTGCCCTAATGCCAGAGCTGTGAGTGACGATGACTTCCTGGATGACTTTTATATTCTCTATGTCCATAGAGAATTGTCTTGCATGTGGTGGGAACTTAAAGTGGTCAGATGATTCTCTTTTGGATAAGTGTTCAGTCACCAGCTTTCATCTCATTTTGCTTGTTCCTAACTGACTGGGGCTTACAGTGATGGCTTTATAAGACTGATGCTCTGGGGAAGTGAGGGGCCTCTTAGATCTGTGCAAGGATACACCCTTGTGCTGTCCTCTGAGTTCTGTCTGGTTTCCCTGATGGCGGCTGGCAGGACTCTGAAAAGGGGGGTCTCCCTTGATAGTATCTGCCCAGGAAGAGCCTGTTGGGACCACTCCCTGCTGGAGTCTGTGGCACGGGTCACTTTCTCTGACCCAAGGCCTGTGTTCTACAGCTTCTAGGCCACTACTGTCTCTATGCCTTTCCAGTGCCTGTGGAGCCTTCTCCTCCAGGCTCCTTCCTGGAAAGAATGCAGCACCTTCCATTCCTCCTCCCTGCGCCCCCAGGGATGTGCTTTCAGGCAAATGTAGCACTTTTTTTTTAGATCTACAGCTCTCCTTAAGGGACATCCAGGGGAGCAGACCTTCAGCCAGTGTACTCTTGAATTTTTCTTCCTCAACTGGAGGTTTTGACCTCCACCTGAAAGGAGGCAAGTCACCTGGCATCTGACTTGCCTCTTGTCCTGTCTTTCTCTTCCCCACAGCTCAGTGGGTTAGGAGGGGAACTTTGCAGTGGAACCTTCTCTGACTCCATCCCTGAGTCCTCCCTACACATGGTTTACAGTAAAATTCTTTTGTCTAGAGATTGGCTGGACTTGCTTCTGATACATGACCAAGAAGCATTTGGAATTAAGCCCCCATTATCTTGTTTTAGTTTTTTTAAAGCTTGGCTTCCCAAACCATTCTCCTGCTGTAGAATAACAGGTTATATTAAGCCTTTTATTTTCTTTGCAATCTTTCTACAGCAGGGCCACTGAATACAAATGAATGCATATATACACAGGAGAAAATGGATGTAGTAACCAAGGACTGCTTGATGTAAACTCAATCACACAAAAAGTGTTTGATTTACAGCTGCTCAGAATGATGTTTTAATCAGTTAATGAGGCTTCATTGACACAGTGGCTTTAACACAATTAGCATGTCCCTGAAAGTTAACAGGTGTGGTCTGCAGACGCTGCTATTTTAATGATTCTAAAATTTCCCCTAACAACACCATCTTTTTCAAGGGGTAACTGTATCTGCCTCCTGTGCAAGACCTTTAGTTTTGCATTGATTGCTTCCTTTGTGAACCATTAACTGGTACTCTTCTGTAAATGCCATTCTGAGCCCCTTGAGAGCAGATGCCATGACTTCTGTCTCTTGTCTCTGTCAGTGTGCAGTAGGGTTTTAGGTCTATTCATGGCATATTATTGGTCTGTATGTGTCACCCATGTTGGGTCCTGGGAAGATGAAGTGGAACCAGTATGGATTCCTACTGGACGAAGGTGAGGCAGGTTTGTGAGGTGCTCCGGCTGCTAGGCTCACATGCTAATGCAGCCAGAGAACATTTCATGGAAAAGTGATGGTGACATGAGCTTAGGAGATGAGTGGTGTTTGCCAGGAAGAACAAACACAGAAGGACTTTGAAGGAGGGGAACTGTGGACAAAGCACTGAGGTGTGAACTAATGCACAGGGTCTAACGGAGCACATGCTGTTTGGTACCAGTGGAGTGTGGTGTGGGGCAAGCCTTGGAGAAGAGCAAGAGAAGGTTGGAGAAAGTGATGGTGTGGATCACGATCATCATACCTGAACAATCTCAGCAGGAGTTTGGGGCTCTCCGTCTTTCAGAAAAATGCCTTATTCTGGCGGCAAACCATGAATTGGAAGAGTCTGAGGCTAGAGACCAATGAAAGACCATAAAAATTAAGGAGATGCAGGGGGAAGCAAAGAAGAAATGCAGAACACATGGCTGTGGTGCCTGGGTGGTTTCTTACAAAGTGCTGATTCCCTTGGAAGGGGGAACAGTGACCACTGAGGTCCTAATAAGGGCCGGGATTCTGTTGCCCTCCTTACATTGTTCAGCCTTTAACCTTCCTCTACTGGGTATGAACTGTCTTCATTTCCACTTTCAAAAAACAAACCTGAGGGCACAGATAGGGAAATAAATTACATGAAATTGTCCCAATAGTGAGTTGCAAACCTAGTGGCCTGCCTCCAACACCCAGCCTCTTAGACCCTGAGTACTATGTGCACAAAGACTGACCTTTGTAGAAGTTTCCTCTAGCTCCAATACTTCAGCTAAGAAAACCCAGGTTAAGACTAAGTAGGAAGATTAGAGGAAAGCAGCATAATGAGAGGGTATGGAATGAAGAGCTCAGGAGCTCTGCAAACTGAGCCCAACTCCAGTATATATATAAAAACAGGATTTGTATATAGTATCATATGTAATGCATAGTATTATACATATTATATAGTACTATATAATACATAATCTGTAGTATTATACATATTATATAATATGCTATATACATTATTATATATTTTAACTTTTAAAATAGTGGTAACTCATAATATGATATCTGGGATGTCATCTATTTTAAAGCCTGCAATTCAGTGGAATTATGTACATTCACACGGTTGCACAACAATCAACACTCTCCAAGTCTTGAATTCTTCAACTTGCAAACTTGAGACTTTGTACTCAGAAAATAACAGCTCCACACTTCCACTTTCCTCAGCCCCAACAACCACCATTCTAACTCTGTTCTCTCAGAATTTGACTTCTCTGTGTGCATCAGTTAAGGGGAACCAGATCGTCCTTGGCATTTTGTTACTGGCTTGTTGCCCTTAGCATGATGTTCTTAGGGTGCAATCACGATATAACACGTGTCAAGATTTTTTTTTAAAAGAAAAGCTGACTAATTTTCTGCTGTGTGAATACTCCACATTTTGCACACCTAGTTTTTGTTAATGGAGTCTTCCACATTCTATCTACAATGAGTAATACTGCTATGCATGTGGGTGTACAAATCTCTCTTGAAATATCTCCTTTTTGTTCTTTTGAATACATATCCAGAGGTGGGATTTCTGAATCATATGGTCATTTGGCTTATAGTTTTTGAGGTTCCTGGTTGTCCTCTTGATTTCTTTTTTGACCTATTAAGTTTTCATGTGTATGTTAATTTCTGCAAATTATTCAAGTTTTAGCTTTTTTGTTATTGATTTCTAACTTTATTTTTGTGATCAGGGAAGATGTCGTGTATAAAATCTATATTTAAAACTCTGAAGAGCTGATACTTAATTTACAGCCTAACATATGCTCTACCCTGGAGAATGTCTCATAGACACCTGAGAAAATGTATGTTCAGTAGTTGAGAAGCAATTTCCGTATTTGTTTGTCAAATTTAATCCATTTCTTGGCCAGTTTAAGTCCTCTGTTTCCTTATCTTCTATCTGGTTTCTCTACTCACTTTGAGAATGGGTACTGAATCTGCCCTTACTGTTATAAACTTGTCTATTTCTCTCCTCAATGCTGTCAGCTTTTGCTGTACATGTTTTGGTGATCTATTATTAAATGTATAAATGTTTGTATTGCTATTGTCTTGATACATTGAAAATCTTTGTTTTCTGTAATCTTTTTTGGTTTAAAGTTTATTTTGTCTGATACTTATACATCTATCTCTAGTCTCTTTTGGTTATTAATGACATGGAATATTTTTTCCTTCTTTTTATCTTCAAGTTATTTATGTCTTTAGAATTAGAGAGATTTTTAATATGCTTTTAGAATCCATTCAGTCGATCTCTGTCTTTTGAATGGAGAGTTTAAGCCACTTACATTTAAAATAATTACCAACAAGAAAAGACTAGCTTCTATCATTTTGCTATTTGTTTTCTAAATGCATTTTCACTCCTTGCCTAGCGTGTGTGGGGCCCTGGGCTCCATCCTGGCATATCCGGGGGAAAATGTTCGCTCCAGTATAGTAGCTCCATCCCCACTCCTTTCATTCACTAATGCCATAAAATTATACCCTTTATACATGTGAATCCAGAAACGTAAACTAATCATTGTTTCAAAAATGAATTAGTCTCTTAAATTCTGTAGAAAAGAAATTGTGGAGTTATAAATCAAAGTTATAATAATATTAGCTTTTAGACTATAATTATTTTAAATGTTTAATCTCTTATGATTAAACCTGTTACAATTAAATATCTCGTAAATCATGTTGAAAACAAATGACATAGTCACAAACTGTGTTACACAGCTATTAGTTTTCATCACGGCTGATGTATTTGCCTTTACTGAAATCTTTATTTCTGTCTGTGCCTACAAGGTGCTGCCCAGTGATTTCCAATTGCAGGACTCCTCTGAGGTTTTCTTTCAGGGCTGGCTCAGGGGTAATCTGGTCCTTCAGGGGTTGTTTATTTACTGCGAATGTCAGAATTTGTCCTTCACTTGTGAGGAACAGGTTTTCTAGACGTAAGATTATTAACTGACAGTGTTTTTCTTTTAGCACTTTTGATATATTATCGCACTGTGTCCGGACTGTGGTGATTGTGATGAGAAATGTCCAGTAACCTTACTGAGACTCACCTGCAGGTGCTGACTTCTCTCTTGCTGCTTTCAATATTCTTTTTTTTTTTGTGCTTGGCTTTTGACAGTTTGATTTTTATATATTTTATGTGTGCGTCTTTGGGTTCATCTTACTTAGAGATCATTGACATTCTTAGATATTTATATTCATGCCTTTCATTAAATTTGGGGAGTTTCTATCCATTATATCCTCAACTAATCTTTCCTCTCTTTCTTCTCCCCCTTCTGAGGCTCCTATAGTGTATGGTTGGACTGCTTCATGATGTCCCTAAGGTCTCTTAGCTCTATTCACTTTTCGTTAATCTTTTTTATTTCTCCTTCTCACACACAATCATATCAATTGTCCTATCTTCAGATTTATTGGTTCTTTCTTCCACATGCTGTAATTTGCTTTTGGATTTCTCTAGTAAATTTTTCATTTCAGTTATTGTCCTTTTCATTTCTATAGTTTCTTTCTGGTTTCCATTTAGGCTCTTTCTTCCCTCCTCCCTCCCTTCCTTGCTTCCTTCTCCAGGGCTTTACGCATAAAAGGTAAAATCTATCACAGCTACATGCCTAGCACTCCATTTAGATTTTCTGTCTATTGAGAGTTCTATTTTTATCATTTGGACTTCCTACATGCTTTCCTTTAGTTGTTTGAACATTCTTAAGACTACTGTTTATATAACCTCTCCCTCCCTCTCTCCCTCCTCCCCTCTCTGTGGTGCTGGGGATTGAACCCAGGGCCTTGTGCATGCAAGGCAAGAACTCTACCACTGAGCCATGTCCCCAGAAAGACTGTTATTTATAAAATCTTTTTCTAATAGGTCTGCCATCTGGTCTTCATTTGGCACAGTTTCTTTTGGTTTATTATCTTCCTTCAAATGGGCATGCTTTTCTGGTTCTATGTATGCCATGTGACTTGTTGTTATAAAAATGGACATTTTAATTCGACAGATTTAGTAACTTCAGAAGTTAGCTTTCCCCATTCTCCTAGGGTTTGCTGTTTTCATTTTGGTTTTTCATTGCTGTAGGGTATCTCTGACAGCAAAATGTAGGCACTAGCCTAAAGTGTAGCATTAAGGTCCTCTCATCTTTTCCAAGGTTATGCCTTTCCCTAGGCATGTGCAGTGACGTCTTAATTTTTCCTGTGTATGTATTTGTTTTTGAACACCCTAGTCCATGCTACCAGACTGCCAAAGGGGGAAATGAAAGGAGGGAAGTCACCAGTCCTTTTAATTTCCTGCGTGTCACTTCAGCCAGAGAGGGAGGGACTTGCAGTTGGAGGGTGTGAATGTGCAATGATGGTTGCACACCTCAGCACTACACTTCTGTGATCAGAGCAGCGATCACTGATCAAACACAGACTCCCCAGGTTTTGGAGGACTGAAATCTTTCTGCCCATTGGCTTCTGAACAGAGTCCCAGCTGCTTCAAGAATTGGTGAACCTGGTGTCTGGTACTGGGGCAGCCCCTGAAAGTTAAGAGCTGAAATGGACCGAAACCAGCCACTCTGGTACCCCAAAGTAGTTCCATCAGACAGGCTCTACTGGCACCACGGTTGTGTCGCCGGGAGGCAGTTCCATGGTACTTTCTTCTCCACTATCTTTCTGGAATCCAGCAACTCTATTTTGGTGCATTCTCTCCATCAAATCTTGATAATCATGCGGAGGGAAATAGTGTGGGTGCTGGTAGGAAGCCAGATTGTTAAAGGGCAGACTCCCACATTCCAGAAGAGGATTCTGAAGATTATGTATGTGCGAGTGTGTGAGTGTGTGTGTTTATTTTGACATCCTGTTGACTTCTTTGAAGTTTTACACAGATAATTGCTTTTTGACATTGGAGACATTTTTATTTGTAGCCATAAAAGTGGTCTGAGATGGAAGACACCATGACCAATCTCAAGGAATATTGTAAAAATCCTTTTAAAAAGCTCTTATGTTTTCGAACAGAACATTGCATATTTTACGTACATGGTTTTCCTCCCTCTTCTTTATAGTCATTATATTTAAAACTCAACTCTGAATTATTGAAAAAGCCAGTGTGCCAATTCCCTCAAATGACTTATATGTTTTCTTGAAAAGGAATTACTTCCTCCCTTGGCTATGAAAATTAAGCTAAGCCTCTGTGTACAGTTCTCTGTCCACCAGCAGAGGTGTGGTATGAGTGCTCTGGTGCTTGGGCAGCTCCTGCCAGTGCAATTTTTGCCTTGAGCATATCCAAGTCGGCTCATTAGCAGAAGAGAGGAGGTTTTGAGACTCAAGGTAGCTTCAAAAGCTTCATACCTTATAAAATCCAATTACTATTCAGAATGAAAGGTAGTGTTAAATATAGTTGTTCCTCTATATAAGGTATAAAGCCATTCCTTAATTGGAATTGAATGCAGACTCCAAAAAATGCATTTGCTTAGTGAGAGAGAAAGAAAGAAGAAAATGAGATTAGCTTCTTTAGTCTCTTTAGTCTGTTGATCTCTGTTTATATCCATGACTGCACACATATTCACAAATGTAGCTGTGTATATTGTGTATATGGGTCAGAGAAAGGATATTTCTGATGATATTATAATAGACTGATTTCTGGCAATTTCTAGTCAAAGAAGAGGTGCTAACCTAGCTCTAGGGTTTGTATTTTGTGCTATTGTGAACATTAGGACTGTAACCCTGCACCTGAACCTTACTTGAGTCCTCTGTGGAACTGTGGAGGGGAAGGAAGATTTCCATGGAAAAAAGGGTCCAAAAATCTCTTTGGGGGAAGAGTTTTGGGTCCATTTCCTGAGGTGAGCTCCCTGTTTTTTCCATTCTGCGAAGACTGGATGCTATTCCCCAGAACAACAGCTTGAGCTTCAGACCTGTGTCCCTGGGTGGATGGGTTTCCTGAGGATGAATATACTCCTGGTGAGTTTATCTAATTTCAGGCTGCAAATTTAGATGGAAGTAAGACTCCAGATTCAGGAGGGAAGCAGGTGTCAGAGAATCTCCTTCAAACTCTGATGTGCAGCTCAGAGTGGCTATGTGAGGGGTTTCCTGGTGACAGTGGAGGTTCAGGAAGACGTGAACCTCCCCCAGATAGGATTTGGACCTTAGCAGGTTTGGGTCAGCAGCAATGTAATCTTGTCTGTGCCTGAGGAAGTGTCAGGATGTTCCTGCCCAAATCATGCAGGTCTAGGAAATCAGGGAGTCAGTCAATAACAAACACTCCTTGAACATCTGTATTACTAGGTACAGATAAGCAAAAGAAAGACAACAGGAAAAGTATGAAAGAGAAATGACAGTGAAAAGGAGGACTTTGTTTAATTCCAATTTCTTCTGATAAGCTTAGGTGTTAATGACTTTGAACTGGAGACAGCCCTGGGTGGTTCTAAGGTACAGAGAGGAGCAAGGGTGTCAGGGAAATGTTTTTGAGTACATTTTTGTTAGGGAATAGTTCTTGACTCACTTTTGGAGGAGAAGATATGTGTAGTTTGGCACATGTTTTGATAATGATAGTGGGTTTTCTCTCTGCAGTTCTTTCTGGGGTTCTTTCCTTCCCCGCTCCCTCCTGAATGACATCAGACCATGCCTGGGACACAGATGACCACTTACTCTCCTCCTGTCTCATGTTCCCACCCAAGTATTACCATTCTCCACCCTGTCACAAGTTCCAATGGGAATACAGAAGGGAAAACACAAACATTGATTTTTCTCTTGATCCTTTGGTCACCCTAATAACCTAAGTGCAGCTGGGAAGATTTAGGTGATGAGCAAGTGGCACAGATGTTTACCTGCAATCTCACCATCATGCCTACTGTGGTGATACTGCCTGGAACACTGTGGCCTGGTTCTGACCACAGACTCATGCAGCTCTGTGACTTCACGGATTCACATACTGAAGTCCCTCACATGGTGGGACAATGTGGCTTCACAGAGCAACTACTTATCATTTGTGGTATAAGCATATCTCTACTGAATTGGAGGGTATGCTCCTCTAAGTCAGAAGTGCCTGTTCATTTTCCTCCTGAACCCCAATACTGTTAGCTGTTGCCTTTGTAACCAGAGTTCATGTACATTGGCAACGCACTCTCAAACTGTCCTCAAGTAATACGTCCCAAATGGTACCCTTGAGTTTTTGTTGCAAGTGTGTTCTTCTTTCCTGTTTTCTGCTTCACTTCAGGGAACACTGTGTATCCACTTGTACCCAGCAGTAATTCCTAATACTTCCCTTCCCTTGCCCCAGCCCCACTGCAACCCATGATCAACCTTACTACTCTCTTATTATCTCTCCCGCCTAGAAACTTGCACTGGTCAGTTTTCCACTGTGGGCACCAACTACCTGGCATACACAGCTAAGAGGAGAAAAGGCTCATTTCTGGCTTGTGGTTCCAAGATTTTAGTCTGTCGTTGGCTGGCTTCAAGGCAGAAACGGCACGGCAGAGGAAAGCGGCTCAGCTCATGATGAGAAAGAAGATGGAGAGTAAGACAGCCTGCAGGGCAGGCGAGGGCCAAGGACATGCCCTTCCAGGTCGTACACCCACCCACTACCCCACTTCCTAATGGCCCACGCAGCGGTGAGCCCACTGGTGAAGCCGTGCCACCAGGATCCGATCGTCTCCCCAAGCTGCACCTCTAAGCCTACTCTCCATTTCTTCATATCCCTAATCATCACTGCTTGGCTGGACCACTGTGCTGGGAAGTTGTATGATGTTTGTTGTTAGTCCTTAAACTCTAGGCTACAGTCTACCCTGCCCCCAGAATGCTCTTTCTAATTGGAAATCTCAAGCACATCATCATCACTAGTTCACCGATAGTCTTTCAGAGATTGTCCAGGTCTCTCGGGGAAGGATGAGGAAACGTGACAGTGGGGCCTCTGAAGCCCTCCATGCGCCCATCTCTCCTTTCCCTATGTGGCAGCTTCTTCTTCCTGTGTCTGAAGGATCTTTAAACTTTATTAGCGGTGTCTTCTTTATACCAAGTTTTTATTTTTAATTTGGCTTCTGGTTTTGTTTTTTAATCATCTCAAGAATACTTCCCTCAACTCAAGATTATACAAATACTCTTTTATTTTTTCTCTTCAAGCTTCGATTTCTACATTTGATTTGTTTTACTAGCATTAGTTGCATGTATAGTGTGAATGGATAAAGTGAAATCCTTATGTTTCTTCAAATGGGCAGTTTTCCCACGTGGCATTTGCGGATTGTTTTATTACCCATATCTCACTCTCTCCCTCTCTGTGAAACACCCTAAACTAAGTTCCCTCATGGCTGCATTTCTGTAGTCATTATTTTTTTCCTTCACTGATCTCCTTGCTTTTGTATTCTGACTACAAAAGACACACAGTATTATAATTATGTTCTGAATTTCCATACCTGCTTTTTATTTTCTTGTATATAGTTGACACTCTGTCCCTGAGTTCTTCATGTGCAATTCCACCAACAGTGGAAAAAATATTTTTTAAAACCTTGCACTTGTGTTAACACATACAAAGTTCTTTTTCTTGTCACTCTTTCGTAAGTGACATAGTTTAGTGATTATTTATATCATATTTACATAGTAATAGGCATTATACATAATTTAGAAGCAATACAAAGTATATGGGAGGATGTCTGTAGGTTCAGTGCAGGCACTGGACCACTGTACAGAAAGAGCTTGTGTATTTATAGGTTTTAGTATGTGTGAGGGGTCTTGTAACCAACCCCCAGTGAGTACAAGGAACAGTTGTATTTTTTTCACTATGAATTTTACAGTGACTCTTGTACAATTATCAAATAACTTTTCAGTTCTATGATAAATTCTATGGTGACTTTTACTGGGGTTGAATTGAGTTTGTGAATTATTCTGAGAGATAAATTTGTACCTTTCTAATGATTCTTCCTATCCATGAACATGTCATATTCATCTGTTTCTTCAGTAAAGATTTGTAGTCTTCATCTAAGCCTTGCAGTATTTCCAGTTTAGTGTTAATTCTAAGTATTTAATTTTTGTTGCTTTTGAGAAAGCCATCTCTGTTATAGTTTCTATTTAATTGTTGCTTGTATATAGAACAGATCTGAAATGTTTGAATATAATATGCCTGATATATTACTGCACTTTCTTACCAGTTCAATAGCTGTCTTCTTAGTATATTTCATGGTACAAAAACAGAAACCCTCAGACTTGGAGATTTATGTGCAGAGATTGATTGGCTCCGACCTCTGGAGGTTGGGAAGTCCAGGACCTCCTTCCTGAATCCTCACATGGCAGAAAGCAGAAGGCCAGGGAGAGACAGTCCATTCCTGGGAGCCCTTATTAAAGCATTCAAGCCACTCTGGAGGGTGAGGTCTTTGTGGAGTCCCTCTGAAAGGTCATCTCCCAATACCATTATCTTGACAGTTAAGTTTCATTGTGAACTCGATGGGCCTGGGAGCCACCTGCCGAATAGTCAGGCACACAGCTGGGTGTGTCTGGGAGGATGATGGGGTGTGACCTGGAAGTCTGCATCTAGTCCTGGCCCTGCTCATGCCTTAGGGCTGCTGACCTTGGTGGAGCCCTCTGAAACCATGAGCAAAAAATAAATCATTTATGACCTTTCTTCTCTAAATCATGGTGTCTGGCATTTGGTCCCAGCAATGAGAAACCTGACCAATACCATGATGTTGGCAGTTAAATTTCAACATTAATTTTATGGGTACAAACATTCAAACCATAACAATAACCTCAGTAGTTACAGCATATGAAGACAACTCCTGTTTTGTCTTCTCCTTTCCAAGAGTTTTGTCTTTTTTCCCATTGATACTATGGATTGAATTCAGAGCTTTTGCACTAAGCTACATCCCCAGCTTACAGAGTCTGACTCAGTTGCCCAGCTGGGGCTTAAACTTGAGATCCTCCTGCCCCAGCTACCAGAGTGCTGAGATTACAGCACATGTGGTGCTTATTCTTGTCTTTCAATATCTTATTTATTTTTGTTTTATTGGAGCTTAGAGAAGGAAGTCTTTAGATACTTATTAAGAAGTGACTGCACTAGTTGGATGGAAGGTAACGAATGGCTTAACCTGGTAGCCAGTGCTGTAGACCCAAGAACAGCTCGTGACAATCATTGATGTAGAAATACCACCAGCCCCATGATGAAGGCTTGGAGGCGGGTCCAGCATTTGCAAGGATTCAGGAATGGAGGTGGCAATACGATGCTGAAGGTCTGAGTATAACTGAGAGGAGGGAGGTGCCAGAATATAAATGCAGGTGTTGGGAGCAGAAAGGGAAAGAATAAGTAGTTTTAGAGAGTGGAGTAGATGTTCCCTAGAGACATTCAAGAAGGCAGCCTGGGGTGGGGAGTGAGCAAGTAGGGATGAGGACAGACCCTAATGTTAGATAAACAGCTGCTGCTTCTGCAACCGCGTGGGTTTGCCCCTCAGGCGCAAGGCCTGCGTTGGTATTGG
Source organism: Dinomys branickii (assembly GCA_004027595.1). NCBI lineage: Eukaryota > Metazoa > Chordata > Mammalia > Rodentia > Dinomyidae > Dinomys > Dinomys branickii. The sequence goes on along the minus strand of PVLD010001612.1, from coordinate 39,302 downwards.
ACAGGGTGTCACTGAATGCTGGCAGCATCTTCGCAGCTGAGCAGAGGAGGTGTCTGGGGCTGGGATCTCTCCACAGAGGAACCTGTGGTAGATGTGCATGTCAGCTAAATCCCAACCTTGCCAGCTGGTGGGATCATTTTGCAGTTTAGACTCTGGAGATGGGCTGGTCAGTGAGGCTGATGATAAAGCATTTGGCATATGAATTTGTATGTCTTCCTTCCAAATATCTAGGCTATTATAAATCCACACTTTAAAAAGGGAGATTGTATTTTGAAACCCAGGGATGGCAGTGGTGCAGCAGGCAGTAAGGAGTGATTAACCAAGTCCCCAGAGCATGTGGTGCTGGGTCAGAACTCTTAACACTGTAGAAATCCAGCCCCATTCCCTGACACTAGCTAATAATTTGTCCCCATGGCTGCATTTGGACCTTGGGCTGTCATCACCTCTGATGTGGCTCCCGCAGATGAAAGGGGGACACTGTGCTCAGCCGCGTCACTGTCTGCTGTCGCCCGCACAGAGCACTTCCAGGGTCCCCAGCTGGGGCTCTGCCTACCGTTACACAGATTAATGAGGACAGATGGGTTTTTGTATAATCAGCCTCACTTTGCTGCCAGTCTGATTTGGTTGCCAGGTAGAATATCTCAGAAATGAGTAATTACAAATATAGCAACCAATTCTGACTTAGAGGGAAAAAACCCCAACCAGAATGGGGTGCAGAAGTGTGACCAGCAGGAGAACCTTATTATTTTGCATGTGGTTTGCCCCAGGGTGGATGGACAGTTCAAGATGAGCAGGCTGTCGTGCCAGTTACCCGCGTCACAGGTAACAAAGGTGTCACTCTTCTTTTCCTTGCCACCTTTCTACTCTCAGCAACCCAAGCTGGGCCTGTGGTTAACTGCAGCCACTCTAGGGTGCCGGCATGGCCGGGAAGGGGAGGGAAAGAAGAAGAAGAGGGAATGGGCCAGGGCTGCCGGCTGTACCGACGGTGGTGGACGTGGGCACATCTGGCTGAGATGATGTGAGCAGAACAGATTCCCTAGTGACAACTGTGGGGCTTGTCTGCACTGTAGGAAGTAAGGCCAGGAATGTCAACAGATGCTGCTGCATTTGCCAAAGGAGGCGATAACAGCACTTAACCGTATCCACCTCTTTTGCAGTTGCAGGCAATGAGGCTCTTCTTAGCCATTTCCTCTGGGCAGCAAATTTGTTTCGTTCAGAATAAAAAACGGCGTCTCCTTGCACAAACTCCGGCTCCTTGCAAGAACAGAGTCACCGCGCACTTATTTTGCTACCTGGCAAGCCGTGTGCTCCAATGTATAAAGAAATGGGTCTTTTTAGTGGGAAAAAAAAATGAACTGAGATGAATAAGAGGGTGAACCTGTTCCTGTAAATTTACAAAAGCTAAGTGTGTTTGAATGTTTAAACAACATTGTTCAATGTAGCCTCTAACATGGAAATGACCCATATGTCCATCAACTGATGCACAGATAAATAAAATGTGGTACTGTATTTCTAAGCAGTGGAATATTATTTGACAATAAAAGGAATGGAGTATGAGCACTTGCTGCAACATGGATGAACCCTAGAAATATGATAAGTGAAACAGACTAGGTGCAAAAGCTTACTTACCATGTGATAGGAAGAACAGGAAAACCCTGCAAGGGAGAAAGTGCATTTGTGGTGCCGGAGACTGAAGAGGAGGGGAGATGGCAACTGATTGGGGCACAGGTTGCACAAGCCTGCTATGTTTTAAATTGTTCAATTAAATCGGTGAGTTGTATGATGTGGTGATTAAACCCTTGCAAAGTCTGTGCATGTGTGTGTGTGTGTGTGTGTGTGTGTGTATGTGCACTCACGCATGGGAGCATGCTTGTGTGTGCTTAGTCTTGGTATATGCATAAGTTTTTCCTGATAAGATAGATAAAAAATTGTTAACAGTGGTGACCTCTGGCAAACAGGAGTAGAAGTGGAAGACATGCTATTCATTTTACACCTTGCATAGTGTTAGCATTTTAAGCCACTTACACGAATACTTATAAAATAGCTATGCCACTTCTCTTAGTGTTGCACGTTAGAACTTTTAGGAGCCTTTTTTTCTAATTGTCTTCTCTCTAAGGCTGTAATATCCTTGAGAATGAAGACTGAGTGTGTCCTCAAGGGGGAAAATGGTGGCTAGTGGCACTTATTAAATGTAACCGACTCTCAAAGTTTGCTTCCTTGGTCCAGGCACTGTGCTGACGAGAAAGAAACTGCTACCTAAAAGAGCAGACTGAAGTCTTCGTAGTGGCCCAGGACTGACATGTGCTGAGTGTGTTTTATGCCCCAGGCACTGTGCTGGACTGCTTCATCGCACTGTCGAACACAACAGGAGGTACTGGGTGTGCAGCAAGCGTGGGAGGGCCCCGCTGTCAGTCCCTGAAGGTGACTGGCCCAGCTGTGGCTCAGTGGCTCCAAGGCCCCAGGAGTTGGAGCCATTGCAGAATGATAGGAAGTCCTGGCTGGAAGGGCTGGAGTGACCATGTGGCTCGATGGTTTTCAAAATGTTTACCATGGTTGAGGATTTTCTGCAAGTGAAATTGCAGGCAGAAAACCAAGCTCAGGGAGCTGTGAGTATAGACCTCATCCAGGTCTCAGCCCCATACTGCTTCAGTCTCCAGGTTTCTCCAACTTCCCGGACTTCAGCAGATGCAGGGCTCCCATGAGCCCAGGCTCCCAGCAGACCCTCGCACTCAGGGCCTCGGTCCAGCCTGAAAAAGGATTCTTCTGGTTGGATTTTTCCAATTCTGAATGCAGCTGAATCCTGGATTTGACCCAATGCACTGACCTCTATTTGATGGCATGGACTTCATATGGTCAAGCTGTCATTTGGGTATTTTTGACACAGGTTTTTTTCCCCTCCCCACCCCTGCTTGGCCAGGCTAAGCTCAGGCACTGCAGGTGGGCAACTATTTTTTCACAGTCCTGCTCAGCTGAGCCATTTGAGTCTGCACTGGGACTCCCTGTGTGTGAGCCAGGCTTCCCATGACACATCCTCCTTTTAACTGCTTACATTAATTTTTGATTTTGTCAGTGGCACATATTTCTGCACTATCCTAGCCTCCTCTGTGGTGGTTCTGTGTCAGTGTGGATTCCGGAGCCAGACAGTCCTACGTTCTACTTAAATTAATACCTGCTCACTGGAATGAGTAAACCTCTTGAGCTTTTCTTTCATGGTTTGCAAATGAAATAACAGAGAAAGTGCATGTAGAACACTTGGCACGCAGAAAGCGTGCAATCGGCTGGCTACCGAGGTTAGTGTGCACCTAGAGGTGCACAGAAGTGGGAAAGTGCAGAAGTCAGGGCTCATTTGGGCAGGTGATGAAGGGGAAGATAAAATACTTGGCTAACTAACAAATGCAGACAATAGATTTTTTTTCCTTCTTGTAAGATTGTCTGTTGGACAGGAAAAGGCCATAAGAGGCCAGCTGTCCAGGAGGTTTTCAGTGTGCCTTCCCCTGGCCAGGCAGGCCTTTGGTCTGCTTTCCTTCCTTCCTTCCTTCCTTCCTTCCTTCCTTCCTTCCTTCCTTCCTTCCTTATTTCTTTTTTGAGACAGGATCTCACTATACCTTGGTCTTTGGGAGCAATAAGAGGGACAAGGCTGGGTGTGGTCATGGAGTTACATTACATAATGGAAACTGTTTTTGATCTCACTTCACAGGCACACATATGTGTAGGCATGTGTATTTGTGTTTGTGTATGTGTGAGTGTGAGAGAGAGAAAGAGAGAGAGGGAAAGAGAGATAGATCACTAAACCTGGCTGTGCTCTCATCAACCCCATTCTCCAGTCTCCCAAATCATAAAAGGACTTTCTCAAGGGGGCTCCCTGGGAGCCGGAAGTTAAGCCTGTGTCCCCCAAGCTGGCTGTGATGATCAGTGATGACGGCACTGAGACTGATGGTGGTCATGATGCACCACTGTGTGGGATCCTGTCTGGCAGCAGGTAGTGGGCCTGTTCCCTCTGGTTCCATCTGCCCAGAGGCTCCGTCTGAGAGGCAGACAACCTGACTGTCCCCATCACAGGAGCACAGCAGAGGTGACCAGCTAAGGACAAGAGGGCTCCCTCCGCAGTGCTCTTGCCCCTGGGCTATGTTCTGAATCCAAGTGCAAGTGGGGCTCCTCCCTGCAGTGGGATCCGCACCTCACCCACGGCCAGCAGGGCAGGGACCCACCCCTGTGCTCCCGCCGCTTGCCCTGGCCATTCTCCTTGGCCTTTGACCTTCTCGCCTCTGTTCTTGTGCCTTCAGTTGGTTCCATGGAGGACGGCACACCCTGTGCGCTAAGGGAAAGCTGGACTGAGGTCCTGGACGGCTCTGGCTGCCCTGCCCCTGGGGCTCTGGTCCAGTGTTCGTGTTTGTCGTGAGCCTCTGCCCCTTGTCTCTGAGGAGGATGTGCTTTTCTCCTCTACTGGAAGGAACACAATACACTTCGCAGAAGGCGTGCAAGATCATGCAAGAATGATCTGCCAGTGCCTCTTACACTATTGTTTACGTGTCTGCTTTTTCCTGCATGATGGTGAAGCAAGGGAGAGGGACGGAAGAGGGAAAAGTTTGTTAATTCAAAGCTATTTATCATTTTTAGGGTCATTTTCTCCCAGAGAGCCTTAGAAATTCCTACAGAACAGTATGTTTAATTCTTCATTTCCCTGGCATTTAAAATTAGATTCCTTTTTTAGGACCTTTGCACCCAGCCTGGGGTCAGGGCAAGAGCAAGCCTATCCCAGAATGCACTGACCTAGGATCAGAGAATGAGGCCGACTCCTACTGTGTACATGGGCGTGTTGCCTGGGGCCACCACGCTTACACAGGGGCCCTTGGGAATGTCTTAATTTCTTTTAAAATCAGAAGAAAGAAAATAAAGGCAGTTAAAGCCGGACTGTATTTGCATTTATATCATCACTGGAATTGCAATAAGCAATGTTTAAGACGGTTTCATAGAGGAAGGACTCACCAAGTCCCAAACCCGGGAAACACAATACCACTGCCTCAATCTGTCATCGCCAAGGCCAGTGCCGCTCTCCCAGGTCCCTGTCTCCTCTGCTCTTGGGGTGTCTCTCTTGCTGGGACCTTCTCGCTTCCTTTATTCTCTCTTTCCTTTCCATGAACCCACCTTTCCTACCCAGGCCGGAAGTGCTAGACCCTCTCAGGAGGTGAGTGGCTTCAGGCAGCCAAAGCGGACCCCAGAGGGCACCCTCTGTGTCACTACTGCCAGCTGCTCCCCAGCATTGGTACTGAGCCACCCTGTCGCCCTAAGCTTGATTTAGAAAATAAAAAGTCACTGCAGGATAGAAGAGAAAGGGAATGCAAACCAAGCACCTTAGTCTTCAAGCCACTTTTTGGCTATAGAACATGTATTCATTAAAATTGTGCATAAAGACATTTGTGAAATGAGGAAGAGAGAGGCAGAGAGGGGAAGAGGAGGGCCCGGCTGAGTAGCAGCTGCCGAAGAAGTGGAAGGCACCCCTTCTCCCAGTCCTTTGGGGGGTCTGGAAGTTGTGGTCCATCTCGGGCTTCCTGCAGCTGACCCCAACAAGCGCTGACCCAGCCAGGCTGGGCTCGATGTGCACGGGACGTGGGTATCCTGCCCAAAGCCCCAGGGCTTGTGATGGCAGGGCCCAGCTATAAGTCAGCAACCTTCAGTCTGGTTTGGCCATCAGGACTCACCAGTGCCCCTCAGCAACCACAGGCTAAGGGACAGTAAGGCAAATTTTAGGGCAGGATAAATACTAGATGTCCACAGTTCTGCTCTGGGAAAACCCTCAGCACCTCGTTATGACTCCAGCTTTATTTACGTATCCAGGCAAGGCTCCAAGCCATTTGGAAAGACAGCTTTGGATTTCACTTTGCCTTGGTAGAAGGGAGCGTGTTTAAAATAAACACACACACGTATACCTATAGATGCATATATATATAAAATAAACATATATGTAAAATAAATCTTGGATGTATTGGAAGTGCACAACATTGTTTTAAGACTGTCTTGGTTGCCTTTCTCTCATTGTTGAGACAAAATACCTGATGCCAAAAATTAAGGAAGGAAAGGTTTATTGAGCTCACAGTTTGTGGAGGTTTCCATCCATACTCGACTGGCTCCAAGGCAGGGTGGCACATGACACAGAGAAACAGCTCATGGCAACAGAAAACAGCAAAAGCAGCAAGAACAAAAAAGGAGGAGCAGCAAAAGCAGCCTCTTTCCCTCCCTTACACTGTATGCGGCTCCCCGCCCCAGGGTGAGTGTAGCACTCACACCCATAATCCCAGCGATGGACCATAGATCAATCATAAACTCTAGAAGCCGCCCCATGACTACATGAGGTTTTGGAGGGACATCTAGACACAAACCATGACAGATACATATCCAGTAAAATGGTTGCTGCAGTGGAACAAACTGACATAGTCATCATCCCCCAGAGTTACCCATTTTTCTCCCCCTGTGGCAAAAGCAGCTACACTGTATCATTTAGCCAGAATAGTGAATACAATGCATGTTATTAACTATAGTGCTCATGTTATGCAAGAAATGTTTGGACTTGTTCATTCTATACCTTGGTTACTTCCTATTCTTTGACCCAAATGATTGATATTTTTAAAAGTCTTTTAAACTATTCTCAAAAGATGTTGATTTCATTTCCTTATCCATCAATATAATTCAGTTGTCTTCATTTTCCACACAGCAGTCCCGGGTCCACATCGGCGCTGGAGTCCTAAGGTCCCCCTGTGTTGGCAGGGGAGAGCTCCAGATGAGCTCTGGTTGGGGTTTCTAGAAAGAATGCTGTGAATGGAGTTTCATGGGAGAATAAGCTATACAGAAAATGATCCCAGCTTCAATTTCCAGTTCTTCCAAAGTTGGCACCCAGCTGGCACCATCCTACAGAGAGACAGAGGACAGTAACTGGTTATTTGTAGACTATTGTGGGTTGAATTCACCCTAGGCAGGGTCCTGGCTGGGAAAGACCGCTAGTACTTTTGTTCTGGGTGGCCTGGGTTCCCCCTGTCCTTTTGACCTCATTGTCCCTGTCCAAATGAGAAGTGGGTATCAGATGATGTCCTTCTTCAGGATCTACACAGCTTCTTGCTCCTAACACTTGAAGCCCAAATATTTGATCTTGAACAGTTAATTTTAGTTATTTCAGCAATTCATAATCCCTTTGAAGTTGGCAAGAATTCTGATTTCTTTGTTTTTATCCAGGACTACCTATTAAATAGCCACACTGCTATGGGTTTGATTGTGCAATGTCCCCCTCCCTGCCCAAAGTCCATGTGTGATTCTTAGAAGGCAGAGGAACCTTTAGAAGGCAGGGCAGAAAGGGGTGATTGCATCCCTGGGCATGACCATAAGGGGATATGGAACCCCAGCCTCATGCTCTTTCCTGTTGTTTCCTGCGAGATGAGGCACGGGTTTGCTCTGCTGCGTGCTTCCCTCAGTGTGATGCTGTTGAACCACAGGGTTCCTCAAGTCACAGACCAGTCATGGACTGGAACTTCAAACTAGGAGCCAAGTGAACCTTTCATCTTCATAAGTTACTCAGCTCACGTTCCCTGTAATAGTGGCGGGAGGCTAACTAGTACACGCTTTAGGGTTTTTTTCTGGTGTCTTTGCTCCACCCCCCCCCCAGCACTATCCCATTTGCACGGGCAGCACCTGGGAGGATGAGCCTTCACTGTCCCTGCTGCCTGGCCTCACGTGATTTCCGTGAGAAGTGCCCAGGGGTTTTTGCTACTTCAAGACTTAAAATGGCTTTTTGCTTGGGGTCTCGAAGCAGTTGCTTTTGTGACTCCCACTGCTACAAGTATCTGAAATACTGTATTTCTGTTCCTATTTATTTCTGCTTGTAAAACAGACACATTTTTTTCCTGCAAGCAGCTCTTTCTTAGGACACCTTGCCAAATTCAGCAAGTAGTTTCTGACACATATAGCTAACATTGTGCTTTCGAATCTCTTCTGTCTCCTCCAGGACCAGTGGGCTCACAGTCTGCCCATTAATTCACTTCAGATGACAGGTTTTCCAGATGTTTTGCCTCGGTTCACCCAGGATGTCCACTTCCCAGGCTGCCTGTGTTCCCAGTGCCACCGCTACTGCCTGTGAAGTCAGCTGCACTTTCAGCAATACTTTGTGTTTTAGTCAGGAAAGGCAACGTTTATAACAAACAGCTTCAAATCTCAATGACTCAATGCAATAAAACTTTCCTGCTCACCTCCAAGTTCTGCAGGGATTTTTACAGGGGAGAGGCTGTCCCAGCCAGCTCCTTTCCCAAGTGGCAACTGAAGAACCTGGTTCTCAGAAATCTAGCTTCCTCTATCATGTGACAATGCCACCAGGATATGGCCCCCTCAGCTGCTGCAAACAGAGAGGGAGAGGAAGACTGTGAGGCTGTTGTTTTGATGTAGGGCCTGCCCACGATGACAGGCTTTGTTTCTATCTACACTTTTTGACTTGAGTGAGTCATATAGGCACCTGCTAGAGAATACAGTCTGCTTACCAGAGTGCACCCTTGGCATGGCCAGGGTCTAGCACTTAGCAGACATCCAGTGGGTATTTGGTAAATTATATATTACATTTTAAATCTATATGTATTTATCTTCTCCTTTATCATTTCTACTTTTTTGGGGATATTGTTTCTAGACAATGTCTCACTACATAGTTCAGTCTGGCCTTGAACTCACTGTAGCTCAGGCTGACCTTGAACTTGCAGTGATCCTCCTGCCTCAGCCTTATCATTTTTCCTTATGATGAGCTTCTTAGAATGATTTCACTTGAACTTCATGTCAATATATTTCATTTTCATGTTAAAATCATATTTGTGTGTAGGGAGGTAAAGGAATTTACCTCTCTTAATTTCCAGATGATTAGTCAATTGTCCCAAGACTTTATTGAATGTAGTCTTTTTTTATTGTGCTTTATTGGGATAAAATCTTTTGGCTACACTAAACCCTTAATAATAGTTGGGTTTGTTTCTATATTTGCTGTTGTCTCTGGCCTTTGTTCTTTTTCTAGCCTAGCAGTAGTATTGTAACATTCTAATTGTGACAATTATATTAGGTTTTAATGTATAACAAGTTACCTCTTTTATTTATTTAATTAGAAATCTCTTTGTTTTATTTACTCTTCAAGATAAGCATTAAAACATTTTTGGACAAATTTTAAAGCATTGCTTAAAACTTGGGTTGAAATAATTTTAAATTCATGAGAATGTGAGGATGACTATTAATTTTACATTTTGATTCTGCCTACAGAAATATTGGGTACATTGTCATATTTTTAAATGCTTTTTTCAATAAAGATTTACATTTACTCTTATATGTACAGCCTATTTTGTAATAACTGTTCTTGAATAAACACGTGTTTTTACTGCCAGTGTGGTTTAAACGTTTTTATGTTGTTATTGATTATTGCTGTCTTATAGGAGCACTATACATATTATTGTAAATTTATTCTATAACTGACCATCTTGCTGAACTCTCTTATTCTAATTAGTATTTCTGGTTGGTTTTCTAGATATACAATTACAACATCTCTAATTAGCATTAGTTTCTTCATTTCCAGTGTTTACTACTCTTCTTTATTTATAAATGGATAAATAATCTTGCTTTTTGATCCTATGCTGTTCCATATAGAACAAAATATGTTCATTATAGCCCTTACCTGAGATGATAAGAAAATCTTCTAAAGTCACATTGTTTTGGGCTAGAGATTTAATTTTTATTTATTACAGTCATTTAAAAACATTTTATGTTGTATTGTGTCATTACCATAGGTTCTCATACTAAAAATATATATAGCATGCAACTTTTCTAAATTCTTTGTACTATGGAATGCCCCACCTCCAGTTTTGAGGAGAAAGGAAGAGGCACATGGACAGCACATTTACACCCTTGCCAGCAGGGTGCCTTTGTAAACTCTCTCCTAGTGTTCTGCTTTGGGGGTGATGCTGCTTTGAAATCTTCTGTGTCACATTATGGGAGTAGCTCACTATTCCTCAGTGCTTTCGTGAATTACTAATGCTGATTTATCAAGATAAGTGATTTTTCTCTTTTGACCTAATAATGTAATTGATACTTTCCCCAATAGCAAGCTGTCTTTTTATTTCTAGAACATACTTTACTTTGGTTGTATGTGATCTTTTTTTTTTAATGGTACTGGGGATGGAACTCAGGACCTTGCACTGGCCAGGCAGGTGCTTATTCCACTGAGCTACATCCCCAGCCCTGTATGTGATCGTGAAGGACACTTTTGAGTCAATTAGATCTGAGTTTGAATCTTAGCTCTAGTTTTATAAACTAGCTATGTGATTTTGGGGCACCTACTTCACCTATCTGAATCTCTGCTTTCTTCTGTGTAAAATAGGAGGCAGGAAGACTGAGAATTAAAATAACTAGAAGCACTTGGTCAACATCTGGAACAACTGGAGACCATCGATGGGCCCCTTAGGAGAATGATGGGGTGCGGGGCTCTCACGCAGTATGAACCACCCACAAATGCATGCTCCACAGCTTGGGAAAACACCTGGACTTTTACTGTCTCCACTGAACTTCCTCACAGACCTATCACCAGGGCTGGTGTAATTCTGAATTTGGGTCACCTGCATTCATCTCCCAGGTCAGGGTGCAAACAAATGCAGAACCTGATTTTCTAACTTCCTCGACCTTGTCAGGCCCTGGAAGTACTTATGCCCAGACTGCATCGGTAATTCAATTTCTGCCTGTGTTGTCCAGCTTTTGATTTGAAAAACAATGCCCTACTTCTTAAGATGATGATAGATGCCTGTAAAAGCCAGCTGGCCAAATTATAACATTAAATTTATGTTCCATTACTAATAGCTATCCAGTTTTTGGTGAGTCATTCTATAGGAATTGTGATTGTGATTTATCACACCCACTGGGCCCCAAGAATCTTCTTCCACTGTGGGAGTTCATCTCGTTAATTTCCCCCTGAATTCCTTTGCTCAGAGGTGGAGAAGTTCCTTACTTAGTTCAATTTCGTTGGTTAAAAACAATTTGAAAAAAAAAAGTCCTACCATTCCTGTTCCACCTCAATTATCCTTGGCAAACACAATTATACTGAAGCTCCCCTCATTTATGAAGGCACACATTCAGCTTATTGATACTGGGTGAAACTCGGGGTATCGTCTATGTCAGGGAATTCATTTTCCAGCTGGGGGCATGTCACCCCGTGGGGGGTATGACTTTGTTGAGGACTCAGCCTTTAGAACCCAGAATTCCTGACTTTTTTTTTTCTTTGTTATTTTCACAACATATTGTGCAATCCTCTGAGATTGATATAAAAAAGCAAGAAAAGCAAGAGATTGATATGAAAAAGCAGGGCCGACGAACTGAAGTAAACTTTGGAGAGATGCTCATGAGCTGGAGGCAGGTAAGAAAGAGGGTGGAGAGGAAAGACCTGGAAGCTTACTGGCAGTGGATTATGTCACTTCTGGTCCATGAAGGCAATGAGGGTCATTTTGATTAATAGATACATCCAGGGTCCTGCAAAGGCACAGGGAGTGGAAGGTATACATTTTTCCTACCCACTAGTAGTCAGAAGACCAAAAGAACTAGAAGTTCCTTTGCTGGCAATGTGAATTTTTCCTAGTCATGGATCTTTCTCCCAGTTGGTGTAGCACACTACCCATTGCAAGTGCTCGGAATGCTTGTGGAGTGGATACAGCATATTCACAATGTAATGCACTGTGGCCTCTGGGATGCCTCCAAAGAGAATGACAGTTCATATAAATGAACTCAGATAAGTCAAAATGCTTTAGAGTCATATACCTGAGCCAAGAGAGTTCAAAACAGTTATGAAGCATACCCATTTTAAGTTAACCCAATTCTGAAATGAAATCATATTGACTTGTATCTAAATGTTGTAAGAATGGTGCCGATGTTGAGGGTGTTGAAGCTCATGTGCTCCCACCGATGCTGCTTCTGACGTCCTCTGGTGTTACTTTCTCTCACTCATCCTCTCTGCCACTCTGCTGAGAAAACCATGCTCATGCCTTTTCTGTTGTGTTCCTACTTGTCTAGTTACTTTCTCATTGCTTGGACAAAATACCTGTCACCCACAAGTTAAAGGAGAAAAGGTTTATTTGGCTCACAGTGTTTAGAGATTTCAGTCTGTAACTGAGTGGCTCCAAGGCAGAGTGGCATGGCAGAAGGGCACTGCAGAGGAGAAACAGTCCATGGCATGGCAGACAGGAGGAAGCAGCCTTCCTTCTTTCCCTTTTTATTCCATCCAAGCTTCAGACCTGTTTGTTGGTACAACCCACACTTGGAGTAGGTCTTCCCTCTTCAGCAATTGTATCATCCACAGCCAGAACTATGCCAAACCCATCAGTGGACTAATCCAGTCTCTCTCTGTCCCTCTCTCTCTCTCTCTCTCTCACACACACACACACAATCCAGCCACTCCTAAAAGCCCTGCCTATGAATGCATGGGGCTTTAGGGGAACATCTAGCTATATACCAAAACACTAGTATGCAATATACACTTTCGTGGAAGTGCTTACATCATATATTGTTTTACTGTTTGATTTGGTGTTGTCTTTTCCATTGATTCAAAGCTCCCAGAGGGCAAATCATTTACTAACATATAGCAACATTCTCAGTCCTTTACACTGCTCCTAGATTATGGTGGGAATATAACCATAGCTCACAGACTTACTGAATGAATTCAGGTTAAATTGGTGGTTTGTCCTTTTCCTTTTTGTGCTATAGTGAAATGAGAACTAACACAGGAGTCATAAACCTACTTTGGTCTTCCATGATTGGGGCAAATGCCTGCACCCTCCACATTTACCTGTTTGCTCTAGAACAGACAATGTGTTTCTCTGTACCTGGTCTAGGAAAATGAGATGTCTCAAGACATATCTATAGATGTCAGTAACATAGAAGGTATGGAAGAAACACACATTAGCTTGGTTTCTGAGGGCTACTCCAAAACCTATATCAGTAAACTGTCTCTACATGGCGGTGTGGAGCTATGGTGTCAGGAAGTCTGCATCCCAGCTTTTCAATCCAGAAACATGCTCATTTGCTGAACTGCACAGGTAAAGAAAGGCCATGAGCTTTGTCCACATGCATCTGGATGCTTGAACAGAATTTGTATTCAGGACACTGTCATTTATTGGAGTCTAGGAAGTGTGTTTAGCTTTTCAGACCATGACTTCAGGCTGCCATGCCAGAAGCAGATTGTGTGGGAACCATGAGAAACAATCCAGAGTATTCTCCACGAGAACACAGATTCCTTATGAATGCAGTGGACATCATATTAACACAGGCAGTGATGATGGTGTGGATGGTAGTTAATTTCCTCATAGGTATCGAGCATGTACTGTGTGCTTTTGACATCCTTTACATGCCTGTACTCCGTTATTCATCATAACTTGATCCTTACATTATTATAATTTTCATTTTAGAGATGTGGAAATTGAGACGTGTCTTTCTCTTGTTGCTGAGACAAAATACCCAATGCCTCAAATTAAGGAAGGAAAGATTGATTGATCTTACAGTGTGTGGAGGTTTCAGTCTATAATCAGCTGGCAGGATGGCTTGGCACAAGGGGAACACTTTAAGGGAGCAGAAGAGAACAAAAGCAGCAAGAATACAAAGGGGAAGGGACAAGCCTCTTTTCCTCTCTTATATTGTAAGCAGCCCAGCCCCACCCAGGGGGTGTGTAGCACTGACATCATCTCCATGCCCTCTTGCACGGGCTCAGGATGAATACAAAGTAAGCACCCTGGGCCCCGTGCTCAGTCACTTAGTTAACCTTCTAAACTTCCCACACTGACACAATGAACAACATCCCATATCCCCATACCGGTAAGTGCATGTCCTTTCACCCCAGGATGTGGAACTGCTGAGTCACTTAGACAAGCCTCTAGGCTCCTCAAGTTGACACAATATATCAACCATAACAAGGTACAGAACAGTTAAATAAGTTGCCCAAAGTCACATGTCACTAGTGGAGGCAGCGTGTGAACCCTGCATTCTCAGTTCCCTCTCCTTTCTGCCCCATGTGGTCATTGAATTCTTCAACTAAGAACATGCTTGTGACCTTACTTTGTCACCTGAAAGTATCATGTGTATGTTAATATTTTTCTTAACCATTTGCTATGTCAACTTGATTTTAGTTCCCCTTCACAACTTATATTCTTTTTTAAAAAAAGTTACCAAAAATGCAGGTCTTCTGTTACAACTGAGCTCCACAGGGCTGAGAGGTAAGCAGCATTATTCTCATTTCACACAGGGACATAGCTGTGGCCCAGGGGCTTTGGCTATGGAGACCTGGATCTCCAACTCTAGTCACGGCTCCTGTCCTAACATCCAGAAATAAGATGCAGCAGTCACAGGCCTATTGTTCCCCACCCTTCCTTCTGAGGCTTTGTGTACCCTTCTGTGTCAGGGAAGGTGAGGGTCTCCTTTGGTTGCATTGTGACTTGGAAATAGTAACTCTGAAAGTTGAATTATTCAGCAGAGGCAGGGAGACATGGACATGCTTTTCAGCGTTGGGAGATCAGTGGTAGGATGAAACCCACATAAAAGAATCACAGTTTGTGGAAATATTAACAAAAGCTTTTGGGCACAAATTATACCCTATACAATAATATAGTAGAGATTTTAAAATTGAATACTGTCATTGTTACAAGAGCTCAGTTCCCGCACACAAAATCAGATCTAATGGGATATTTCCAATTAACATGAGAACTAAAAAGTACAGCTTGGTGCATTGAGTTTTTTTTAAGTGCCAAATAAATAACATTTCATACCAATAATTCATATAAGAAATAAAACATTAAATATATAGTTTGAAGCATCAAGATGACATGTACTAATTTTCAGCCTTTTGATTAAAAATGGTTTTAATTTTGATTCTGTCTTTAAAAGCTTCAGTGCTATACTATATAATGTTTTACTATGCTTGGAACTGAAAACTAAAATATGCTCAATGACTCATATACTTTAGCAATAGCCAAATTCTAAGGAATTAACACGAAAGTTTAACCAGTTGCAGATTTCCTGCCCCTGCCACTGTGGCATGAGGTCCTTGCTGAGCTACTTTTCCTTACTTCTTTTATAGACCTGGTTCTGGCCATAGGGTTTTGTGGTGTATTTTAGAACCCTTCTGTGACATCTGTCACCCCTTCAAGGGCTGAAATGTAGAGGTCTTTGTGCTTTTTACATGGATCAGATGTTGTATAAACATTTGCTTGTGTTTGTTATATATTTAGTGTCAGAACAAATTGTGCTCTACAATTTCTGTACAAGAAAACTCTCAGCACCCTAGGGCTCAGGGCTGGAAGAGGCCGAGGCAGGCTGTGGATGGAGCTGCACTTTTGTTTATACGTGGGTTTGGCTACCTGTGACTTCGTGATGCCTGGCAGAAGAGTCCTCTCTCAGACTCCACTTCCTCATCTCTTTGTTCTTTGTGGGATGTTAATAAAACCTCTCCACTGCCTTAAGGTTATTTCCTTCATCCGTAGGTCAGAGATACCCTCTGCAGCTGGTGCAAGGATGGAGTAGGGGGTAGCCACACAGTTCACAGCAGAGGTGCTAACAATAGGACCACAGCCCATCTATGTTGCTCCTTTCTCTCATGGTGGCCCATTTCCCGCTTCCTCTATCCTTCCTTGTTAACCATATGCACTGAAAGTAACTTATAAAATGCAGGTTAAATTCCCCAGTGTCTAAGTTTACCTTCTCACAATTAGCTTACTACTCCAAGACTACTCCTGGGCTCCGTGGGTTTTGCCTGTCTGGAATTAATGATGCCATCTTTGGCCATCAGTGCCTCAAGTTTTCTTAGTGAGATTGCAAAATCAAGAGTCCTTGGCCATCAGGCGATTCACTTGGCCCACACAAGATGAATAAGGTTCTCACTTGGACTTTGGAATCTGGAAGGAGGGCACGTGGAACTGTTATATCCAAATGATGCTCCTTCCGAGGTTCTCATTGGTGCTTCAATCACTAGAAATTGTTTCTGCAAGTTGTACTCAGAATGACACAAGCCAACTCATGCTTCCATTCTCCTGGCTCTTGGGGTGACATCAAGAGCACAGATCATTTTCCCTTTCGGCTGGTGCTGCCCACCTGGCTGGTCTCACCTGTGTGGTTGTAAGCACAAATGCCTCAGAGACCAAAGAGAGGTGGAAACTGCCTCTAGACTGATCAGCTCATCCTCATCCTAGAAACATCTCTCTCTACCTGCCTATATTTCTGGTTTTCTTTGGATTTCCCATCTTTATGAACCTCTGCCTTAGCAGTGCCTCACTGTGTACTGTGAGCAGAATGGCTTACAAATATACATTTCTCAAAATAACACATTGATGCACATCCTAATAAGGAATGCAGAGAGCGAAATGTTTCCACTGTATTCTTTCTTATTTTATTCTTTTTGAAGGGTCAGCCTTCTTGTTCTGAGGCACGCACCATGAAACCGGAGCCCCCACCTGGAACCCTGGGGCTTCTTCTGTTCTTACAAACAGTCCTCTATGTTCCTACTTGCCACCCACCCGTTGATTAAATATTAGCTGTGTATCAGTTTTTTAAATAAGATGTCATCATTCATATCTTACTGGGTGGCAAAGTGCTCTCTACCCCGTCCAGTACTTGTACCACCTCCTTCTGCTCCCTCCAAGCAGACTTGTGAGGTTATTCCTGGCAAAGGGAGCCATTTGAGGGAACATTGATTGGTTTGAGTTGATGTATTTCCAAGTCACTTTGAAAAATGGTTTGTTGTGGCCTCTGCTGTCACAGTACACATGGCCTTTGCTATTGGAATTCAAGCAAGACTCATTTATATGTTTCCTTCAGAATGTCCACCTTTTAATAGCTTGTTTGAAATCAATGATTAAAATAGTGTGAAAGTAAAAGGGGTCCAATTTTCACAGTCTTTTCAATCTGTAGAAATTTTTTCCTAATACTTATCAATCACCACCCACCTGTGATGTAATGATTCATTTTCTTGTTATTCATTTTCACAAAGAGTTAGAGGCCCCATCTTAGACAACAAACACTGGAAGGATAGGTCAGAACGTACAGAGAAAGCCGGCACTAGCTTGTGAATCTAAATAAAGTAGTAGGTTGCAGAAATGCTTTGAAAGGTAGTTTGTAGAGTATGCCATGGACTGGTACCTCCAAGGTTGCCCCAGACCCTGTTTTTCCTTGCATTCAGATGCCACAGGGCTAAACCATTTGCTCAGATTCTGGCATGGGGCATGGCCATGTAACACAGGGCAGCTAAAAGCTGTGTCCTGTGCAGCATTGTGTTCTGTTGTGAACTTCTAATGGTCACTGAGGCTTTCTCTTCTTCCTTTGTCTCAAGCATGGTCATAACTGCTTGGGCTCATCAGGTACTTCTGACCGTTCTGCTTTTTTTCCATTCATTTTTAGATGTTTCTGGCTCTTGGTATGATGAATGAGTTTTGAGTGAAGTTTGGACATTTCCATATTGTAAGACCCTAGACCTTAGTATACCTGTTTCAGTGGTCTTTGTTTTTATTCTACACTGCCATGGCAGGAAAGGAAGGGATATGGGGCTGCTTGTTACAGCCAGGAGAAGGTAAACATCCAGGCTCTGAGGGTGACCTTCACTGACAGGAAGGTGGGAAAGGTCTGTCCATTGCTGAGTGGAGACAGGAGTACGAGCTCCTCACGTGGTCTTCTCTGAGGCATAGAGTAAGGCTCAGTAGCAACTGGCAGTGATGGAGGCTATAGCTTCCTACCCTGCCTTCTCCGACACCCCCTGAGACTGTGTGTGTGTGTTAAGGGACCTCCTTACAACCTCATCGTGGCACCAATCCCTGCTCGCCTTTCAGCCTTTGCTGATGGTAAATGGGGTAGAAGCATTGCTTTTTCTCTGACATGTGGCTGAGGAGAGTTATTGCTGTCTAAGAGATTTCTATTTTTCTAGGTGTCCTTTTTCATGGTACTATGGCCGCAGAGGACAGATTTTTAATTGCTACTTTCTGTCTCATCTTATTAGTGTTTCTGTTGCCAGCTCCTTCAGCTCCATGTCTGAGATTTATGGATAAAAACCAACAACAAACAAATAAAACAAATCAAAACAAACCATGGGAACCCACCACTGCTTTGGTCCTTAGGCCTCAAGGTCTCTAGTTGGTCTGTTTTCTTCTTTCTATGTTTTAGTCTTTTTATATCTGTCTTAACTAGAATGTCCAAGTTTTTAATTCTACTTAGGAGGAGGAACAGGGAGAGGTACACCTACTCTGTGATCCCTGAAACTGAGGCCCAGGCAGTGTGTTCCAAGGCTGTATACAGGGTTTGCTCTGTGAAGGAAGAAGCTTAGCTGCAGGACTCTTGGCTTCTGGAGTTTGCCCTTCTTCCTGCCTAAGCATGAACTGAATATTTGAAAGTGGAGTCCCAGCCATCCTGGGCCCTTGATAGGACAGTGAGGTCAACAGGTGGCCAGACTGGAACATAACACAGGCCACTATGGACATCTTTTGGGTAGCCTGAGGTTTCTTGTTAAGAGAATAAAAACAGATTCTGTGCTATTTTGCTGAGTCTGTGCTTGTCACATTTTTATAGCTGCTTTAACTCTATAAGTTGCACAGATCATTTCTTACCCAAGTTAATGAACCAACAAGTAACAATTACCCCAGTGATCTAGATTTCTCTCTTCCTCTCTCTCAACGCTTCACTCCCCACTCTAAGTATCTTTAGTTTGTCCATGGGCTCAATTTTATAGGGACATCTTTAAGTTTTCCTACAAATATGCATCTTTTGATACCCCTCTCTTGTGTACATTGTTCCAGTTCAAAAGACAGGAAGTTATCCTAGGTGGCCTGGAAACATAAATGTGCTTTATATCATCCTAAAATAAAATTTCATTTCAGACCCAATGTTATCTGTTCAGGATCTGGTAGGTTATAAAAAGCATATATTTATTGATCATCGCTACAACACTTTGAAGTTAATAAATTTCCCCCATTTCAGAACTGAGACAACTGTGACTCCCAGATGTAAGGCAACTTTTCCCAGATTGACTTGGTGACCGCTCACCAAGGATGGAGCCACTCAGGCCTGTTTGACTCCCAAAGCAGTGCTCCTAATGAGCTCCAAACTCCCTGAGAGTACTGGCTCCAGAGCTCACCCCTTATGATGTTTGGAAAGAGGCACTCTACCCTGAAAGGGAGAATTTTAAATACAGATTTACAGTCAGAGCTTTGAAAGTATGCCTGATAAGTCAGTACCATACCATAGACCAAGGTTGGCAAGCATTCTGTAGAGGGTCAGATAGCAAACATTTTGGGTTTTGCAGGCCATGCTGTCTCTGTTGTATGTTCTCCTGTTTCCCTCAAGCTGTTAAAACTGTAGCAGTCATTCTTAGTTCCCAGGCTATATGAACACAAGTCGCTGGCCGAATTTTCCTAAGTGTTTTCAGATCACTGAGCAGTAGGTGGTGCTTTCCAGCCTCGTGGGGCAAGAATTTGCCTGGAGTGTGGAGGGAGGTGGGTATTCATGTTGAGTGTAGAGGTGCCACTCCTTGCCTGGAGGCTGTCTGATTGAGCAGGACGTTGGCCAGCTGTGTGTGTCCTTCTCATTGGTATGACAGGACTCACGGTAACTTGTCCTAGAGGATGGGTTACTGCTTTTCCTCACTGAGGCAAACTGCCCAATTCCCAGCAGGCTATGTGAGTGTTAGATCTGAGAAAGGGGCCACCACTAGAAATGCTTCGTGGTTCAGGCTGGTGTAGATGCTACACTGTTGGGAAAGGCAGGTGGGTAAGCATTGCTTGTGGGGTGCTTGTTATACCTCTCACTAGTCAGGAAATGGAAAGAATCCCTTGAGTTCTCTTAGTTTCAATTTCTTCACAAAAACGCTGAGATGGACCCTATATAAGCTTTCTCCTGTCTACCGTGATGCTGTCCTCTCCCTCACAGTCATGTTAAAACTTTTTTTTTTTTTTTTTTTTTTTTTGCGGTACTGGGGATCGAACTCAGGACCCTGCACTTGCTAGGCAAGCGCTTATTCCACTGAGCTATATCCCCAGCCCTAAAACATATTTCTTATGTGACCTTTGAATCTACTAATTGGGCCCCTATGTCCTACCAAATGACTAGTAGAGACTTCATGAGGTCTCTGGAAGCCTTAGCTTGTTGCTCTGTTCACATTAAGGTAAAAACATTTGGACTTTAAAACAAACAAACAACAGTTCTGTGCTATTGCGATAATAGCCTGGGAACAGAAAGTCAACTTTTATGTGTATATCAAGACAGTTTGATGCTCATTTCCTTTCAATTTTCTGGATAGTTATTGTTAGCTGTGTAGTTACCATGATTTTCAGTTTCTCTTGTTATTTAAAAAGGATGTAATCTTTATGTCCAAATATGAATTTTTCATAAAAAAGAAATAAAGTTTGGGATATTCTTATTCCTGGTGACTAAGAGATGCTACCATTGTTACAAAACATCAGAACTTTCTTGGAAAATAATTTGGTAATATATAGTATTGAGCTTTAAAAGTAATCATATCATTTGGCTGTGGAAGTCTTTCTGTGGTGATCTACTTTAGGGCCAAGGTCTTTATTGCTGCCAAACTTATGGAAAAATATGCATATGATATCATTTATACTGATATTAGAAAAAATTTTAATGTTTGATAATAAGGAAATGGGTAAAAAATTATGGTACCTCTCCTAGTAAAGTATCATGGCCCAGTGAAAACAATACTGAAAAGAAGATATAAAACCACAGATACTTTTTCAATGCAACAAATGATGACAAGCAAATGGCAAAACTTGAGTGAGTCTGTTTATAGTCTGTTTGTAGACAAAGATAGCCTGCTACCCCTGATATGTATCCAGGTGATATACTGTGTGTTTTATGATCATCTCATTAAATATTCATAGCCACCCCAGGACAAGTGGCACTGTCCCCATTTTATAGGAACAGAGGAGATCAAAGCTGAGAAAAATGAAGTAACCCAAGGTCACAGAACTAGACAGTAAATGGAAGAGCTGGGCTTTGAACTTCGGCATCTCTGATTGTGGAACTCTGGATTATACAGTTTCCCGTGAATTATTTTAAAACACTATGAAATTAATAACTACAAACATCCAAGGAGGGAAAGATTTCTTAACTTTGCTGAAATGCCACTGAACTGCAAAGCCAGACGACAGTTCAGGGATTGCTGGGCGCTGGCAGTCACTTTCAGAGCCTCAGATTCTCCAAACAGGGAGAAAGTTTCCTTGGCTTCTCAAGAGCAGCAGCATTCTTTCCCCAAGAAGAGATCCGGTGACTGCCGCCTTGACCACAGGAGGGACAAATTGCTGCTCTTTGGGAAGCTCTTGGCCTTCAGGGATCACCAGGAAGGGAGCAGTTCCAGCTCTGATGCTGTAACCGGAGCACCCCACACCCGTGCTTCGTGCCTTTCTTCTTTTCACATCTGCGTGTGGATGTAATAAAACGTGCTAGGTCCTGGGTGCTGGCAGGAGTGGTGTAATTGAGCTGTTACTGCCTGCCCCTCCGGTGCACATTAGCTGAATAAAACATGTAGTCAATAAAACACAACAAAACAATAAAACGAAGCCCTTTGGTGCTCGCTTATTGGGTGTTATGCAACCCAGAAACCTGTGGCCATAAAGCGGAGAATGAGGGAAACTTCACACTTGTAAGAACAAAGCCACTCAGGCACCGGGCTGAAATAGCACTAGCTGGGCTCCGAGCTGTAGTCTCCGGGCACCTGGAAGCAGTTAGCTTTGAACGCGCAGACCTCAGCTGCCTCAACACTCACAGGCCTCCACGAGACCTTGTTAAGGACGTGTATAAAAATGTGCTTTTCATTAGGAAAGTTATGGATCCCATCCACAGAGATGCCTTTCTTTTCAGTGACAAGTTGATTAACCACGGGCAGAGAGATCATCTGTATCTCTTCCACTTTGGTGTGTGCTGGGGGGTGCACACTCCCTGAGCTTGGAATTGTCATAGGTGCCAGTGCTGTGGTTTACGAAAGTGGTCTCTTCTGACTAGCGGAAAACTGCAAAGCAGACCTCAACACTTTCCCATTTTGGGCTAAGATTGAAAGAAAACTGGAAGTTTTCACTCTTGGGGTCTTGTTAGGACTTGTAAAGTAGGCCAGTGCGATTTGTCTATTTTGGGTTTTAGGGATACTTGCTTCCCTCCCCACCAGAGGTATTTGAAATACCTCTAGGATGACAATTGCAAACCCGAACAACTCATTAAAACAGTTCTTTTTGGACCTGATTTTTAAACAAAGGATTATGGTGATGATGTTGATGATGGCTGACAGCAGATAAACCTCAGTGGAACCCATTCTTGGGGTTCAAGGTGACCTCCTAGGCCCATCACGGGTTGAGGGGTCCTCTTCTGGTGCAATTCACCCTCATGGAAGAGAATCAGACTCTTAAAAACAGGGTAATCTTGGCAAAGGAACAAAATCTGAGTCATCGATGAGCAAGGCCTGTTCCAGTCAGCCTACTATATTTTGCTGTGGACTTGTCTCTCAGCCTCGCTTCCCATGGATTCATGATGAGTGCTGTGGTGGAATGTGGAAGACCAGCTATAAAATTTGAAGATGCTGGTTCGGGAGAATCTCTGCAAGATGCTGGAGCCATCAACAGATGCAGGAGTGTACAACAAGTAGAGGAGAGAGGGCTCCTCTTCAGCCCTCACATGCATGGGACTCAGCAGAGAGGACACGGCAGATGGGACAAGGTAACATGTTGGATGTTTTGTAACTTCTCATGAGAACATACCAGGGTTCTTTTGAATTAATTGGGTGTAACTGGGTGGGCAAAGGTATGATGATTTTAGGATGCTTGTGAAGCAGAGGCGGGTAGACTGCGTTCTCCGCTCGAGTCTTGTATTAGTGAGCAGGTGATAAGGAGCTCTGGGAAGAGAAGAGCACCATTAGCTACATAGTTTTTCTTTTAACATTAGTTTTGTTAAGAATTGTGAGCACTTTGCAAAGAAACTGTATGAATAGTTCACAAAAAATGTCAGAATGATTTGAGCTTGGATACCCAGGGTACAGGAGCTGGTGAACATGTTTTGATGGATTTATCCCATTGATAAACTTTGTGCTTTTAAAATGCTACCTGCACACAGTTGCTAGACATTATCTCCAGTCCCCAGATGGTTTCAGAGGAATAATGTATTCCTATTCCTGTACTGCAGTACATGTGGCCAATGTCTCTGTCACACAAGGAGGACCAAGTTCCCAGTGATTTCATGCTGTGCAGAGACCGCAGGCGCTACGCACTGATCCCACTGCCCGAGGACACAGGAGTCAGGGTGCCGCTTCCTACCCCTTGGCTTTCACGGTGTAATGCTGTCTGAAATTCCTTCTGATTTTCTCCTGGTCTGCTCTACATAAAAGAAAGCACCATAGTCCTTGTTGACTATGCCAGTGTCTTGGTTACTTTTTTTCTTGTTGCTGAGACAAAATATCCAACATCCAAAATGAAGGAAGGAAAGGTTTATTTAGCTTACAGTTTTTGAAGGTTTCAGTCCATACTTGGCTGGTTCTGCGGCACAGTGGCACATGGCAGAGGGCAACAGTTCATGGCGGTCATACACAGCAAAGCAACAAGCATAAGAAAGGAGGAATGGCAGGAGGAAATGGCCGCCAGCAGCCTCTTTCTCTCCCTTACCTATACAAACTATCTGCCTAGAGTATAACTCTCACACCCAGAATCCCAGCATTGGATCAGTCAAAACTTCTAAAAGCCACCCAATAACTGCATGAGGATTTGGGGGGACATGCAGACACAAACCTTCACAGTTAGTGAACTATTCCTTGGTGTCATTTTCCTTTGGTTCTTGGAGAAATGGTTACCACAATCACAAACTGCTCTGTAAAAACATTTCTGCTGCACAGGTAAGCAACATGATTGTGACTTGTGGTGCCAAAGCTTTTTGTCTTCAGATGCTGCACTCTTGGATTTCTAGTCTATATTACTTGTCTCATGAGAATCTTCTCCTTACAGCCCAAATGGCCTCATTTTTAATTTGGAAAGGTTTCAGTTTCATCTGCAAATAATTTCCACCTATCCATCGATTCCCTCTACTCATTCTCCTGTTCATATGTATCTTGCCTTCCACAACTGATGTGACTTCCTTTCATGACCCTGAAGTAGCAGTTAAGATCATATTCATGTTTTCCACTCCTGTTACTCCAACAGACCAAGTGAGAAGTCACACTGAGAAATACAGGGGCTCAGCTGTGTCCAGAGAGCTTTATAAGTAACATGGACTCATTACTGGACCCCTCCCTTCCTGGACTTGATACCTGGACCACACACTTCATGCCCCTCCACACCTTGATGCATCAGAGAAAGATCAGTTTTCATGCCCCACTGTAAGTATTTAATAGGAATAAGTATTAAAAATATAACTTAGGTAAGTTTGAGGTCCCTTTATGGCTAATGGAAGGAGCAGTGAGGATTGGCTTAGAATACATTATTGGAAATCCTGGAACAGAAAGCTCAGCATTTATTTGATGCCTGCCTTGTGCTAAGCATGCCACAGCATGCCCAGTGCTGAACGGGATAGCAGTGATCTCTCCTCACCATGTCTGACTCAGATCGTCTCCACAAGTCAATGTGCCATTGTAATTCTCCTTTACGGTAGAGGCATATGGAGCTCAGGGAGGTTAAGCAATTCCCAGAGTACATAGGAATGATAAAGTGAGGTTCCAAATCTGGTCTAATTACAAAACCTGTGTTTAGACACGATTGAGTAACGTAGCCAAACTTTCTTAGAAACGTGGTGCTATTAAATGTTTAAAGGGAGAACCTCAGTGTGTGAGACTAGATTTACAGGGAAGAAATTCCCAGGGCGGATGGTTGACCTAGTTCTGTCTGGGCTGAACACGGCATGGCTGGTCTCTGATACAGGGACTGCGGGACAGGTCCATCCTAGTCCCAGTGCAAGACTGGGCATTTGGTGTGACCAGGTGTGAAATGACGAAAACCTACCTTGATAGAAAAACTAGAACTTTGCCAGGAAAGATAGTCCATGCTGGGGCAGTCTGAGGAGGCTTTGTCCTTTGGGGAATGAACTTAGAATGTGGTAGTAGCTTCTGTTTATGCCTAGTTAAGCTATTTTTATCTTAAAAGCTCTCCTATGTATTTCTCAGCAACCTGTCTATCTTCTTTCTATCCTCAGCACATGCAGATTTACTTAATTGTCCACTAATAACTATGTGATAGCTGCCTTCTCTGATAAGCGCCTTCAAGCCAAATTTCACATTTTTCATGTTTATTTTTGATGATTGCTTCAGACACAGAGAACAGTGAGTAAAAAGCTGATGCAGTTCACAACACTAATGAAATGTATGGGCAGTGGAAGAATAGCCATAATGGAAGTGTAAAATTTTAATATGGACCAGGGCTATGGAAGGGGCTTCTACCACTGGTAAGTGAACTAGATACTTTGGAAACTTCTAGTATTAAAATACAACCAAAGTGAGTACACATAGCTTTGAAGATTCCTAAGCCAAAACAAAATAGAGAAAACTGACAAGGGCAAAGGAAATTTGGAAAGCTGAGTGTCTGGGGAAAATATTCTTTTGGGGGAATGTGTGGTGCAATAGTAGAGTGCAACATACACGAGACCCTGGGCTCAACTCTCAGGAAAAAAAATGAATAAATAAATATTTCTGTTTAATGAATTGATCTCACATTTTTGTTGCTAATTATTTTGATTTTCTTTACTTGTTTAGAAGATGTATTTAAAGTGTTGGTTATGAAAATTTTTTATTTCATATGTTTTGAGGCTTTGTTACTTTAAATTTACTATTATAAAATCTTTCTGGTGGATTGGATCTTTTTCCATTATTTCTTCTTTAACTCTAATCCTACTTCATGTCTTAAAGTCTGCTTTGATATTAGTATAGATGTGTGAGCATTTGAAGATACCCATTTTCACAGTAAATCTTTTTCTACCGTCTACTTTCAACTTCTCTATCTCTATTGTTAGGCTGTGTTTCTTATAAGCAGCATAAAATTAGATTAGAAATTTTTGCCTTTTGATAGGAATATTTAATCCATATGCTAGATATTTTGCAGGTCATTCTAGAAAATAGAGCATGAAATCTGACTCATTAAAGGATAAAGAAAATAAATGCTTTACTCACTTTTCTAACAGTAGAAGGGCCTGAGAACACCACCACTTTTATGAATGCTTTATTCAAGGTATGGACTTTTAAGGTTTACTTTTTTGTGTGTTTGGTTTTCAGCAGTTTACTGTCATGTGCTTGTGTTTTCCTTTGTTTTCAAACTAATTTCTATGATTTTAACAACTATCCATACATTTCAACCTGTATATTTAAACTTAAATTATTCTAACAATATCCTTCTTCTAAATATCACAGATGTCTTAACATATGTTACCCACTAAATACTCTGCTATCATCTTGTTATTGTTGCCTGACATTCCAGGTTAACATTTTTATTTTGATAACAGAAACTTTTACTGTTATTTTTTGAACATACAGTCATTTGCTCATTTAATCAGCTATAAATGGTAATTTCTACATACACTATAATGTTCACACATATTTTCCCTCTGAATTTGCTTTTTCTTTTACTGAGACAATGTCTTTCTATGTAGCCTAGGTTGCCCCCAAATTTGCAGCAATCCTTCTGCCTCTGCCTCCTGAATTCTGGGATTACAAGCATGTGTTACCATGCTCAGGTTGAATTTGTTTTTAAAAAGTTATTTTAATTGTAAAAATGTTTGGGACACAGTGTGATAATTTGATAGATGTATACATGTGTGGAATAATTAAATCAAGGTAGTTAACATTTCTAGCTCACTAAATATTTAAAAATTTTTTGGTTGACATATAATAATTGTACATATTTATGGGGTACAGTGTGACATTTCCATAAAAGTGTATGATATGTGCTGATCAAATCATGATAATTCATGTTTACATCTCCTGTTCATTACTTTGTGTTAGGATTCTTCAAACTCCTCTTTTCTAGACATTTATAGCATATTAGGTTCTTGTGAACTACAGCTACCCTACTCTTCTATAGAACACTGAGTTAAACTTCTGCTTCTACCAAACTGTGCTTAAGATCCTCTTCTACTTCACACTCTCCTTCCCGTTCCTCACCTCCCACAAACACTATTTTACGTTCTACTTTGTCTAACTTTTTGACATTCACATATGAAAGAGAACATATTGATGTGACTTATTTCGTGTAGCATAATATCCTCCAGTTTCAGGCATTTTTCTGAAGATGGTAGATATACTTTTTATTGATTAATCATATCAATCATATTCCATTGTGTGCGTGCATGTGTGTGTGTGACATTTACTTTTTCAGTTCTTTTTCATCCGTTGATGGGCATCTAGGTTGATCCCATGCCTTAGCTGTTGCATAGGGCAGAACCACACATGGGAATGGAAGTGTCTCTGCTATGCTGGCCTCATTTCTTCCGGCTCACAGAGTAGATCTATTTTTAATTTCTTCCTGAATCTCCATACTGTGCTCCACAGTGACTGTACTGATTTATATTTCCACCGGCAGTGTATGGCAGTTCCTTTACTCCACATCTTCACTAACAATTGTTAATTGTTTTTTTCCTTTTTGACAACAGTATTTCTACCTGGGGTTAGAGGACACTGATTTGCATTTCCCTGATGAATAATGAAGTTGGGTATCTTTTCATAAATGTATCGGCCATTTTCATTTCTTCTTCAGAAAAGCGTCTGTTCATATCATTCACCTATTTGTAAATTATGTTTTGAGTTAATGAGTTTTTAAAAATTAATTAAGTTTATTGGTACATTTTGGACATAGATAATGTTAATATGTATCAAGGGAATTTGTACTTATACATGATATATCTTAATTTTGGTCTTTTTTTTGGAGAAAGGGTCTCACTATGTAGTTCCAGCTGGCCATCAACTCACTATGTAGCCAAGGCTGGTCTCAAACTTGCAAAGATCCTCCTGCCTCAGCCTCCTGAATGCTGGGATTAGAGGCGTGCGCCACCACACACTGCTATACATGATACATCTTGATTCTTCTTTTTTTCCCCTTCTCTCGCCCTTCCTTGAACCACCTTGCCCTCCCGATTTACAAATCTTTGTTTCCATTTCATCCTTCTTTTATCATTTTTCTTTTTTCTTCCCTCCTCCTCCCCACCCTAGTCCTTCTTCCCATTTGAACATTTTCTTCCTATTTCACATTATATGTTATATATTTTGGTCCTTATTTACACTTTCAGTTTCTCATAACAAAAAAATGTGATATTTATACATTTATCCAATTTAATTTACTTGAGTATGGTCTCAAGGTGCGTCCACTTACCTATCTCATGTTTATCCTTCTTTAAGGCTGAAAAATGCATCTTTATCCATTCATTGGCTGATGGGTGTTAGGGCTGTTTCCAAGAGTTAGCTATTAAACTGTGATGGATGTGCATATATCGCTGTATTATAAATGCTTTGAATTCTTTCAGAGAGATATCAAGAAGAGGAATAACTGGCTCAAATGGAACTTCTAGTCCTAATTTTTTGAGGAATCTCCACACAAATTTTCACAATAGTTGCACCAGTCTACACTCCCACCAAAAGTGGAAAAGTGTTCCTTTTCTCACACAGCCCAGCCAGCATTTGTTATTTGTTGATTTCTTGATAATAGTCATTCTTTCTGGAGTGAGATGGAATCTCAGTATTGTTTTAAATTTCACTTATTGAATGACCCGTGATTTTGAACATTTTTTTCATATGTTTGGTTGGCGTTTCTACTTCTTGGTCTGAAAAGTATATATTCATTTCAGATGTCCTTTTTTGGATTGGGTCTTTAAGTTTGGGGCATCTGATCTTTTTGAATTTTTTATATATTCTAAATATTATTCCTTTGTCTGAGGAATAGCTTCAAAACTTTTCCCAACCCTATGGGTTGTTTCTTCACTCTGTTGATGATTTCTTTTGCTGTGCAAAAACTTTTTAATAAGGTGAGAACACTATTGTTGATTTTTTGTAATATGTGCTGTGTGATCAGGATTTTATTTGTAAGTCTTTGTTTACTCCTATGTCTTCCAGGGTTCTATCTCTTCTCTCATCCATAAGATTTACTGTTTGTGTTTTAATATTTAGATCTTTGATTCATTTGAACTTTCGTTTAATGCATAGTGATCGACATGGATCCAGTTTTAGTATTCATTATGTGGAAAGCCAGTTTTCCCAGCAGCATTTATTAAAGAGACAATCTTTCTTACAGAGAAAGTATTTGGTCCCTTTATTGAAGATAAGATGAGTAAATGTGTTTGGAGTTGCTTCTGCATCTTTTATTCTATTTCATTCATCCTTGGGTATGTCTTTTGTTAGTACCATCCTGCTTTTATCACAGTAGCTTTGTAGTATAATTTCAAATCAGGGATTGTGCTGCCTCCCACCTTGCCTTTGTTGCCCAGAATAGATTTTGCTATTCTAGGCCTCTTCTGGTTCCAAATAAATTTTAGAAATGTTTTCTCTAATTCTGTGAGGTATGCTCTTGGTGCTTTGATGAGGTTGCATTAAATCTATATAACAATTTCGAGAGTATGGTCATTTCCACTATGTTGCTTCTCCGCACCCAAAAGCAAGGGATAGCTTTCAATTTTCTATTATCCTCTTTGATTTCCTTTTTCAGAGTGCTGTAGTTTTCAGTGTAGAGATCTTTTACTTCTTTTGTTAGATTTATTCCTAAGTGTTTCCTTTTGGGAGATGCTATTTTGAAAGGTATGGTTTTCCTAATATCTCTTGTCATTTGTGTACAAGAATGCTATGGTTTTTGAGTGCTGACATTGTA
The DNA here is from genome assembly GCA_004027595.1 of Dinomys branickii. Classification (NCBI taxonomy): domain Eukaryota; kingdom Metazoa; phylum Chordata; class Mammalia; order Rodentia; family Dinomyidae; genus Dinomys; species Dinomys branickii. Next base: position 9,474 of record PVLD010001612.1, on the reverse strand, counting down.
TCCAGCTACACGACTGAATTTTGTGATTAAATCTAGAAGTCTTTTGGTGGAGTTTTGGGAGTCTTCTATGTAGTGTATCTTGTAATTGCAAATAATAATAAATTAACTTCTTTTCTTATCTTTATTCCTTTGTTTCTTTCTCCTGTCTAATTGCTCTGGCTAATGTTTGAAATACTATATCGAATAGGAGTGGTGATAATGGACATCCTTAGCTTGTTCCTGATTTTAGAGTGAAAGTTTTCAGGTTTTGCCCATTTAGTATGATGTTAGCCATGGATTTGTCATAAATTGCTTTTATCAGATTGAGATAAAGACCACCTATTCCAATATTCCGGTAGGATTTTTATGAAGACTGGGTGTTGGACTTTGTCAAATGCTTTTTCTGCATCTACTGAGATGATCATGTGATTTTTGTCCTTGGTTCTGTTGATATGGCATATTGCATTTACTGATTTGCATATGTTGAACCATTCTTGCCCCTCCAGCATTTGTTATTGGTTGGTTAGAATCTCATGTTATTAGAAAGCTTTTGCACAGGAAACAAAATTACCAACAGACAGAAAAGACAACCCACAGAGTGGGAAAAAATTTTAGCCAGTTGTCCCTCAAAGGACTAATAAATAGAACATATAAAGAATTGAAAGAATTAGAGCTCCCAAATTTAAAGACCCAATCCAAGAGAGGAATACACTCTTGTCAGAGGAAAACATACAAATGACAAATAAAAATATGAAAATATGTTCAACATTACTGATCATTTGAGAAATGCAAATTAAGACAACATTGAGATTCCATCTCAATCCTGGAAAGAATGTCTGTTATCAAGAGAACTCCTCTATATTTTTAAATTGATGTCTACTCTAGGTTCACTGAGTATGTCCTTCATTATGGTAATCATCTCTTTTTTAGTGGAGGGATTACTTCTGATCTGATTTTATCTATTGCTTCATTTACCTTTTTTTAAAAAAATTATTTATTTGATTACTTACTTATTTACCTCTGCTGCTACCATTTCAGAAAATTCAGCTGTGTGGCTTCTGATTTAGTTTATGTCAGTGTTCCCCAAACTTCTCCTGGTTGTGCTAGGGTTTCATTTTGCTTTCATGTTTTGTCATTTTCTGCTCTTTAAAAAAAAATTAATTTGTTTTCCATGTTGTCTTCTAAGTTTCTCATGTTAGGTAGCTTTATCACCAGTATTGAGGCTGCCTTAGCAAATGTTTATTCCTCAGAGATGCCTTCTAGGTGCAGCTGGCTCTTGTTCTTTGTGTCTATCTCAAGACCTTACCTTCCCAATTTATTAGGGATGAAAAGTTGCTATCTATTTGGCTCAGCATCCAGTCCTTTAGTCCTGGATTATGGCGATGATTGTGATCCAGACAATCACAAAGCTGTAATACAAGGGAGAACAGTTGATCACGACAGGCATGACACCCTGGTAAGGTAGTACAGCAGTAACAATAGTATCAAGCACAACCTAGAAACTGACAAACTTGTAACTATTAACCTGGTACCTTTCACCAGGGGATCTACAATTGTATAATGCAATTCAGCATAGACGAGGAACTTGTATGCTGTGTTTTCTGTTAGTAGTGATTTTTCCCTGTGTGTGTACGGGAGGCGGGTAAAGAGGGGTAGGGGAAAGAGAGAGATAATCAAAGAGAAATTTAGTAGAGGCAAAGCTGAAGGGCAAAGGGTGGTCACCCAAGCTTTGGGAAACTGAAGAGGACAGGAGAAAGAGGGTGTAGGAGAAAGAAAAGATTATCGGCATGAATCAGAAAGTCTACAGGCAATGTTTACCCACATTAAAATATCAAAAAATCAAAATAGACAGTTGTAGAAATAGAAATGAAACATGAAAAAATAATAAAAGTAAAATCTAAATAACAACAAAAGACATAAAAAGGAAAAGAAAACAAGCAAACGTGCAAAAAGCCAGAAGGAAAACCAAGGCAATAAGATGAATAAAATTCTGCTGGTGCCCTTGATTCTGTGACAGTGTCCAAGTCAGAGCCCAGATCTCTGCTGGGTAACCCCACCAGGCTGCAGTAGGATTAGCGCCGGGCACCGAGCTGATCCTGGCCTCCTGATGTGGGAACTGGAGCCAGAGTCTTCACCCAGCAACTTTCCGCACGTCCTATGCATGTTTCCTTATTCTGTGTGCCTCTGGGTCATTTTTCCGCTTGCTGCTGCACCTTTCGACAGAGGCTGGAGCTAAGACTGCTCCCAGTCCTGTGTATAGCTGAGCCCTCCTGGCTCTTGTACAGCCTCCTCTGTTAGGCTGCGCTGTGTGTCACTCCTCTCTTGCCATTGAGAGCGGGGGGCGGGGGTAGTGTGGGTTTCCCACTCGTTGACCTGCCGTGCATGGCCCAAGGCTGCTTAGTCTCATGTCCCTATTTCATGTCACTGGGAACTGGGCATCAGGGGTGGTGCTGTTCCACTCACTACCTCCACTGCCGCCACTGAAGTCCCTAATGTTGTCTCTAGAGGTTCCAGTTAACCCTGTGGCACACAACAAAAAAGAAAAGACACCTGACAGACCATCAGGGGAATGGGCCAAATGTTGAGACAGGTGTGTTGGGGAACCACAGGGCATGGAAGTATGTGTCATGGGAGGGAGGTTTGCTTCTGAAATCTATTTGACTGTGGTAGGATTATGGGCAAGGCTTATGTGCAAGTGGGTGATGTGCCCTCACATGTGGAAAACAACAAAATCCAAGCATGTGCATGGCGGCTTGTGTCTGCTGCTGCCTTGGAGGAGAAATTGGGGTACCTGTGGCTCCTGTGATGAAAATGACAGTTGGCAGAGACTTTACTGTCTTCTAGTTTCTTGCATCTTCCCTTTGATTCTTCATGACTTCTGGTGGGCTGCTGGTGAGCTGCTGTTCAGAGAGTGTCTCTTCCATCGTGCTGCCCCACCTCTGGGGTGGATGTACTTCTACCCTCCAGTGCTGAGCTTGCTGTCATTTTTGTGAACCCGTGGAATGTTGCAGCTTGGTCTACCAAAAGTTTCATGTGCATGTATGCAAACGGGGCTTCTTTTTGGCATTTCTGCTCCTATGTTAGGGTGAATATGCCCGGACCTGCCCACTGGTTCCAGAAGGAGGATCAGAAGCATGTGTGGCAGAGGGACATCCACCCATCACCACAGGCAAGCCGGGTGGGCACCAGCCATACGGCAGGTACGTGAGGGAGCTTACCAAGCCTGACAGGGCCCCAGGCGAGCCCAGGGTCTTTCTGCTGGGGCTCAGTAGATCCACAGGTGGGGGAGCTAAATGTTTGCTTGCGTTCCTATGGCACTGAGGTTCGTGGTTGCTTTTTATATACAAAACACTACAATACTAAAACAAATTACCCCTTTCCTTAGTTCTTTTCATCTCACCAGGAGCTGATGCTTAGGTTGGAAGCTGCTTTCCTCTTCCCCTGGTCTCCTGAGTGTGTTTATCCCCAAATTGCTATTGCTTTGTCTCCGCATCCCTCTGTCTCCTGCTCAGAACATCTGCCGTGCACTCTCATGTCTGATTAAAACTGGAGTCCTGGCTTGACTGTTTCATCCTAACTCCTCTAATATCAAGGTAGATCGAAGCCTAATGCAGCTGCAATCTGCTGATACTGATTTTGCGCTTTTGGGAATATCTGTTGAATACCTTGCTGCTGGATCCCTCCTGCACGAGCAGATTTTTCTTCTTTTACCCTCAGGAACCAATCCTCTTTGTAAAGTGCTTCCTCGGGTCTTTTTTTTTTTAACATTATCTTTTGCTCATAATACTTTTTAAATTTGCTATTTCCTTCGCTATGTATTGTGCTGATATTTAGAATGCACAGAAAACAATCAAAAATTGTGATAGGATCATTCCTGTCAGTGTTGAGACGTACTTTCCCTCAGAGCCAGGACGGGTGGCCTGGGCTGTGCCTTGGGCTTTCTCCTCCCTGTGCTGCTGGTGGTTGTCTATGATCCATCCCTTTGTGAGCTGAACCTCCGCAGTGACATGATGTGGACTTATGGTGGGCGGTGGTTATGGAGAGAAATACTCAGAAAATGGGAGTCGCCAGTCTTCATGGAGAGACTGCGCTTCCCCGGCAGGAGCTCACAGACGGTGTCGCTGTGGTGGGATTTCTGCACCAGATCCTCGTTGACCGGGCTCCCAGCCCGGGAGCCGGGGCTTGGCCCTTGGACCAGCAGCGCGACGCTGCTCTTCGGGGCCCCTTTGGCGTCTTTGTGCTGTCTGCTCCTCTTCGTCACACGGAGCGCCTTTAGCTGGGTACTTGGCCCGCCTCCTGCAGTGCGGATCCCTCTCCAGCCCTGCCGTGCTGACATTGCCTTTCTTGTCACTGTGGTAGTTAGTCTTGATTGTCAGCTGACTGGTTTGAGAGATGCCCGGGAGATTAGCTAAGCACACTTCTGGGTGTGTCTGGGGGAGTCCTGGCGACAACCCCTTAGAGACTGTCTCTGGTCCGAGGCCCTTCCTCTGCTCTCTGCATCCTGGCCACAACACTGCAAGCACCTTTCTCCCACTGCGCCCCTCTGATACAGGAAGATACTGTGTGGCTAAAACTAGCTGGGACAGGATCCTGGAGCACATGTACCGCAGTTATCACAACTCTGCATGTAGACTTCTCAAGAAAATGTGAACATTTTTTTTTAAACAGGATGACCTAGATGTGATGTCAGTGTGGAAAATATAAAACAGGAAGAGTCGCCATTAAGCACTCACTGTCACGCCTGTTCATGATAGCCTACTCTGTGCTGTAGGGTATATTCTTATGTTTATTTTTTTCCTGCCTTTTTACTTAGCCCAAACTCACTGTGGAGAGCCTGTTTTTCTCCCCCGTAGCTTTCTGGGTTTTTTCTCAACCTTTAATAAATATGAAACTTTGCCACCATTTATGCTTATTTGGTTCAGTTCTTTATCTGGGACAGAAAGAGTCAAGAAATCATCACTAAAAGCAGACCCTAGCACTCCAGAATCCAGTAATGCTTCTGCCGTGATGTTTCTGCCTTTCCACCAGCCAGCCATACACTGAAACCATAAGCCAAAATAAATCTCTCCTCCCTTAAATTGCAACTGCTTGGTATCTTGTCCCAACAAAAGCAAGTTAATATAGTTACTAATTGGGCTGGGGTAGCCCTAGGTCTTGTATACTACATCTTACAGACCACCTCTTGGGGGCGAATTGCTTTTGTTTGTGGCTAGGGGTAAGCATAAAGAGCCGGTTCTTATACCTCTGAGTCTCAGGGTTCGCCATCTTTCTAAGGACAGTGGGCATCTTCTGTGGCTGTCTGCACGCTGTCTACAAAATCTCAAGATCTGATTTATGTACTCACTTCCTCTCAGGGTTGTCTAACATTCACTGGCTGGGGCTTTGACTTGGTAAACACTGAGAGCAAGTGTGTGGCTCTTTGCACAGAGTGACAAATGCTGCCCTCTCAATGGAAATAGAAATGGGTGATGGATTACCCAATGTTCCTTGCTTACTTTAAATTGAAACATTCTATTGAACTTACCCTAACTGCAGAATTCTTATAAATAAACAATCTTTCTTGGATTTTATGACTGTGGGCTCTCTGCCAAGTGCAAGCATTCCTAGTATGAAAATCTAGTGAAACAGAACAGAAAACACAGTAGGGGAGAGGGAGGGAGGGAGAGAGACAGAGAGAGAGAGGGAAAGAGGGAGACAGAGAGAGAGGGAGAGAGAGGGAGAGAGACAGGGAGAGAGGGAAAGGGAGAGAGAGAGAGAGAGAGGGAGAGAGAGAGGGAGAGAGAGGGAGAGAGGGACAGAGGGACAGAGAGGGAGAGAGAGGGAGAGAGGGACAGAGAGAGAGAGAGAGACAGGGAGAGAGACGGTAGTCTCCTTGAGCACAACCAGGCCTTGTAACAGTGCTCAGGGCAGCCAGCCACTAGGCAGGACTCTAGCTTGCCACTGAGATCGGAGTTCTGGGAGGCGGGGAGGCAGATCTCTGCCTCACATAGCTGGGGCAGGACGCTGTCACTCATGGGTCTCCCTGCCATGTTTGAAGAATGACCCTTTTCTACTTTGAAAATCAATGTGTGAAGTCAGCTGTCCCCTAATCTGTACCCACTGCAGAGATAGTTCCAGGGTTTTGGATTAAGTATTCCAGCACAAATCTCTTTAAACCTTACCTAAATAAGAAATTATGCAAGGCTCTCCAGTGAAAACTTCTCAGTCCTAGGGAATTATACACTGGGCTGTGTTGGCTCCCAGAGAACAAAGTGGCTCAGGAGGCTGCCAGTGCTTGGATGAGGCTGAGGGGTCCCGCTGAGGCCTTAGCTGCCCCCACCTGCCCCCTGCAGGGTCTGCTGCATGGCTTGCACAGAAGTCAGGCTCTGAAGTTAATTTTCTCTGCTTCCCTCATTCACTTAGGGTAGGGGTTGCCCCAAAATTATCACGAAGTGAAACTTCACACGAAAAGCCAGAGAATTATAGGACCTCTTACTGTGCTGCTTTATGGCGATCGTCACTTGTTCTCTCTGGAGGATTAGGTGTGCTGTTATTTTGTTGGTAGGATGTGAATACTTTTTCTGTTTTAGGTTTGTTATTTGTTTTCTATTGCAGACCTGGGAAGGAAGATATGATCTACGATGTTGTTACCGCTGTTGCTATCTGGCCTTGGTGTTGGAAATCAGATTTGCCGAGGCCTTATGTAAAGTGTGAAGCAATTCCTCCATGCTACCAAGTCATGTGGCAGAACATAATTGCAAGCCTGTCACCTCAGTGTGCATACAGGTGGAGGTAAACGTACGGCATTTTGGAAGTTCTTCACAGCAGTCATTGATGGATATAGGCTTTAAATTGAATTGAATATAAATCTTTTTATGAATGGCACCCCCCAAGTCTACAGACCATGGTCAAAGGGGAAAGGAGGGCTGAGCTGTGACAAAATGACAACAAGCTAAAGACAAAGTGGACTTGGGGACTCTTCCTGCAGAGATGGAACTGGAATGCCCAGCCAGTCTTGACTTCTAGCCTGGGAGTGTGAAGTTGTAGCATCTCCAGGAAAATGACAGAGAGAACCAGAAGCGGTCATTGTTCTGGTCAAAAGCCATGAAATGCTCCAACTGAGTCCTGTGAGAAGTTTGCTCAGGAAGCTACTTAGAGGGACAGGTCGGGCAGGGAAAGATGGACATAGTGCAGAAGGGGACAGCAAAGGGGCAGTCACTGGAATCTGGAAATGAGCCCTGAGGGCTTCTTGACAGGGGCTGTGACTTTCAGGAGAGGGACAGTCAAGCTGGACACAGCCAGCCCTCAGCCACTGCAGTGGGGTTCAGGCACCTACCCAGTGTGTTACTCTCTTCCCTCTGTCAAGTTTCTGCTGCCCCTGGGACTGAGTGTAGCTGATGTCAGCAGCAGGGAGTTTGTGTCCCCTGATGCAGGCGGTGGGTTCTGGAGCTCAGGTAGTGTCGGGTGGGGTGGGCAGTAGACAGTCTACAGAGGGGTCTTGCTAGGCAGCATCCTTTCCATTGGGATGAAGTTTTGATGCTCAAAAAGTTTGGAGTTTAGAAGCATCTTTGCTTTCAGAATATTTTGGACTTAGATTTTCAGATTTGAGATGTTGGGCTGGTATTAAGAGCCAGGTACATCCCTTCGGATAAATGCATTGAATCTGCACAGCGATCTCACAAAGTAAGCATTTTGTAGGTGAGGAAGCTGAGCTGGAGACAGAGAGTAAGGAACAGAACAGGAGGCCTGGAAAGAAGCTCAGGGTGCAAGTCTGCTGGAATGGGAGCCCCATGTGCCACATGCCCTCTCTGCGCCAGGGTGGACGCCAGCCCCTCGAGGTGCTAGAAGGAGCTTCAGAGTCAAGACCCACAGGACAGCTACCCTGAAAGCTCTTTGCTGCCCACTTCTAGCATGTGGCTGAAGAGCCTAAGAACCAAATGGGTGCCCCACTGTGGGCACCAAGTGCCAAGATGAGGCCTCTGGGCCCCTGGCTGCATGGAGCCAGCTGTGGGACCATGGGAGCACTTCCTCCTGCCCTCCTGAGCCTTTCTTCTCCCTGACTCTGCTTGCTTCCTCCCTTCCTTTCTTGCTCCTTCTCCAAATCCTCAAAAGTATCCCCCCTGGGTAGGTGCGGTCCGCTCGGACTCTTCGATATCTTCAGCTCCAGATGTCATTTATCAAGATACTTGCCCCATGAGCATAGCTTGTTTCCTAAGAGAAGGCTGAGGCCCACTGTCACTTCAGTAAAACTTTTCCCTCACCTCGTTTTGTTTGCTTCTTCTCACTCATTTAACAGATGAAGATGGAACCCATGAAGACTCTCAGGACTGGGCCTTGCAGTGGGACATCTCCTGTGCTGAACTGGAAACTCTGGCCCCTCAGGTCCTACTCTGCAGAGAATACTGTCCCTGCCCAAATGTCAGGACCAAGCACCCATCACCTTTCCAGCTGTGTGCTGGTCTGTGTGTCCCATAGTCATACTGCCATTCAGGCTCAGGGTCTTCCCAGGACAGCCAGGTGAACTCAGCCCTCCATTTCACCTCATGAATCTGCAGGTGGAATTTACTAAAATACTGTCTTTCATCCTCAACAAGAAGCCCAGAGACTGAATTATGAATGCAATGTGGTCTTTGCCATGGTTCAGGCCAGTGTCTCCTCCCTGTGCTGCATGGATGACAAATGAAATGACTTTGAGTCATGTGGCAGTGAGCACCTTTTTATTTCATGGTTACCTATTTTCCTAGTTTCCTTTAAATGTACAACAAGCAAGACTGGTTTCCATCTATGTGGGGGATGTGGGATTTCTTTCAAAAATAATTTTACATAATAAAAAATTAAATGAGCTATAATAAAAACACTGAAGAGCAAGCCTTCCATTACCAGTAGTTGTCAACTGCTCTGACCCCTGGGAGCTGTGGACTGATCGCTGTGCCTGTACCAGCTCCTGTCCTCTCTGGAGATCACTCTGCCCTTCTGGACAGGAGCTGATGGGCTCTGAGATCTCCAGGGCTGCTGCTTCTGCTGCATCTCCGAGTTTACATTCCCTGGTGCAGTCACCTTGCCAGCCAGGGAGGACGCAGCTCTAGGGGTCCGTGAGAGGGGCCAGCTTCTGGCTCCTGCAAGAGGGGCAGGTGGTGGGCATGTGTCAATGTGTGTCCAGAGTCTTCCTCTCTGCAGCAGATTTGGGGTTAGCTGAGACCAGGAGACCACTGGGGAGCAGAGAGCAGACAGCTGTCGTCATTTAGTTTAGTTTTTGTAGAACAGAAGTCCCCTTTGGTGCATAGAACTGTTACCTGTCCTCAAAAATCCATTTTCTCGAGGGGACTCAGGAAGATGGCGACCGGGTGAGCAGCAAGGGAGCGAACCTCCTTAATAAACACCACCAGCTCGAGACAGACTTGGTGAGCGTGAATGCCGGAACCTCGGCTGGGAAGTTTAAACTGGGCGTATTTCTCTGAGATGCCGGGGGAGATGTGGTAGGGCGGACCAGGCTGCCGGGGCGAGACGTGGGAAAGT